>CM064487.1:20313007-20913007 GCA_032716605.1 Paralithodes platypus
AGACCAAAAACTAGCAAATTAAGGACACACACGAATAAAAATACCAGGAGATGAAAGGGAGGAGATCATGTGAGAAAAGAACGAACGGTCCGGACCACCCCTAAACCAAATAAAACAGAAGCAAATAAAACAAGAACGAAAGAAATTCAGTGACAAGACGAGAGAACAAAGGGCAATAAACTAATTAAACTCCATAAAGAAGGTTCAAGGAGGAAGGCGAGTGGGGTAATTTAAAATCCATATAAAAACAATGAAGAGGAATGGGGGAAGGCGACGAATAAACTCCTAAATTAACCAGGTGTGAACGTTGGGGGGGGGGGGGAGTATTGAAAGACGTACGACCATGGGTGAAGCTATTTTTTTTCTTAACCCTTTCAAGATTGTAAAGAGGTTACGCATTTAATTACTGTTTTCTGGCTATTATTGGACGATTATGTTCAGATTAGGAAGGGTATATCAAAGTCAGAGGGTTAGTTGTGATATGCTTTATCTTTTTAATTCCCACATATTCATCCTAAACTGTATAGAATCGTCTAGTAATAGCCAGAAGAAACTATCAAAATACGTCATAATCTTCAAAAGGTTAATGAATGGTAGTGCATTTGATTTGCATTTTGCCAGACAGCCACCGTACCTGAATGTCTGTCTGTTTACCTATCTGCCTAACTGTCTAGCCAACTATCTGTTCATTTATATAATTGTTTATGTACAACTGCCAGCAGATGCACCTGACCTAAATGTGTGTTTATGTGTACTATATTGGGTTAATGCAAATTGTAAATTGGATTGATTGAGTTTATATGATTCTAACAAGATTATTGCAAACAGATCAACTACCAAAACATACTTTCAAACAATAACAAGATTTCTATAAACAAAACTATTATATTTCGTCGCCCTCTCACAGTGCATTCACGAGGTCCATATGTTGGCAACTACGCAATTGCCTTATTCCTATAATTTCATTCAATTTGTGTGTATAGTTGTGTTCAAAATTCGTGTTTCGATACTATAGTCTTAACTTTGTTCGTCTTCAACTCAAATGAACAAAGCCTTTCAAACTTCTCTCACGTTTGTCAAGGATTATAAGTTCTCTTATATAAAGAGAGGAAAGTAAAGTGAAGTTACAAAGAAGAGACATAATATTTTGAACATGGCGGTATTGGTGTGAAGACAATAAGGCCAGTGTGGAATGTGGGCGTAGTCAGAAGGGTGGAGGAACAAAGGATTCCTAATATAAATAGCATTATATGATACCCAAGGTCGGGGACGTGAGATAATCCCTTTGATTGGCACGTTACACACGCACAGTTAGTTGTATCAGAAGGCGTTCGGCAGGCCCTAATGACATTTTTGCAACCCAATTTCGACAATATGATGGAGTAGACAGGCGTTTATCATTGATCTTCTTGAGGATTCTACTCGCTTGATTATGACAGTTATTGAATATAAAGTCTACTCGTAAATGTCATATTCAAATGAGTAGAATGAACATGATGATCAAATGTTGAACGCCTATAAATTCTCTGGGTGGTCGGATTATATGTGAAAACGTCAATTCGGACTGACAAAAGCATGCATGGTTAATTCTCATCTAAAACAGGTATGAAAATCAGGTGCTTCAATAGGATTGTGCTTAGTTCTTAAAATATCTGCATGAATGATGATTTACCCACGCAGATAAAAATGTCTTAAGTAGGAAATACAGAAATTTCAATCTAATACCATGGGATTGGAGTTCTCTAAAAGAGGCTACAATATTTGATGCTATTCTTGACTTACAGTGTTCTGGCTTAATAATCCAGAAGGGTTGGTAGCCTCTGAAGTCCAATTTCAACTAAACAACTAATCTTAATCTATGAGAAACATCTCTACAACCTTTCAAATATTGCTAATTTAAGCTTCATTCTCATCATCTCTAAAGTTATTAATGTAAATTTACACATCCTTTTACCCTTTCCTTCCTAAATAATGTTCCTAAATTGAGCAAAATAATATGACGGAAACATTAATACACAACACAAATCGTCACGTAATTAAAGATATTATTCCCCAATCTCTTCCAAGTCGTATGCACTCACAAGCATTACCTTCTAGGAGAAAATTCCTTATGTACGTTCCCTCTTATGCACAATATTGGTAATCTGATATGGAAAACCTTAGTAAATTTAACCAAACCACCTACAAAATAATGGCGAGGCAACTTGAGTGTATGGCTAATAGGATTGTGGTTAGATTGAATAATAAGAGCGAAATAATACAACACCCTGCGAGGTCGTATACAAATTGAACATATTGGTGCTTCTATTGCATTAGCATTACATCTTCAAATCGTCCTACATAATAGTAAGCTAGTACCATAATATCAGGTAAGGATGATATGAGGCTGATCAAATATGCACCTAGTTCTTATGGGCTGGGTACGATTATGATGAATGATAAAGAGAGACATGGGTACCGATATACATGATGACCCAACCTGTCAAAATCAAGGTAATATGGTAATGATTCAATGCATAATCAATATACAATTCTATATCCCCCCGACGTTATACTGGGTAAAACAAATGAAATAAGCAAAATACTTGTCCTTTACTCAGGGTAGAGAGTATGATATAAAGGAGTTAACACACACACACACACACACACAAGGCCATAATAGGTCTAGCTACTGACAAATGTTCGTGAGCTCTTGCGATTTTCTTTATGCAAATATATCCACTTAGATTGATGTTCAGATCAAATCAACTGTATATAAATAAATACATAATATTTACTTATTAATATATAAGGCATTTGATATGAACAACAATCTAAATGGATATTATTTGCATAAGGAAAACCACAATAGCTCACGAACATGTGTCAGTAGCTGTACATACAGTATGGTTGGGTCATGCTTGCCAAATTGCATGATAATAACAAACATGGTGAGGGTTTGCAGAGCTTTACATGTTGTGCTTACCTGCCACCATGCAACATATACCTCCTCGAATGTTGAGATAAATCAAGCTTGTTTTATCCTTTACTTTTACTGAGTTGTTGGGATTGCAATACTTTCTATCCCACAAAATGGGAATGCTCTTTCTAAAATAATCATAAACGCATGGATTCCAGATTTCACCCAGAATCTCCACAAATACAACGACAAATCAGTACAATTTAAACTCACTTTTTCGAGGTTGGGTATGTAATTTTCCTATCCATCTACTACAAAACACTGACCTAAAGTGGGTTAAATTCTTAGTTACTACCGCAGAGGAACTTAATGCACAGATACATTTCCAATGCAGAAGTCGATGAAGGATTCCTTAAATGTGTAAGCCAATATGGAGAAGTGGTATTGTCTTGAGCTACCATATCAATATCCGGGATGCAAATGTCCAGATAGAAGGGTAAATGTATTGTTATATATTGTGGTCAAATATTTCTGCAAGGACTCTCCCTTTACTGGTACCGTTCACCGTTAAGGGGGCCCCCGTAGGCGATTTGATCACGGACCCTAAGAATTGGAACTTCAATTGCTGTTTCCGTTCGGGCTCTGTCTCGAGTCTGGCACCCCCAGCTATAGGGTATGTGCCTGAGTATATACACACATATATACAATTTCAGTTTCCTCTCAAATGTTCCGGCCTCGGTTTCTCCAAAATGTCAAGCTTGCTACCGCTCACCAGGAAATTATGGACACCTAAATGACACGAAAGGTCTTACAAATGACAAGGAAATTTGGCAAGAGGCCTTAAAATCGCCAAACTAATGGAGATAACGTCCTAATATATTAATGGGGTTAAACATGAGAGAGAAGGATGTCCAGAAAAAAACAAATACTTACTCTTAAATATAATGATATATTTTTTTTCTTTCACCAACCAACTTTACTTCTAAACTCAATTAATGAAATCAACAAATACATGTGGCACTCCAAGGACTCGAACCTAGGATACTCACACCGAAATTCCGCGCATTTATGCATTACGCTATTAAGACTAAGTACCGGTGACGTCTTTCCGTTTTTATTGCAGCTGCATTTAGACGATTGTATTATGCTTCGGGCTTAATGAACTAAAATGAACTTATCGAGATAGTTTGTAGCCTTTAATTGGTAGATGTCCTTCTTAAGCCTAATATACTCGTGTAATAGTTGGCAAAATACAATGAACATTATGTCACCGGTACTGAAGGGGTTAAATGATCTACATCACATCAGATCACACACACCCTTATACTCCCCGGATCGTCAACTAAGGAGTTCTAGGCCACAGGGGGCTACATGTTCACCTTCAAAATACTGGTAGGGAAGAGGGGGGGGGGGGGGGGGGGGGTGTATCAGTTAGGGGTGAGTACCGGTAAGTCTAAATTATGAGCTTTATATATATGGTTACTGAAATATGTTGATTATTAATATTATGTTTTTGTTTCTGGGCCACCTTCTCCCTTATGCTTAGCCCCATTATTGTTTTTATATTTTAAGACGTACGCCTCATTAGTTTGTCAAGTTTAATACCTTTCGCTCAATAGCTTTACCAATATTAAGACCTTTCGTGCCATTTAAGTGTCCAATGTTATCTTTGGGAGCAGTAACAAGCCTATTATTTTGGAGGAACTGGTCATCAGATGGGACTTTTTTCTACCGATAAATGTACACATTTATTTCAAAGGGGGATCTTGGGAATGTATATTATGTGTTTAGGGAGGAAACTAAAAATTAAATAATTGACAAATAAATGTATCGACCATTAAATCACCTATTCTCCCCTCAAAGGATCTACAGAATCCCACTTCTCTCTCTCTCTCTCTCTCTCTCTCTCTCTCTCTCTCTCTCTCTCTCTCTCTCTCTCTCTCTCTCTCTCTCTCTCTCTCTCTCTCTATCTCTCTCTCTCTCTCTCTCTCTCTCTCTCTCTCTCTCTCTCTCTCTCTCTCTCTCTCTCTCTCTCTCTCTCTCTCTCTCTCTCTCTCTCTCTCTCTCTCTCTCTCTCTCTCGCTCTCTCTCTCTCTCTCTCTCTCTCTCTCTCTCTCTCTCTCTCTCTCTCTCTCTCTCTCTCTCTCTCTCTCTCTCTCTCATACCGTCAACTAAGGGATTGTAGGCCACATGGTGCAATATGCTCACCTTCATAATACTGGAAGGGGGTGAGGTGGGGATCAGTTATTAGTGGCCAACTCTTTCAAGATCTCTTTTTCTAGCCATTATTAGACGATTTGATTTAGATAATGAAGGGTATAATGAAGGATAATTGAGATCGGCTTTGCCCTTTGTATTCAAATAGATCCCTAATGATAGCAATAATTTTTGGTCAAAATGCGTCATAATATTCAAAAGGGTTAAGTCGGTATCATGAGCGCTGTATTGTCATTGATATATTTGCATTTGTTTTACCAATATGAAAATTAATATTGACAATTTTGTCGACCACATTTCGTACTAGTAATACAAATACAAGAGTAATGTTATATCTATTAATGTCATATCAATAGTGAATTGCTAGGTTAACGACGATCAACACACCTTGATTATTTGTTTGCAGTAATATTAACAAATATACTGATGTCAGGATCATAGTATTAACCCACTGGCTACAAAAGACATTTACAAAGTGAGAAAATCGTCTCGTACCACCCATAATATACAGATGAGCTATATTTGTACCTTACACAAACACTATTACGTCTGCCAGCAGGAACAACATAAAACGGAGAAGGAATAAATCTGAATGATATAAGACAAATTCATTGTTAATCATGTTCGTGTTGACCTTAAAATTATATGAACAAATATTGGTGAAATACCATCCACTGCCATTATTTTTGTATAGCTAGAAATGGTAGAGTATGTTGAGATTTGTGCTCTACCAAGTTCTATATCAGTTCATCTATTCTTCTATTAAACGTTTACGTAGCTTAAACGGTATTTTTGTACGAATCCGTACTTTATCTTGGTATATACAGTATATATATATGTGTGTGTGTGTATGTAAATAATAATTATAATAGTATGTGTGTGTGTGTGTGTGTGTGTGTGTGTGTGTGTGTGTGTGTGTGTGTGTGTGTGTGAGTGTGTGTGTGTGAGTGTGTGTGTGTGTGTGTGTGTGTGAGTGAAAATATATAGTACATGTGAATTTATATAAAGTTTTGAAAATAACGTGGCAAGTAAAATAACATGAAATCATTTTACCGTGAAGCTATTTTCAGCGTACCTCATATACATTTTACTCCCACACCGAACATTCTCCAATCCTTTTAACCCTGCTAGCGTGTGTGCTAATCTGCGATCACCGTACATCAGCGAGCGAGCGTGTAGGCGTGCACACTGTCACACCTAGACCAGTGTTCTCAGGTGTAAAAGATAGATGGCTATATTCCCCTGATGGACCCAAAATATACACGAACAACAGAATCCTCGGGCAAATCCCCTAGCCTGCGCAGAATATTATAGCTCAACAGGTAAATGTACCATATTTTATTTTGTTTACCTACTGTATATTATAATCAATTGGAGAAATATTTAAAATTTATTTTCATGTGTACTCTAATTTAGTTAACAATATGGAAATCCCTGTATTTTCTGTTATGTTTGTGAACGAAGATATACGTACTCTTATATCTCTACACATATTATATATCTCTACACATACTTTATATCTCTACACATACTTTATATCTCTACACATACTTTATATCTCTACATATACTTTATATCTCTACACATACTTTATATCTCTACACATACTTTATATATCTACACATACTTTATATCTCTACACATACTTTATATCTCTACACATACTTTATATCTCTACATATACTTTATATCTCTACACATACTTTATATCTCTACACATACTTTATATCTCTACACATACTTTATATCTCTACACATACTTTATATCTCTACTCATACTTTATATCTCTACATATACTTTATATCTCTACACATACTTTATATCTCTACACATACTTTATATCTCTACACATACTTTCATAATAGGACAAAACATTGACTATGCTACTATATTTACCTTTAAAATTAACCCCTTCTGTACCGGCGACGTCATTGTAGTTATATTCTAGCTATATTTAGACAATAGTGTGCTATTTAAGAAGGATCTGTGGTAGTAAAATGGGTTAAGTGAGATGGTTCGAAGCTTGTTAGCTACTGGAAGCCCTTATTAAACTGAAAAAAATCGTCTAATAGTAGCCAAAGTAAACTTATAAAGACGTCACCGGTACAGAAGGGATTAGAGATAAACATACGTTGACAATATATACACGTGCACTTTTAGTATATGCCAAATATGTCGGAAATAACTTTATTTACCTGTAAACCGAAAGTGAAGAAATATGCTGAATATTTCTTCCCGGGTACTCTTATTACCAGCCAAATAAAATGCAGGAGAGCGCTTCCATCATACCTTGCAGGAGAGCGCTTCCATCATACCTTGCAGGAGAGCGCTTCCATCATACCTTGCAGGAGAGCGCTTCCATCATACCTTGCAAGCAAACATACGAGGCGAATAATGCATAAATCGCTCACTAACACTAACATATTCGGGCATAATGGAGGGCACGGAAAAACAAACCTCGCTATAA
The DNA here is from genome assembly GCA_032716605.1 of Paralithodes platypus. Taxonomy (NCBI): domain Eukaryota; kingdom Metazoa; phylum Arthropoda; class Malacostraca; order Decapoda; family Lithodidae; genus Paralithodes; species Paralithodes platypus. The sequence goes on from CM064487.1 coordinate 20,320,592, forward strand.
ACACGTAAACCAACAACAACGCGGCGTCACAATAAATGTCTGAACTCGGAGCTGTAAACTTGCAAATAGGAGAGAAGTTTCGTACAGACGGATTCAATGGGTAGCTCACACGCAGCCCGTGATCACAATTTTGTGCACGATTCTTTTGATTGATGGCTAATATGGGCCTCAGCTGGCATCCCAATAATGTTGCCAGTCTATCAATGTACTGTGTCTAAATTTGTGAATTGACTGGTAACAGGTTGGGTTCCCTTTAAACATGGACATCACCAAGCTGAAGAGGTTGAGGGCTGCGGACAAAGGAGGCATTACTAAATTAACTAAGGATTTCACCACTTTACTGTGTCTAGCTCTTGATCTTCGATGACGTCCTTGAGCAGGTGTAATCTTTAAACCCTTCTGTACCGGCGACGTCTTTTTATTTTTATCCTTGCTATATTTAAACGATTTTCTACAGTTTAAGGAGGATCGGAGGTAGTAAATAGGATTATGCGAGATAGTTTGAAGCCTGATAATTGCTGGAGGCCCGCTTTAAACTGAAAAATCGTCTAATAGTAGCCTGAATAAAGTTAGAAGGACGACACCGTTACTGGAAGGGTTAAAATAAGAGGTCCTCGAGTTTTTCTGTCAAATGTTATGCCCCATATATAACACATGACTGGAACACAAGATCCACCTGTGTGAGCCCGCCCATTGTTTGTTGATAACATAGATGAAAGGATAAGTCATTTGAAGATAAAATAGTAAATATAACATATTCAGTATTATTGCAGACTGTTGTTCTTCATCTTTTTCCAGAACCTAGACGATTTTACTCAGCTTGGGAAGGATCCATTATAATCGAAGGATTACATTTGATCCAATTTAGCCTCTTTTCTGTTCATTGACCCTCTGTAAACTTTGAAAAGTTATCTAATAATACCCAGATCAAAATTAGAAAAGAGTTAACCAACATCAATTGTGTTTAGTACTCTTTAACTGTTTTTATTTTACTTCGTCCATGATATAGTGATATACACGAGTTTCTCTTTGGAGTATACAAAAGTTCTACCTGAACCTATCGCTGAACTTTTGAACCTGGGTGAACTCTTGGCTGTAGCCCTTCCTATACTCCTATACTCTTCCTATGCTCTAAAGCTAATGTTCTAACTCTACAGCGTCTACTTCAGGGTTCTCTCTTCATATAAGTACAAATAACAACACCACGAAAGTATGGCATTGTTTTGCTTATTGATAGAGGAATACCTTTATGTCGAAATTATGGCATATATTACAAACGTGATTGTAAGCTGGTAAATAGTATTTTAACCATCACTGTCATGTCAACTCAAACATGCCCTTACGGTTATTAAGCATATGCATTGATGAATAATGTACATATTTTTCCCGAATAAGGGACATACACAATTCAATACACTCCTTCAGTATTTTTTTGTTCTATGTGTATGAGGGAGACAACAGGTAAAACTGCATGTGACGAGTGCCTCCCCCAGAGTTGAACGGGTGACATGGCCAAAATCAAGGAATATTCGACCCAAAATCAATCAATAAGAATCAATTAAGTTGCAGGTTATGTTCTATTACGTACACAGAAGAAGTAATATAGCGTAGCCCTGGAGTTGAGGGGAACGTTTTCAATATTCAGCAAGGGTAACATGGCCAAAATCAAGGAATATTCGAGCCAAAAATTAATCCATATGAATCAATTAAGTTGCAGGTTATGTACTATTACATACAATGAAGAAGTAATATGGCGTAGCGCCGGAATTCAGAGGAACGTTTTCAATATTCAGCAAGAGTGTAGTTGAGGGGAACGTTTTCAATATTCAGCACGAGCGTAGTTGAGGGGAACGTTTTCAATATTCAGCAAGAGAGCAACAAATCCAGCAGGGGTCGGGTATATTCGCCTGCCTGCACTTGGCCTATTATAACTTGGTATTGCTGCGAGAGGGGCCTGATATTCGCTGTTACTTAAGGGGGGTAGTGGTTATTTTTTGGTCTATGTATTTATTTATTCATTTATTTTTTCAGTTTCCTCGCTAGACCTCCTTCAAGCTTTAAAAAACACCCCATAGATCCCCCTACAAGATAAAATATGTAAATATTTTGGTAAATAAAATATTCCGGCCGAAGGCCGGTTCTTCTTAGAATTACAGTTTCGCTATCGCTCTTCAGGAAAAGCATCAGCACCTAAATGGCACAACAGGTCTTAAAACTGACAACGAAATGGGACGAAAGGTCTAAAATCGCCAAACTGATGGGTCGAACGTCTTATAATCTCAACACTAATGGGGCTAAACAATAGGGAGAAGGGGGTCCAGAAAAAACAGCAATTCCCCCTTAATATTGCACTAGCACAACAGGGTGGAAGGCGTTATGTTCTATAAACTCTCTTATTGAACAGAATATTGACACTACAGTTAAAGGATATTACTGAAGAAGAAAAGTGCATGCGAACATAATATAGTCATTAATTTGTTGTAAAAAGTGCATATACTGGACATATATGGGCTACAGGTATATTCAAAGCAGTACGGTACATAATAACGAGTTATTTTTATATTTGCTCCAATCAAATCTTCAGCTTTCATTATTATATCAACGCATAATAACTGTATGTATATATATATATATATATATATATATATTGATAAAATACAAACACCACGGAATATATACACTATTGTGTTGAAAAGCTATTCAACCTTCATAAAACAATAAGCACCACACATACGCTGAACGATATCAGAACATGCATATCTGACCCAATAACATTCTAACGCCATGATTTTGTTTTTTGTTTTTTTCAAGTATCAAACCGAAACCCAAGCCTCCAACACCCACGGCTACGATCAGGCATTAGGTCAATAGTCGGACATATAATATTCTATTAACCCTTTGAGTATCAGCGACGTGTGCTATATTTCATTCGACCTATATGTTGACGATATTATGCAGCTTAGGAAGGATTTGTGTTGGTTAAAAGGATTGGTTGTGATATATGGATGCCTTATCTTTGTTAGAGGTCCTTCCTAAGCTGAATAAAATCGTCTAATAGTTGCCAGAATATGATAACAATAACGTCCCTGGTACTAAATGGGTTAACATGTATTTCACATTTATTTTGTTCAGTAACATTTAATTATTCAACATATAGTATCCTGGCAGTATACATAAGATCATTCTAATGTGATGCCGTAACCCTGGGATCTCTGGCTGACAAATACACATTGCATAAATACAATTCAACTATCAAATATAAATATATACAAAATATGTATGTTTGTATATTTTATTTAATAGTGACAGATAACTTGACTATAAAGACGATAATAGGGTTGGGTGGTGGCTGATAACTACCGTGTTTGATGGAGGAGCAATAATGGTTTGGTGGTTTCACAGGTACGTGGTAGCTTTGTCCGTTTCCTCGTCATTCAGGTGTGACTTTAACCTTAGGACACAGGGCAAGTGGCTTAATTATACACTTTTGGTAATGCACAATATTAACAAAAATTAGGGCACGGTGTGAAACAAGTTGTGACAAAATATAATACTGATCCATCTGTTTGTTCGTTATATATTGAGATTCCGTAGTCTTGGGCTCCTTAACTTGGGACTACACGTATTATATCCACAATACTGTATTTTGTCACTAAGCATTCCCAAACATATAGGATTCTATTCATAGTGTGCACGGGGTTAGTTCCGATTTCTCCACCAGACGGCGTGGGGCATCATTGGCCCGCTACTCCCAAGTAAATAAACACGTTGAACTCTATGCGATTGAATCGGTTTCTACTTTATATGCTCGTAATGCCGTGTCTAACATGAACACTATGGAAATTGAGTTATCGCCATACATTCTTAGTGTTCTGAAGGGGGAGGGTCCCTAGGGTAAAATAGAGGGAAATTACGACAATGAAGACTTATTACTGCCTTGTGATAAAAGCAGGGTGTATGAAGAGTGAACAACACCGACTATATCTCCTTATATACTGGGCTAACTTAAATACTGTATTATCATTATTTACATGTCGATTTTATAATTTTACACCATACAGTAGTATGTTGATATTTATCCGTTTTCCGTATATTTTTTTAATGATTACTATGCGAGCGAAGGCGAAGCAGAAAACAAAAGTTTGTTACAAGACACCAACATTCCATTATTCACTTCCTTTCTGTAATATGTTTTTTATTGTTTTTATATATATATAATATTATATATATATATATATATATATATAGAGAGAGAGATAGAGTACAAAGGAGTACAAAGGAAATCAAGCAACAACAGATCTAGTGACCCTTCTAGGTTGCTTGTCCTCCAAAACACTGAGGATCAAGTGTCCAAACAGTGGTTTAGAGTGGGTAAGAGAGAGAGAGATCGAGAGATCAAATAATGTCTACGTTTTGGAAATTAGAGATACTATACAGATTATAAGCCTTGTTACAACAGCAGAACTGGGCATGAATACCGTACAGAAATCTTTGAGAACAGAATATTAACCCCTTCTTTACCGGTAACGTCTTTTTGTATTTGATTTCAGCTACATTTAGACGATTTTGTTTAAGCTTGGGAAGGATATATGATATCTAAAAGGATTAATTGAGATAGGCTGTAGCCTTGTAATGAGTAGACGTCCTTCCTAAGCTGTACAGAATCGTCTAATAGTGGCCAGAATATAATGAAAAGTACATCACCGGTACAGAAGGGGTTAAAGGCACGTAAAACAATCTACCGGTACATAGGCTAGGCCTACTTATAATTTCAGTGATGCATAATACAGGTTTAGTTAATTAATATGGTCAAATCTCCGATGTATTTAGCTTATTGTAATACCCTCTACCCGCAAAAATCCCACAACCATAGAAATACCAGAGTTGACAAAATATAACCGATCGAGTTTGGATTTTAATCAACATTTGATGTCAAACAAGTTCAAAAGTTAAAACCTACACCAAATATCACCTTATACCTGTATATGGGCTAGACTTAAAAATACTAACTGTAAATTGATGAATTTTGCACAAGGTAGTGTTTGTGTGGGTGGATGAGTTTAAATAAAGGAAATTGTTCCTGTGTTTTCGACCATTCCATCCTTACAAAGCTGTTTATATCGATCCTTTGCACAATCCATTTATCCATTTACCTTCCACTGTTAGATAACATATGATTCATCACGAAGTGTAGCCTACCTGCGGAGATGAAACGCACTTATATATCATAAACTATATGAGAAGACCAGAAGTTTAGACCAATCCACATGGATCATAATGTAGGTAAGGTATGTCCATAAACGGTACCGGTACCAGGTATATAGTTTTGCTTCAACCGACAAACTTCATGATAAATCGTATATTCTCCTATTATGGAAGGTAACATATATTTATACAACTGACTTTGCTTTAAACCTCCTCAAATAAACCGTTAGTTAAGTTAATTCTTAGGTAGGTTTGGTGGGTTTGATATTGTTGCACGCCAATGGTTGGTAAAAGAGCCAAGTTCAGATTTATATAATTTTGCTGCATTAAAATGGTAAAACTATGATGGATTTTGTTTATATTGCCAACGAGACTACTTAATTTAGTCTAAATTTCCCTGCATATATAGACGCAATTTATCCGACACGTAAGCATATTATATAAATGATCTATTCACAAAATTGGCATATGCTGGGGTGAAACTAATAAAATATAGATTATATAATAATTATGTATATTTTCAGTTGATAGATACCGCTAATGTTGGGCATAGCCTAATCAACTCTTTTCATACGTTTCGTTTCATTACCGGTACTTACTTTACATCTAGCAGCTTTGCCATTGTACCAAGATCAATGCCTTACATTGTGTTTGTTCCTTATGCTATTTATCATGGAATTTGTCTGTTGAAGCAAACGATATACTCGTACCGTATATGTATACATTTTAATCTATATGAAGATGTCTAAAGACACACAATTATTTCTTGTCTCTTCATTTAGTATATAATATATACGTTTGTTATATATCAGCTGGTAGGCTACACTTCGTGATGAATCGTATTGTATCTCATTATGGAAGGTAAAATAGATTGATATAAACATATCTTGTGTAAGAATGGAATGGTCGAAAACACATGCCAAATCTCCCTACCCTCACCCATCCACAATAACAGACATTTCATATACATCATTAATGTGGTTAATAGATTGTTGGTGTCCTATTAATCTTTTGTTTTCAGTTTGCTTTGCATAGGATACGGTAATCTAGTGTAGGCTAATGGTATACGCTTTGCCGTGAATTGCGGTTACCTCCCTAATATATCGATAAACATAAATGTGTATACAAATATATTGTGTAAAATGAGACAATAAATATCAGTACAGATAATTGTTAAGCCTAGTCCTTATACAAGAAGATATTAGACAGTTTCCAGACGGCGATGGATGATAAAGAGCTTTGCGCTTTATATTATATACAAAATAATAACAAAACTTTACTCTTATTGACCGTTGCCGTCTGATAGGTACTGTATACATCTGTAGTTTTATGAATGAACTAGGCCTATATATATGTGGGTCAAATTACTTAAGATATGTTCATAATAATCCAAACATCCACACATATTAAAGGAGAGAGCTCAATATTCAGTCTTATCATCTATTCATCATATTGTTTTATGTTACTGCTTTGAAGCTTGTTATTGTTTCCTTAATATATTTTCCTTACATCTTTGATTGTTTGAAATAAATACAAAAGCACATTGTCTTGTCCGTGTGTGCTAAAACAGCCTGGTACAACACAAACTTGACCAGTCTCTTTGTGTACAAGCGCGCGGCAGCCCCGTACCAAAGGGCCAGGTACTGGTTTGTTTATTATTGTCACGTGACCTGACGTCACGGCCACACTATGAATAGGTAGCGCCAACGAATTTGACAATAATCTGAACTCAATACATTCTTAAAACTCTAAATTAATTAAAACAATCGGGCTGACATTTCTATGATTTGGGAAGAGTTCACCAGGAAACATGTGTGAAAATGTACAGCTTAAGGTCCTTTTGAGTTACGAAGAGGTCAGGTATCGAGATTGTTGTCAAGTTCGTTAGCGCTACCTATAACAGTGTATGTAAGAGTTTATTATCATGATACGATAACCCTGAATGACGACTGCAATCTGATACATCCACAGTACCTATCGTGGATATAAGTAGAAGTCAATACGTGCATTCCCGAACATAGAGTATTTCAGATTTGTATAGAAGAGATTGTTATTATGATACGGTAACCCATAGGCCCGCTCCACATGCTATCATCCACAATACATCTAATACATCCACAATGCTATACTTTTCGTGATTAGAAGTACAGTAGAATTCAATACACGCATTCACGAACATAGGCAGTAGCATCCTAGCATTGTATATTGTATAAGACTTGTTTTCTATTATGATCTCATAACCCTGCGACTACACCTTCATATATCCACGATGCTATACTAAATGTGAATGTAAGTAGATTTCCATGCACGCATTCCGGAATATATAATATCCTAGCAGTGCACAGTCGGCCTAATAAGTGATGTCTCGGCACCAAGTATATTTTAGTTTTATAATTTGTATCAGCAATATCTAAACAGGATTTCTTCATTTCGAGTGCGATATACAGACATGTTCCTACACTTATCCACCCTATTCAACGTCATCTCTTACATTTGCAATCCCATTACGCCATCAGACAGTACACTAGGACCATACGGCTGGGAAAGTGTAGATAGCAGAGAAGGAGTGTTGCAGATGGAGGAAGCTTTTGGAATGGCTTTGACAGACATTAATACCGCACAGAGCGAGCCAAACATAACGACAGCTGAGACATGACTTATTAGCGCTACCGTACATAAGAGTTCTCTATTAACATACAGTAGCCCTGGGATCATGCACCGCCGACTAAAACCTCATACATCCACAATAATTAACCTGAATTTAAGGGGGGTGACCTGATTTTGTTTACCCCTTGTGTCACTTTCTCTGGGTTATATCCATTCGGCCCCATTCAGCCTACTGTTTTAAGACGTTTATCCTCATCCGGATGTCGATTTTTTCCTGACGAGCGATAGCGAGCCAGCAATATATGAAGAAATTTGACTTCGCCGGATACATTTTTCTATCGAAAAATGTACAAATTTAGCCTGATATCAATTTTGTTTTTAAATATGCTAGCTCGCTGTCGCTCGCCAGGAAAAAATCGACACCTGGATGGGGATAAACGCCTTAAAACAGTAGGCTGAATGGGACCGAATGGATACAACCCAAAGAAAAAGGGAGAGAAAGTGAAAAAAAGGGCCCCCTTAAGTCGAACATTCAATACAGGCATTACTAACACAATAGTATCGTACATAAGAGTTTTCTATTAACATACAGTGACCGTGGGATCATGCATGCACCGGCGACTACAACCTCGTACATCCACAATACTTAAGGGGAGATGGGTCGTTTTTCTAGTTCCCTTTGTCCCTCGTGTTGAGCCCCATTTGTTTTGAGATTATAATACGTTCGGCTCATTAGTTTGGCAATTTTAACACCTTTCACCCCATCTCGTTGTCAATTTTAAGAACTTTCGAGCCATTTAGCTGTCTGTTTTTTCTTGGCGAGCCTGAAATTTTAAGAGGAACCGGCCTTCGGCCGGGAAATTTTTCTACCGAAAAACGTACAAATATATCTTGAGGGGGGTCTAGGGGGTGTTTTTCTAAGCTTGATGGAGGTCTAGTGAGGATACTAAGAAATACAGGAATACATGAATAAATAGATCAAGAAAACGGCCCATCTCCCCTTAACATGAATATTTAAGTCGAACATTCAACACAGGCATTCCTAACACAATAGTATCCGAGCTGTATATACTGTATATACTGTATATACTGTATATACTGTATATACTGTATATATATATACTGTATATATATATAGTATGTACTGTATATACTGTATATACTGTATATACTGTATATATAGTATCCGAGCTGTGTATACTGTATATATAGTATCCGAGCTGTGTATACTGTATATATAGTATCCGAGCTGTGTATACTGTATATATAGTATCCGAGCTGTGTATACTGTATATATAGTATCCGAGCTGTGTATACTGTATATATAGTATCCGAGCTGTGTATACTGTATATAGTATCCGAGCTGTGTATACTGTATATATAGTATCCGAGCTGTGTATACTGTATATATAGTATCCGAGCTGTGTATACTGTATATATAGTATCCGAGCTGTGTATACTGTATATAAGCGTTATTGATCATGATACCGTCACTCTCGGGTCCCTGGCTTTATATACAACACATTAACCCACTCAGTACCAAGGCCGTCCTTTTAACTATATTCAGGCTACAATTATACGATTATATTTAGTTTACAAAGAGCCTCCAGCAATTAACACACTTCGAACCATTTCATTTTACCCTTTTTACTATGACAGATCTTTTAAACTGCACACAATCGTCTAACTATACTGTATATCTAATTGGAGCAGAGAAAACCTTGTTACTTTCATTGCTTCCAAAACTCAATTTCTCCATCTGTCTACTCGTCGCCACCTTCCAGAAAACTATGTCCAACTCTTCAACAACATGCAAATTAACCCTTCATCTTCTCTAAATATTTTCGGTGTCTCTTTTGGAAAAATCATATTAGCACTCTTGCTAAAACAGCTTCCCAGAAGCTGGGTGTACTCAACCACCTCCAGGGGTTGTATATAAGAGTTTTCTATATGATACGGTAACCCTCATGGGCCCCTTCCCCTTTGACTACACCCTGATATATGTATCTGGTAATCATGGAAATGTATGCGGAACTGAACCAGGCAGACAGTCAGACGGAGAGACGAGGCTGAACACATTCAAAACCCGGGATGGACGCGAATACACAAACATAGTTAATCCTTTCAGTGTTCGCTGTCACACTTATTCATATATTTTTGGTCATCATTAGACGATTTTATTAACCTTTGGAATTATCTAAGGGTATATGAAGGGTTTATTTGAAGACAGTTTATACCCTTTAATTGTTGAACAATCTTTGTAAACTGCATTCATTAACGACCTTCTCAACTATACTTCCAACCCCATTCACTCATGTTCTAACGACTCGATAATACTATTCAACTAGCCTTCCACAACATCACTCACAACACGAACTCCAAAATACACGTAAGGAGGCCATAAAGCACCTCCGATCTTCTGATCTCTCTAGCATCTCTAATTTGGGCAAAGAAAACTTTGTCAATGTCAATGCTTCCCAAACTCAATTTCTCCATCTGTCTACTCGTCGCCCCTTCCAGAAAACTATGATTTACTCTTCAACAACATACAATTTAACCCTTCATCCTCTCTTCATATTCTTGGTGTCACTTTTTCTTCTAATCTCTCTTGGAAAGACCATAATACCACTCTTTGCTAAAACAGCTACCCAGAAGCGGGGTGTGCTCAACTGCCTCCAGGGGTTCTTTACCCCTGAGCAGCTTCTACCTCGTACAGGGGCACAGTGCGTCCATGTATTGAGTATTGTCCACACGTGTGGGGAGGATCATCTCACGCAGTACTTCTAGACAAACAGAGAGGAAAGCCTTCCGTCTTATTAACCCCCTTCCACTCACCAATTCTCTGCAGTCTCTCTCTCTTCGCCGCAATGTTGCATCTCTCTCACTATTCTACCGCTATTACAATAATCAGTGTTCCTCAGAGCTCTCTCAGTGTGTAGCACCCCCTCTTCGTAGAACACGTAGCACTCGTCTTGCAACACTATCCCACCCCTACTCTCTACAACTCTCCAATCCAAGAGTGAAACGTTATTCTCAATCTTTCTTCTATTCAACAGCTGAGCTCTGAAACTCTCTCCCAGAATCAGTCTTTCCCTCTTCCTATGACTTAAATGGCTTCAAACTACGTGTGTCCAGGCATAATGGCTTTAATGTCCACTTAATTTTGGCCCTGTCACTCTTTCAGCTCTGGGGGAGGCACTCGCCTCAGGCAGCTCTGCATTTTGTCTCAGTCACTCACATAGAAAAAATAAAATAAAAATACTTATGTTAGCCTAAATACTGGTAAACCGCGATATCGTGCTCAATGGGTTAAGGTACAATCAGAATCAAAAGTTCACCCATAATCTTTGCTCATAAACTGTGACATTCTAAGTTACCATATATTTTTCCATGAGAGTCTTCACTTGTTTTGAATCGCCCGTGGCTAGTAATATGTTGTTTCAAGTAGTAGAAATGTCGAGTTAAATATCACTTTATGTATCACACAAATCACTTTCATTAAGGCTTTCGGTTCCCTATTAGATTTGACTGAGAAGCCACTAGGAAAAGTTGGTGAATCAATTGAAAGATCCATTACATTGCAAATATCTCCATTGGAAATCAATGTTTTTGAAAACAAAAATGTACAACATAGTAAAATATTTCATATAATTTTGTATACATTACATGTAAAGTTACTTAGATTTAGTTTTTTATATTCATTGCCATTATTATATGTAGACAACTAAGTTGTCCAGGATTTTATATGACTGACTGTACCTTGACTTTTACATGCAACTTGATTACCGCTTTACTTCAAGTGGGGAATTATATAATGGGCACTGATTTTATGCACAAATAATACGTAGTTACAGTGGTTCGTGCTATTACCATATATAATCAAACTTGAATTATATAAGGTTATTAAATCATAACAAAATTCACAACCCTAATAATTGTATTTAGTAACTACTGTATAGAAGCACTCGGGAGAGTGCATGCCTCCGCCTATGCTGGTGGAGGCATGCGCTCTACCGATTGCCTCGCGAAGTGAAACCTGTTTTTCCTTGGCGTATATCCTATATATGCCTACCAAAATTCATAAACATCTCTTCATAACTTTGCAAGCCGCCTACGCGTGCGGATGTATGTGCGTTACCGATTGCCTCCTAAAGTAGATGGAAACTTCCTTCATTGGCGCATACTCTATCTGCCCACCAAATCCGGCGAAAATCGGTTCATAACTTTTTGAGATATCTTGCTTACAGATAGACAGACAGACATGCAAGCAGAAAATACCTACTCCAACTTCCTTGGCGGAGGTAATTATATAAGCTCATTGTACACAATGGTTTCACGGTGTCTTTTACATGCGTTACGAACATTTAAAGCACAGAGATACAGCGTTTTTCAAGCTGCTTTACGGGAGCCCACCTCGCTTTTTTCTCTTCCTCTCCCTCTCTCTTTGGCTTGTATCCATTCGGCCCCATTCAGCTTACTGTTTTAAGACGTTTACCCCAATCCAGGTGTCAATATTTTCTTGGCGAGAGGTAGCGAGCCAGCATATATATATTTTTGTTTTGTCAGGAAGCTAAATTTGTAAATTTGTCGATAGAAAAATGTCTCCGGTGAAGCCGGATTTCTCTATACAATGCTGGCTCGCTATTGCTCGCCAGGAAGAAATGGACACCTGGATGGGATAAACGTCTTAAAACAGTTGGCTGATTGGGGCCGATTGGTTACAAGCCAGGGAAAGAGAGAAGGAGAAAGGAGAGAAAGATAAAACAAAAACGGTGACCCCCCTTAAAGAGGCTAGATAAACAGGAAGGGAGAATGAGTTCAAGGAAAGAATCACGTTTACGTTGGTGTAACCAGGACAATAGAGAGGCACGTTGTGTTTGTGTTAGTGCTTGTTCTTAAGGGGAGAAGGGTGTATTCATTTATCATTCATGTATTTTGATATTAATTTAATAGTTTCCTCCCTAGACCTCCATCAAACTTAACAAAACATCCATTAGATCCACCTTCTAGATTAATTTGTAAATTTTTCGGTAGAAAAATTTCCTAGACATTGGCCGGTTCTTCCAAAATTACGGGCGAACGATAGCACGAAAGGTCTTAATATTGACAAAGATATGAGGCGAAAGGTCTTAAAATCGACAAACTAATGATTCAAATGTTATAAAATCTGAAAACTAATGGGGCTAAACACGAGGAAGAAGGGGGACCAGAAAAACGGTCCATCACCCCTTAAACCATGATTCTTCTTGCAGTCGTTTAGTTTGTTTATTCATCAGACGAACATTATGGTTCATTATGTCCGGTGGTTAGTTTTTGAGTCTGTTGCACAAGACATATTCTGCTGTCTCGCATTATTAAATTATTATGTTCTCTCCACTAACCAACTTTACTCATAAACTCGATTAATGAAATCAACAAACACATGTGGCAGTCCGGGAATTCGAACCCAGGACGCTCACACCGAAAATCAACACACTTATGCATTGCACCACAAAGACAGCAAGGTATCTGTAATTTGTTATAGCTACAATAATATTTTGTTTAAATCGGATGAATACTGTATATATTTCCGACTCATTAAGCTTATCAATTAAAACGTAAAATAGAAAATCAAACTTATTATTGGTTCGTTTTTCAAGTAAAAAAAAACACACACACACCGACAATATATATTTAACCTCTTCACCCCCATGATGTAATTTTCATCATATTCTCGTTACCATTAGACGATTTTCTTTAGTTTGTAATCTACTTATACGACTCAAATGGGAAAATACGATCTCACTAAACCCTCTTAAAAACATAGATCCTTCTGAAACTGCATACAATCATATAATTTTAGTCAGAATCAAAGGTGAAAAGACGTCATGGTGCTGAAGGGGATATATACACAGTTAGGACAAATTCCAAAGCAGAGGAGAGTTCAAGGGATACCCAACATTAGCATTCATGATCCCAAGTCAATAGACACTCTCGCTGGGTTTGCTCTGGTGCTTGTTCTTTAAAGGGGTATACTCGCTTTTTAGGAACTCCCTTCTCCCTCATGTTTAGCATATTAATTTTGAGGTTTTAAGACGTTTGTTCCATTAGTTGGGCGATTTTGATATCTATCGTCCCATTTCTTTGTCAATATTTATACCTTTCATGCCATTTAGGTGTCATTCTTTTCTGGCGAGCGATAGCGAGTCTGCAATTTCAGAAGAAACCGGCCTTTGGCCGGGACATATTTCTACCGAAAAATTTGCATACAGTATATATCTTGAAAGAGGGTATAGGGGGTGTTTTCTTTAAGCTTAATGGAGGTCTAGCAACGAAACTAAAAAATAAATAAATAAATATATAGACCAAAAACCAAGCAGTACTCCCTTAACCTTACAGTATCTTGTGCCCCCTCCTTTATTTACCCCTCAGATGGGCCATTAGCACACCTAGTTCATTCAGGATTTTATCATGCATAGTAATACGTGGGATTACAGGAGTACTACTTTCAGTGTATTGTTTATTACAAGTTCAGTTACCAATATCTCCACTTGAAGTTTGATGAATTATAAATATACTTCTGTCTGATAAGTACTGAGGGAAGAGGCGAACCCTTGCGATATCTATCTATCTGTCACCATAATACACATTTCGCCTGGTTTGAGCAGTTGTATTGGTTATCAAAAACGTTTGGCACCGCCTCCAAAATGCAGTCAGGATGATATTCGGTAGATATTCTAAATGTCATTTGTTGTACTGCTGTGAGAGCCTGTGTGTATCCTTCATGACCGTTATGGTTCACCTTTTAATTTAGTACTTATCTATAATTTTGACACATTTTGACTGTCAATAAACAGACAAATCCATGATAATAACTGGATGATATTAGTTTATGTAATAAATAATACCAAAACATGTTTCCATAAAGAAGCTAAATAAAAACAACTGAAGAGGAGATTTCAAGGGAATGACCGAGTCAAGTTGGGTGTGTTTGCCCTGGTGCTTAATCTTCAACCTTGCAATTTCTTGCGGTTGTTGGGTTTGTTTACCTATTGGACGGACAGCGGTATATCTTCATTTACATATGGGACAGCCCAATTGTGTGTGTATAAAAGAAAGAGTGAGAGAGAGTGAGAGAGAGAGAGAGAGAGAGAGCGAGAGATATGAAGGAGATGCGAACAACAGGATCTCAGGTATAACACACACGCACACGAGCCTCCCTAACCAAAGGTAAACAATGGACTTCACCCAGGACCAAAACTAAACAAAGGGGGATGGGTAGGATACAATAATATTATGTTTTTTTCCACCAACCAACTTCACCTCTAAACTCAGTTAATGAAATCAAAAAATACATGTAGCACTCCAAGGGCTCGAACCTAGGATACTCACATCGAAATCCCGCGTACTTATGCATATTACGCTATCAAGACATAGAGGGAGGGAGAGGGAGGTCGTTTATGGCTTTGTTATGGCTAAAAGTAAATGAGCTGCGCCTAAGGAGAATCTCGATAGTATGGAGTGAAAACGATCTCAATTAACCTCCTCCCTATCCAACACCGCCTTCGCTCATATACTTCTTTACTCCAATCTAAGCTTAGTAATATAGCCAAACATAAATAAAAAAATAAAAACGCATTCCTTCTAAAGAGGTTAGCAGTTGTACTCATAAACATATAGGATGGGCGTATCCCATATACATCTTAAGGAAATTGGATTAAAAAAAAAAAAAAGGCCTCTGTATGTCCCAAATTACTACTTATTTCGTTCATTAAAGAAGAATGGCGAAGTGCATAGAAATATGACCGAAAATACTGTATATTGTGTTGTTGCTGAACCGATGCTGGCATATGCAGAAGTGTACAAATAACTTAGTGGGGGCAAATAATGCTTTACGCTTTATGCATTCCCTTAGTTTTGAATTCGAGTTGCTGTTACAAAAAAAAATAAAAAAATAAAAAAATAAACAAACAACTATTGACTCAGCCAGATACGATTGCCAAGGGGATCAGTACGGGTGTGGTCAATGTTTGTTTATGCAGCCTGCAAGGATACAGGTACTAGCTGCACTAAAGCCGGAGTTACCGGCTTTGTTTATCTTCCTCTCCTTTTCTCTCTTTCCTTGGCTTGTATCCATTCGGCCACATTCAGCCAACTGTTTTAAGACGTTTATCCCCATCCAGGTGTCGATTTCTTCCTTCCGAGCGATAACGAGCCAGCATTGTATGGAGAAATCCGGCTTTGCCGGAGAAATGTTTCTATCGAAAAATTTACAAATTTAGCTTGCTGTCAAAACAAAAATCTATATATGCTGGCTCACTACCGCTCGCCAGAAAAATATTGACACCTGGATGGGGGTAAACATCTTAAAACAGTAGGCTGAATGGGGCCGAATGGATACAAGCCAAAGAGAGAGAGAGAGAAAGAGAAAACAAGCGAGGTGGGCTCCCTTAACCCTTCTTGCCCGGGCTCGCCTTCCAAAGGACAGTATTCAGATCCGGGCGATCTGGCCAAATTTTTTTGTAATAGGCCTAGCCCTATCTTTGTGAGAGAATTCACACATATCTCAAAACGTAGCCCTGTTTCGTATCTGTAGACTGGCGTTGAGTAGACCTCTCTAGGTCAACTGGTTCAGTTGTCATGACGATTTCCGTGGAGAGCATTTAGCCGTGGATTTAGCAATATCGGACAATAACAAACACTTGTTCTTGTTCTACAAAACAATAACAACAAAAGTCCGACTTCTCCTTGTTTTTGAAGGTGCGTGTCACTCCGACCGGCTTTATTTACATACGGTCGACGCACGGCTTTCAAACCACGCTTAGTAGGCTTTCAAGCTTACCGATTTTAAAATGACACCCGGGCTCCTGCCCATCTGCCACGGTGTCATTTTAAAATGCTGCCCGGGCAGGAGGGGTTAAGGGGCTAGTTTGGTCGGGTGGTGTCTGAAGTTTATTAGAATTAGTTTATCTAGATATGATTACCTTCAGTCTAACAGTCGATACCAGTGCAAAAAGGGCCTGAGATGCTTCCAAAATGTTGTTGTTGATCGAGAATTGCCGGAAAATATATCTATGTACACTCGACCAAAAAACAATCTTTACACTGGTGAGCTATAAATAATTTAGTGTGAACGGAAAGAATCGGGTGAAACATACGTCTATGAGGTATTATCACAAGATTTCGACCCACTACCAGATTGTTTAGAGCGTTAGTGTAAAGATTGTGTTTTGGTCGAGTGTACAGGAATGTTTGCAATAAGAGAGAAAGAGAAGGTGGAGGGATGGAGGTTGTGGATGGTTATAGATAAAGACAAGATGGCTCAGTGGATGTGGCTTTGGCCTTCAATTTGATTGATGGTTTGGACTGTAGCGTCGAATCCTACTGATGATGGTCGAGTATATGAGAAGATTATCCCATGCTATAATTAGTCGTCAACAAAATTCAGGGGGCCCACCTCGTTTTGTTTTTTCTCTCTCTCCCTCTCTCTCTCCGGGTTGTATCCATTCGGTCCCATTCAGCTTACCGTTTTAAGATATTTATCCCTATCCAGGTGTCTTTTTATTTTTATTTTTGTTGTTTACTGCGAGTCAGCATATTTTTAAACATATTTTTGACAGCAGGCTAAATTTGTACATTTTTCGATAGCAAAATGTCTCCGGCGAATTAGCCGGATTTCTCCATACAATGCTGGCTCGCTATCGCTCGCCAGGAAGAAATCGACACCTGGATGGGGATAAACATCTGAAAACAGTAGGTTGAATGGGATCGAATGGATACAAACCAGAGAAAGAGAGAAAGGAGAGAAAAAAAGCAGGTCACCCCCCCTTTAAACCACTTTGATTATGCCCGTGTTAATTACCCGTGTCCTGCTTCATCTTCTGTATCACGACCTTGTTAAACCCCTTCAATACAATGACGCCTATTTACCTGTGATTCTGGCTAAAAGTATATGATTTTATTCAGTGTAGAAGGACCTTTGTTACTAGGAGAGTTATTGAGATCGTATTTACGGGCGTATTACGAAAGCCCATTCGAGTCGTATAGGTTGATTTCAAACTAAAGAAAAACGTCTAATGGTAACCCAAAAATGATGGTAATTACGTAATGGTGGTGAAGGGGTTAATTCCTGAAATTATTCTATCTGTCTCCCTTTTAACCTTGTTAGTATAGTAAGACGCATTCGTTTGTATTATTCTGGCTATTATTAGATAGTTTTATTCACCTTAGGGAGAAGTCGTGAAAGTTGAAAGGTTAATTGAAACTGTTTGTACCCTTTTGATTCTTAGAGATCTTTACAAAGATGTATCACATCTAATAATATGCAAAATAAAAAGTAAAATAGCGTCATGGGCACTCCAGAGGTTCAATAGGTGTGGGTCAAAGTATGGATGAGGTTTGAGAGGCGAAGTATTAAAAAAAAAAAAATGAATATGGGCCACTAGAAACTGATTTAATAAGTGTGGAGGATTGCAAGAAAGAGAAAACGAGAACAATGGAACAATGACTAGAATTGAGAACTATAATGAAGCTTATATAAACAGTATATATATTTATGTTGTATTATTTTTTTGTGAGTAAGGGAGGCAACAGGCAGAACTGCCTGTAGCGAGTGCCTCCTCCGGAGCTGAAAAGAGTGACAGGGCCTAAATCAAGGGACGTTCGAGCCAAAATGCCTGGACACACGGAGTTTGAAGCAACTTAAGTCATAGGAAGAGGGAAAGACTGATTCTGGGAGAGAGTTCCAGAGCTCAGTTGTTAAATAGAAGAAAGTCTGAGAGTAACATTTCACTCTCGTGTGTGTGTGTGTGTATGGGTGTGTTATCTATTTTGACACGGTGGAGAGAATGGACGGTATTCACTATAGTGGTTCATGCAAACGAGCACAAACATCTGCCTAATTGGTATGAAGCACCAGTCATATACAGAACATAACCCACTAAGAACACTCGAAACAGCTCACATCGACAAAGCAGAATCCTTCAACAGCAGGGGTCAGAGTTTATCAACTGGTCAATTCTAGCAGCGAACATCTCGATAAAAAACTGAAACGGAGAGAGAAATCGAACACGAACGGCTTGCATTAGAAAGTGAACCGGCCAGCTGGATTAACGACACTTGTGTATACTGCATGCAACCGAAAACTTCCCATATATTTTTTTATATATATATATATTGTTACGTATCTTGATCCTCAAGTGGTTAGCTTGATGAATCTAGATAGCACAGAGATATATATTAAGGTATCAGTCAGCTGAAGGCAAAACAAAAGTAAAATATAATAAAATTATTTCCTGTTGTTGCTTCCTTTCCTTTTGGATCTTAGGACTTAGTATCCTTTATTGACTGATACTCTTTAATTATGAAAAATACTGAAACTAATTAAAGTCATGTAGTATTTATAAAGAATTATTATTTAACCGAAGCTTAGTAGGCTATGGTTATGAACCGAATAAGTTATATCTAAAGAAGGACTATTAATTTTATAAAAAGTCTTGAAAGATAAATAGTAAAGTAAGAATATTTCTGTCTCTTACCCTTTTTGAAATGAATAGATAGTTTTCTTATATGTCCTTTTATTTATATTTAATGTAATTATTCTTGGTTCTTGTCTTACGTTAATAGGATTATATTATTATTATCATCAGGAGTAATATCAAAGTCACATAAAAAGTTAGATATATATTTAATAATTAGTTAAATGTATTTCTTAACCACGTAACATTGAGGTTTGATTATGAGTAAATAAAGTTACAGGATCGTTTCATAGATTCGATTCAAATCTCACTCAAATAATATGAAAAGCAAAAATAATATTTTGAAGCTAATTTTTTTTTCTTTAGCTTAGAAAATCACTAGAAGTAATATTAACACAGCCATGTTAGTCTAAGGCGATATTACTAATATGAGACAATAGCATCACCGTACTAAGCACCGTCAAGCAATGTAAGCTTAATTCAAAGACAATGAAAGAACTCGTAAGTATTAATATAAAACAATAGTATTACTTTCATCATAACCCAATTACTTAAAGAGTTGCTTTAGTCCACAAGTTAGGCAACTAAAATAGTTAAGCACATAATAGTAGCGTTAACGTTAATTCCCAATCAAATAGTTAAGTACATAAATAGTAGCGTTAACGTTAATTCGCAATCAAATAGTTAAACACATAATAGTAGCGTTCACGTTAATTCCCAATCACATATCTTACTAACCAACATAACGTAAGTGTTTACACCGAACACACTTAACACACATATATAATCTGACTGACAGTCACAATCCCATTATAATACTTCACCCCGTCTTCCTCCAGCTGCAAGTTCACCTTCCCCAACTCCAAATGAGACTGATTTGAATGCCCACAACTCGGGTCTTATATACCAAACAATGATGGTGTAGGAACGAATCAGGAGGCGGGGTTGGTGCCTGCTCCAATCATAGCTCCTCGAGTCGCATAACAGGTGCCTGGTCCACTCACAGCTCCTGGCGTCGATCATACGTCATAGCATCGGTCATCGAGGTAGTTTGCAGGGTCCCCTATGACGCACGCAGGTGTGAAGGCTTGTTTGCAGGTATGCGGGCGAGCTAGTTTCCCACTCGCTTGGTCGCTCGCTAGTCTGCTTCACCGTTTGGGTAGTTTGGCTCCTTCAACTCTAATTCTAACTCTTAAATTTACATACAGGGCTCCGTATGTCAGACCTCCCCCCTAGAAAAGAGTTTAAGGAGTATAGTACATAATATTAAACATAATACATAAATAGATTCACCATCAGATTGGCAACAGCAAGATTATAATGAGGATATAATAAGGATATCACCCAAAGTAGGCAACGTCTCCAGGTACCACATCAGAACATAGCCGGAACGTAGCTGGAGCGTTTATTCGAACTGCAAGGCATTATCTCACAGCTGAAGGCTTGAAAGCGCACTACAAAAGCATGATATTTACCTCGCTACAAGGGAGAGCTAATTGCCAAAATCCTCTCATTAAATTAAACTTACTGCGGTATGAGGCCAACCTGGTAAATGCAATCTTTGATCCGTGGCAGTGGGTAGGTATCGTTCTTTGTGACAGCATTAACTTGCCTATAGTCCCTACAAAACCTATGGCTCCCGTCTGGCTTTGGCACAAGTATGACCGGACTACTCCACTGGCTGAAGGCCCTTGTGATCAGCTGGTTTGAAAAAATAAAGTCAAGCTCGACCTGCAGTATACTCCTGCGTTGTGGTGAGACACGGTAGGGGGATAGTTTAATGGGAGTTACATCCCCTACGTCGATGTCGTGCACGGCCAAAGAAGTGAGCCCTGGAGTATCACGGAACACACTGGGAGACTGAGATAAAACAGAGATTAGTTGGTTCGCTTGATCAGAGTGACATAGTTTAGATGGTAATTCCCTCAAAGCCACTGAATTATACTGAAAGTTGGATAGGCTACATGACAAGTCAAAGTCTGCATGGATACCTTCAGGCTCTGGAACAGTCTGTTGCGGGTCAGTAAGAGAACTGAAGACTTCGTCCGCACCAGGCTGTTCACAGGTCCTGACATTCACTGCCACAGTGGGAAAATCTGGAAGAGAGGAATCAGGGGACCTATGGTAGGGTTTCAACATATTTATATGGAATACTTGCGTGGGCTTTCTCCTGTCTGGGGTAGTTACTAGATAATCGGTAATGCTCACCCTCCGAATGATCTTATATGGGCCCCTGAACTTGGCAGATAAAGGTTGACCAAAAAGGGGGAGCAGGACCAAAACCTCATCACCGGGCTTAAATTCCCTCTCACAGGCTTTTCTGTCATACCATTTCTTCATGGAGCTTTTAGCCACTGTCAAGTTTTGAGCGGCAAACTCACATGAGGATCTCAGCCGGGTTTTGAAATCTGAAACATACTTGAAGAGGTTTTGGTTCCCCTCCTGGCCAACTAGGCTATCCTGTAATAGTTGCAAAGGACCTCTTACCTGGTGACCGAAAACTAGCTCATTAGGGGAAAAACCCAGGGATTCAGTTGGAACCTCACGAGTAGCAAATAAAAGAAAAGGTACCCCCTTATCCCACTCAACTCCGGTCTCTGTACAATACTTACGTAACATTCCCTTTAATGTCTGATGATATCGTTCGAGAACCCCTTGACTCTCTGGGTGGTAGGTGCTAGACTTAACATGCTCGATACCCAACTCCTTCAGGGACTGCTGGAAAATGTTAGAGGTAAAATTAGTTCCTTGATCACTTTGCACCTCATGGGGGAAACCCATTCTGGTGAAGAATTTGAGCAGTTCCTTGATGACAGTTGGAGCAGAGGTAGTCCTTAAGGGTATAGCCTCTGGGTAGCGAGTTGCCATGTCCATGATAGTTAATAAATAAATGTTACCTTGGGAAGTCTTAGGCAATGGGCCTACAATGTCCACTACCACCCGAGTAAAAGGATTCTCGAAAACGGGCAAGGGCACCAGAGGATGTACAGGCACCTTCTGATTGGGTTTTCCTGTCATCTGGCAAGTGTGACACACTCTACAAAACTCCACTACATCTGCACGCATTCCTGGCCAGTAAAAGTGGGCTCTGATTCTGTCTAGAGTTTTTCTCACACCTAGGTGTCCTGCCAATGGTATACAATGTGCCATTTCCATGATATCTCTACGACAAGGTTTGGGGACTACTACTTGATGGACGTCCCAAGCCCCGTCATCGATTGGTCTGTGTGGCGGTCTCCATCTTCGCCACAATACTCCTCCTTTGAGGTAGAAACATTCACCACCCTCCTTCTTACATTCCTCTTCACTCACGGACCTGGCAGCTAACTCCTTGCATTCACTATCATCTCTCTGTAGCTCTACCAGGCCACTAGGACAATTTGGAGGGGTTTCATGGTCATCGTTAGGGTCAAGATGAGCCATAAAGGTGTCAGATAAATCCACCTCAGTCACATCATCAGGCACAGTTGGAGTGTCATTCACACTCTCATCATCCCTTTCATCAACTCTTACATTCGGAACATTTCTGTCTGAGGGAACTGCTACTTGAGACATTGAACGTGTGACAGCACACACAGGGAAAACTGTTGGCATCTCCTTTTTGAGCTCACCGGTTAGTGGCTCGTTAACAGGGGAAAGTGACAAAATGGGGTCTGGTCGGGCCTTCTCACCTGCTACATCATTCCCCAAAAGGAGTGTTACCCCAGGCACAGGGATATCTTGGGACCTACACAAAGCTATGGTGGCCTCACCCTGTAGTAACTCACATTCAATTTCGCCTTTTACCAAGTATGCATAAAACTGGCCTCCAGCACCTCTCATTACAACTGGTTCGCCAGGTGGGCACTCAGTGTAAGGATTCACCATGAGGGTGCTAGTAGAACCTGTGTCTCTCAGAATTTTTACCTCATGCATACAACCATTTAATCTCACATTGCCAGATGAAATAAAGGGACGGTAACTGTCCTGCACTGATGGTGAAATTATTATTGGCTTAACCCTAGTGGGTTGCACCACACATGCTACTACACCCCTGTCTAGATGATTTACGTTAGCTGCTAGGTACTCCTTCTGTCGGGAGTCCTGCATTAAAGGAACTTTTGGTGCTAGGTACTCCTGTCGGGAGTCCTGCATTAAAGGAATTTTTGGTGCTAGGTACTCCTTCTGTCGGGAGTCCTGCATTAAAGGCACATATGGAGTTTGAGATACGGCGGCAACTGTCTGACCCGATCTCTCGGTTTTCTCCTTGGCCCAGCACTGATAAGCTAGGTGGCCCCTCATGCCACAAAAAGTACATACTTTAGGGGATATGGGAACGTTCCCTCTTTGAGCATTACTATTTATTAGCGCCCCACCTCTGTTACCATTGCCCTGAGTCGCATTTTTAGTTGGGGGAACAATTCTATTTTGGCTAGCTGGGGAAGACGTTATAGGCTTGTGACTGGGTCTGTCAGATTTGTGATTGGGATACTTAAAATTAGAGCTAGAATTATCGTAGGGCTTCTTTCCACGAAATTTGTTGTTGAGCACGTATGTGTCAGCCATGTCAGCAGCGTCGGCAAGACAATCTACCTTTTCCCCTTTAAATGATAGGATACAGAAGAATCAATTTTCCATAGGAAATTTTCTAACAGGACCAACTCCTTCAGATCGTTGTAGCTTGTGACTTTCTTACTCTTGACCCAATGATTGAAAGTTTTAGTCATGGTCCTGGCAAATACCTTATGGGTTTCTTCTACTTTCTTCTGGTTTTTAAGGAAAGATTGCCTGTAAGCCTCAGGCTGCAATTGATAGGTTTTTAGGATAGCTTCTTTGAGATTGTCATAATCCTGCCTAACTTCTGCTACTTCTGACAAATACGTGGCTCGAGCCTGCCCTGTCAAAACAGTTTGTAACATAAAAGGCCATTGATCTCTTGTCCACTTCATACCTCCAGCAACTTCCTCAAACAAAACAAAGAAATCCTGCACATTATCCTCAGTGAAAGGTGGAATGACACTAGTCATAGTCAATCCCAGAGGGGGAGCAATTAAGGGAGCATTTGTATTGACATTTAGTTGAGCCGTACGATATTGATATTCACATTGTTCCGTCGTTGCTCTGGCTTTTATGCTGGCTTCTTCGGTATTTGCTCTGGCTTGTTCGGCATTTATTCTGGCTAGTTCTATATTTAGTCCGGCTTGTTCGGTAGTTGCTTTTATTCTGGCTAATTCTATTTTTAGTTTGGCTTGTTCTAGTTCGAATATTTGATCACCGGTCAAACCAGGTGGCAATTGTTCATCAAGTTGGCTAGGTTTACTCGGGATCCCACCAACTGCTCCGTCACCCTCCCCGCCTTCTACAGGGAACAGGTGAGTTTTTATGGTCTGAGCCACCTCTACTTTGGACATGTTTGAGACAGTTAATTGGAGATGTGAGGCAAGCACTTTCAGTTCGGATTTTGACAGACAGTCAATATCAGGGGCTGTGGGTTCTGATTCTATGAAAACTCTAGCATCTTCGTCATTAATTAGTTAAGGCATGATTAATATTTGATTTTTAAGTAGTGAAACGTTAATGAAACCGAGTGAAACTGTATGAAACGAATCCTGGCAAGGTCGCCACTCTTCTGTTACGTATCTTGATCCTCAAGTGGTTAACTTGATGAATCTAGATAGCACAGAGATATATATTAAGGTATCAGTCAGCTGAAGGCAAAACAAAAGTAAAATTAATAAAATTATTTCCTGTTGTTGCTTCCTTTCCTTTTGGATCTTAGGACTTAGTATCCTTTATTGACTGATACTCTTTAATTATGAAAAATACTGAAACTAATTAAAGTCATGTAGTATTTATAAAGAATTATTATTTAACCGAAGCTTAGTAGGCTATGGTTATGAACCGAATAAGTTATAGCTAAAGAAGGACTATTAATTTTATAAAAAGTCTTGAAAGATAAATAGTAAAGTAAGAATATTTCTGTCTCTTACCCTTTTTGAAATGAATAGATAGTTTTCTTATATGTCCTTTTATTTATATTTAATGTAATTATTCTTGGTTCTTGTCTTACGTTAATAGGATTATATTATTATTATCATCAGGAGTAATATCAAAGTCACATAAAAAGTTAGATATATATTTAATAATTAGTTAAATGTATTTCTTAACCACGTAACATTGAGGTTTGATTATGAGTAAATAAAGTTACAGGATCGTTTCATAGATTCGATTCAAATCTCACTCAAATAATATGAAAAGCAAAAATAATATTTTGAAGCTAAAAGAATTTTCTTTAGCTTAGGAAATCACTAGAAGTAATATTAACACAGCCATGTTAGTCTAAGGCGATATTACTAATATGAGACAATAGCATCACCGTACTAAGCACCGTCAAGCAATGTAAGCTTAATTCAAAGACAATGAAAGAACTCGTAAGTATTAATATAAAACAATAGTATTATTTTCATCATAACCCAATTACTTAAAGAGTTGCTTTTAGTCCACAAGTTAGGCAACTAAAATAGTTAAGCACATAATAGTAGCGTTAACGTTAATTCCCAATCAAATAGTTAAGTACATAAATAGTAGCGTTAACATTAATTCGCAATCAAATAGTTAAACACATAATAGTAGCGTTCACGTTAATTCCCAATCACATATCTCACTAACCAACATAACGTAAGTGTTTACACCGAACACACTTAACACACACATATATAATCTGACTGACAGTCACAATCCCATTATAATACTTCACCCCGTCTTCCTCCAGCTGCAAGTTCACCTTCCCCAACTCCAAATGAGACTGATTTGAATGCCCACAACTCGGGTCTTTTATACCAAACAATGATGGTGTAGGAACGAATCAGGAGGCGGGGGTTGGTGCCTGCTCCAATCATAGCTCCTCGAGTCGCATAACAGGTGCCTGGTCCACTCACAGCTCCTGGCGTTGATCATACGTCATAGCATCGGTCATCGAGGTAGTTTGCAGGGTCCCCTATGACGCATGCAGGTGTGAAGGCTTGTTTGCAGGTATGCGGGCGAGCTAGTTTCCCCACTCGCTTGGTCGCTCGCTAGTCTGCTTCACCGTTTGGGTAGTTTGGCTCCTTCAACTCTAATTCTAACTCTTAAATTAACATACAGGGCTCCGTATGTCAGAATATATTTAGTTGAATTTTAAACGTTAACACAATAATTCCCACTACACAGTACACTTAGACTACACTTACACTTACACTACACTACACTTAACTACACTTACACTACACTTTTACTACACTACATTTACACAATATATATATATATAATTATTTATTTGTCTAGTCATTCAAACCAGATGGATGTCAAAAGTGACATAGCGTATGATAGATGAATGGTAAGAGGAAAGTGATTTGAGCAAGCATATTGTATCGCTTTTAAGGGAGACGCCCTCCTAGCTAGACACAGTGAAAGACAAGGCTTCTCATTTCGCTGTGAAGATATTTTGTTTTCCCGTTATCGTGTTCAAAGGCAAACCCATTCCATATTTACATAAGGCCTTTTACACAGCTTAAATAGATTTCCATGTCTCACGTCCCACCTTGAACAGAAAACCTGAACGCCTCATTTTTAAAGCTGTATAAATAGATGTTTGTCGAGTCAATATGAGATCACAGTGACGAGCGAGTTATGTAAATGCTGATGGGTTGACTTACAGTTTTACTCTCTACCTTAGTTCAATCCTTGGGTTTTTCATATAAGCGTTCCAGCAATTTCATGACAGATTTGTTTACCTCATACTATATTCTGTCAATGTTACAATATACAGTATATATTTACCGGTATATATATACAGTATATATATATATAATATATATACTGTATATATATATATATATATAGAGAGAGAGAGAGAGAGAGAGAGAGAGAGAGAGAGAGAGAGAGAGAGAGAGAGAGAGAGAGAGAGAGAGAGAGAGAGAGAGAGAGAGTTTAAAAACGACTGCATCAACATTATAGGGCATAATATATTACAAGGTGCAGGAATTAATATATATAAATAACCAGTGTTTTACTATGTGCCAATAACGAGATAGAGACATTTAAATAACGTAACTAAATTCTAGCCAATACCATGGACGAAAAAAGGCGACAATTGTCCGAACACTTATCCACATCTCCTCAATAAACAACACAACAAACACGTACACACACCATCATATTGGTGTCAACACAAAAACAGGGAGCTTTATTCCCCTCCTCCACCGGACAGACAGAGAGACTTACAAGGAGGTACTCTATGATGTTATATATATATTTGTTTTGTGGGCTTCAGAAGTGGGGAATGAAGTTACATGAAGCTTTTAGAGTGATGCAAGTATATCGTTCCATTTTGTAATTAATCAAATGTTATAATCATATACCTATGCACTCCGTACACCCTTGTTTCTGCTGTGGATCAGATGAAGTGTTGAGGGATAAGCCTTTACAACGGCACAAATATTTATACATGTATCATATTAATGGAATATATTATGACATTGGTTACATAGAAGTTTTAACTTCATGTTCCCGGTATATTTCGCCCTGTAATTTTGAGGGTGTTGTCTTAAAAAAACCTGCATAAATATATATATATATATATATATTTATTATGTTCTCTCCACCAACCAACTTTACTCCTGAACTCGATTAATGCAATTAACAAACACATGTGGCAGTCCGGGGATTCGAACCCAGGACGCTCACATCGAAAATCAACACACTTATGCATTGCACCACGAAGACAGTTAAAAAATGCTGCACAAGCCTACGATTTATTATGCAGTTTCGAATCCTGCATACCCATCTTAGCATGTACATCATTCCAACTGCACTATCGGAGGCTATGAATGTTTTGCTTCGCAGTTTTGTTTGCTTACTGTGTGACTTTTTTGTATGACACACATTAGCGAAGGAGTCATGTAAACGAGGGTTTAATTTCAATCACTAATTTTACTCCAATCATTAATGTTTGCATGAATTTCCTGTATGTATGTATCATACATATGTCTTCTAAGCGTAGTAGGGAAGGTATACAGTAGGGTAGTGATTGAGAGAGTGAGAGTGAGAACGGAGAAATGGATAGGCGACGAGCAGGGAGGTTTTAGGAAGGAAAGAGGATGTGTAGATCAGGTTTTTACCCTGAATTGTGTTGTGGAGAAATATCTGGAGAAGAAACAAAAGGTGTATGTTGCCTTTATGGACTTGGAGAAGGCCTATGACAGAGTGGATAAAGAAGGTTTGTGGAAAGTACTTAGAATATACGGAGTAGATGGCAAGTAGCTGAAAGCAGTGAAGAGCATGGATGAGGGTGCAAAGGCGGCAGTAGTGTGGAGAGTGAGCAGAGTGAGTTCTTTGACCTGAATGTTGGTTTGAAACAGGGGTGTGCGATGATGTCCCTGTGGTTCTTTACTGTATACATGGATGGAGTCATGAAATAAATACTATCAAGAGCAGTGGATGTTGGTGTATTGCTGAAAAGGGAGGGAATTGAGTGGAAGCTACCTATACTGCTGTTTGCGGATGATACAGTTCTGATGAGTGATAATGAAAGGGAGTTGCAGGGTCTGGTAAATGAGTTTGGAATAGTGGTCGAAAAATGGAATTTGAAGGTAAATGCAGGGAAGAGCAAGGTTATGGTCTTCGAAAAGGGGTGAAGTCACAGAGTGTGAGGTGAAGCTGAACGGTCAGGCTATGGAGATCGTCAACTCTTTTAAGTATCTGGGCAGTGTGTTGAGTAAAGATGGGACTATGGATGAAGAAGTGCAGGAGAGGGTACAACAGGGGAAGAGGGTTGAAGGAATGCTGAAAGCAGTAACAAGAAATAGGGTGGTCAGTATGGAAGTGAAGAAGTCCTTGCATGACAGTGTGGTAATCCCGACACTGACTTACGGAAGCGAAGCATGGACGTTGGTTGAGAGACTCAGACCAAGAGTGAGAGCAGTGGAAATGAATTACTTAAGAAGTGCGTGCGGAGTTACATGGAGGGATAGACAGACTAATGAGGAAGTAAGAAGGAGGTGTGGTGTGGAGGTAGATGTGCTGGAAGTGTGAAAAGGAACAACTTGAGGTTCGGCCATATGGAACGTATGGAAAGCGAGAGAATGACAAAGAGGGTGTACGAGAGCGAGGTGGAGGGACAGAGAGGGAGAGGTGGACCGAAAGAGAGGTGGAAGGATGGAGTGAGGAAGTATATGAACGAAGGCGGTGTTGGTTGGGGGGAGGGGCGTCGACTGACTGGGGACAGTGGTGCATGGGGGCGGTTCGTTCGTGGCCACCCCTTCGGGGATCACGGCGTCGGGCAATAGATAGATGTATCATATATTTATATAGACGATGGCATGTGAGGTACACATATATTATTATAAAGAAGCGTGAACTTCCTTCAATCCTGGTTTTCACATTATGTTGTTATGTATGTTTTTTTCCTCCTGCGTTTGTATTCCCTGTTCCTTATTTCAAAAGTTGAAAGTAAGTGAGTATAAGTTATACTAATAGTTATACTTCTCTCTCTCTCTCTCTCTCTTTCTCCGCGTCGATATATTACCTGTCTCACCTCTCTTCATAAGTGCCTCATCCCTGTCTTCACCAAATCCTTTATTGCAGTTTTCACTGATCCTTATTTTACTTATTTATTCTTCACATATCGCCATTCATAGCTTACTTGTGGGGTTTTGTATTAATTTGTGTCTATTTGTTGCTGTTTTAGGACATTTCTTTAGTACTTCTATTTGTCAAACCTTTCTACCATAATATATAATTCTAAGTTTCAGGTTATATTAGAGGTCACGCTTAATCTACTTTATGTTCCATTACTTGTCTTACAAGTTAAGTCGTTGCATTAAGTTATACATTATTTTAATCGCATCATTAGTTAGTTTCTGTTCAGTATATTCGCCACGATTCACTATTTTACATGTGTTGTTTCTAGTTTTCTCTATATCTCCTTCATAACCATTTACTTACTAATATATATGTATCTTTTCTGTATGGTTTCTCCCTTTAATGAACTCTCCTTCAAATTCGCAATGCGCAATGTAATTTATTTATACGCGTTTTCCTCTTAGTTTAACACATACAATACCGGTGACGT
Source organism: Paralithodes platypus (assembly GCA_032716605.1). Taxonomy (NCBI): domain Eukaryota; kingdom Metazoa; phylum Arthropoda; class Malacostraca; order Decapoda; family Lithodidae; genus Paralithodes; species Paralithodes platypus. The sequence continues at coordinate 20,350,949 of CM064487.1, forward strand.
CCTTTTAATATTAGGCTGGCTACTATTAGACGATTATATTCAGTTTGAAGAGGGCCTCCAGCAATTAACAGGCTTTGAACTCACTTAATCCTATTTTTACTACCGCAGATCCTCCTTAAGCTGCACAAACATCGTATAAATATAGCTAGAACACATTTTAAAATACACCGCCGGTACAGAATGGGTTTTCTTCCAATCTCCACGGTTATCATTCTTGTCTATGAATTATGTTTTAAGTTCACTCCAGCCCTGTCTAATCCTTCTCATAGTTCAACATATGTTTAATTGATATATATTCCTCTTCCACTCATAAGTCTTAGTTACCATAGGGTTTGTATATCACTCAAATTTTCCTTCCTATCGGTTTCATATTTCACATTATTATTATAATTATTCTAATCATAAGAAATATTAATGGTATTAGCATTATTATCATAATTAGTAGTAGTAATATACCGGTAGTGTTTATGTTACTGTATTTGATATAATTATTGATTTATATATGTTATATATATTTTTTTTGTTTTGTGGGGGGCGAGGTTATTTGCACTTTCCAATCTGTCTGTCTTCCCTTTGCTTGTTTTATGTGAATGAATTAGGAGACAAAAGGCAAAGCTGCCTTTAACAAGTGTCTCCCCTAAAGTTGAAGAAGTGACAGAGCCAAAATCAAGGTACGTTAGAGTCAAATGTCTGGAGACACCGAAGTTGAAGCAATTTAAGTCATATTATGAGGAAAAGACAGATTGAGGGAGAGTTCCAAAGCTTGCTTGTTGAGTAGAAGAAACACTGGGAAAATGTGTTCAATCTTGAGTCTGAGAGTTGGACAGAATAGAGGTGGGAGTGTGTTGAAAGGTGGGTTCCCACTATCCATAAGGGAGGGTTTTTACACTGAGAGGCCTCTGGAGAACATTGATTTTTGTAATAGTGGTAACATAGTGAGATATGCAACATTGTGGCGTGTAGACAGAGGTTGTAGGGAATTACAAAGATGAGGCGAGTTTATGATACGGATTACTTTTGACTATATTTAACCTCTCTATTTCATTATATGTACTTGGCTACCAATCTATCATTCTAAGCTCACCACATTAGGTTTAGTTCCTTCTTCTTGTGTCATCCAACCTGCTCTCTCTCTCTCTCTCTCTCTCTCTCTTCTCTTTAATTTAAATTTCTACCTGGTTCCCTTGACGCCTGATATTGTACCTGTGTGGTTTACCTGCGACATACCTCAGACGACGACAATTTGGATGTCTCTGGCCAACATATCACTGTGTTTCTATTTGCTCCTATTTCTCAGTGGAACGTATACTATTTCTTATATGTTCGGCTTCTCTGTGCATCCTATCATTTTGCTTCAGTATTGGTCATGCTGTCAGGGCAACCTATAATTTCGTATCTACATGTTCTTCCTGTTTAGTGCGAATTACTATGTTGCTTCTATTTGTATTAACAGTATGACGTATGATTTTGTGTACATATTATCTTGCTTCTTGGTGCGACATATGATTTTGTTTACATATACTCGTGTTCGTTAGTGCGACATATAATATTGTTTGCATATTCTCTTGTTCCTTAGTGCGTCAACGTAAGTAATTTTGTTTGCATACACTCATGCTCCTTTGTGCGATTTATCCTTTTGCTTATAGTGTTTCTATGACATTTTGTGTATATTTGTTCTTGCTTACCAGTCAAGCATACGATTTGGCTTCTACTGTATATATGGACCTCCTCAGTTTAGAATATTGTGTTACCTTTACGTGTTCTTGCTTCTCAGTGCGCCACAAATTTAGCTCTCTATTTGTTCTATATATGGATTTATTTTGAATTTATATATTTCATTGTATTATATATTTGGTGGCACGCGCGACCTTAACATTTCACTTCACTATGCTCTTACTTCTTAGTGTGAATGATGATTGTGTTTCTATATGCTCACGCTTCACAGTGCAACATATAATTTAGTTTTCCATGCATTTGCGTATCACTGGAAAATATGAGTGTTTCCTACGATACGATCTTGTTACTCAGTGTAACATATCATTTCAGTTTAATGCGATTTTCCTTTTCGTTTGTGTATGTCGTTTTGCTTGTCTGTTCCTCGCTTTTAGGTTCATATATTGCCAATTAATGATTTACCCTATTTGACAAATGTTATGTTCAGGCACTTTTCAAACATATCCATATATCCTTAACCCTTTTGAAATCCGAATGCGAATTTCTGTTCTGTTTTCTGGCTATTATTAAGCAATTTTAGTCAGATTAGGAAGGGTATATGGCAGTCAAGAGGGTTAATTGAGATTAATTTTACCCTTTGTATTCCAGTAGATCCTTGCTAAGTTGCATAAAGTCGTCTGAGGATAGCCAAAATTAACTGTCAAAATGCGTCATGATCCTCTAAGGATTAAACAATGTGTCTACAGTTCTGTCTTAGATAGTTTTCAACATAATTAAAAGTCATCATAACAGCTTCTATTTCATGAAGAGAAAACCTACAACTATTTAGGAAGGTCTTATATAACATGTGAACAGTAGGGAGTATAAGCAGGTTCAGAAAATAAATAAATAAACTTCATGACTGTATGAACACTGAACATTTACAATAATGTTCTTGTTTACCTATAGTAAGAGTGTGTGTGTGTGTGTGTGTTACTCAGTTACTCAGTTACTTGTTCGTCAAGGGGAATCCACGCAATGCAAGCTAAGCTCATTATTATCGCGCCTCCTTAACTGGGAATGTATTGCCTGAAATGCATGTTAAGTGTTTTATGTACTGTTGGAATGGCTGTGGATGTGTGTGTAGTCTGTATTTAGCCAATTGGCGACATCGGAAACGAAGGCTTAGGGTGGATCTGTATGGTACCATTCTCACTATAGACGGTACCGTCTCGCCCGAAGGCTTAGGTAGCCATCAGCTTAGGTGAACCATATGATACCCATCTCGCCTTGTACCATTTTTGCCAACCCCAGATGGGACGTCACAACGTCGTCCACTTATTCCAGGTACCTATTTACAGCTAGGTGAACTGAGGCTAACACATGAAAGGAGACAAGCCCAATTTGTCTCCGCCCGGCCGGGGATTGAACCCCCGACCCCTCGTGTGTGAGACGAGAGCTCTACTTACTAGGCTACGGGCTGTGTGTGTGTGTGTGTGTGTGTGTGTGTGTGTGTGTGTGTGTGTGTGTGTGTGTGTGTGTGTGTTCCCATCTAATTAACTAAGATATTAATGGTGGTTTGGTGCAAGAATATCTTGGGAATACGACGTACACACTCGGTCCCATTAATTAACATCGGCTGATTTACAAAGCTTCATTTTTCGCACTTACTCCACTCCTTCAAATATAGAATTAATGATCACCTGCTCCTGGGTCCGCATGGAGGGATGTTGGTACTAATAAATAAACCCATCTAATGAGGATAGAAAGGTATAAAGCTATAAAATATACCCAATTATTATATACAGTATACCTTTTATACCCTTTTAGAACCCTTTATTTTGAACAGTATAGGTTGGAGGCATCCAACTCCTCGTTTTGTTTGATTTCAGCCAACAAAATTATAATGAAAACTAATTAGAGATCATATAAACCTTTAGTATCAGTCCTCATTGTCATGAACTCTGTAGTGTTTATTATATTTTGTAAGCATTGTATTGAATTGTAAATGTTTCATGGCAATAAATGCTTTGATTTTAATTGAACTATAGATATAAATAGATTAATAGCATCTCGATTGAAAAGGGTAAGAAGAACAAGCAAAAATAGTAATACCAATATCAAACCAATATTACAAACTCATCATCCCCACTACCCCGAGCTTAACAAATATAATAGCAATGAGTAGAAAGATATATGAAGATAATAATAATAATAATAATAATAATACAAAATAATAATATTAATTATTATTATAAATTTACTACTAATAATACTAATACTAATAATAATAATAAATAACACAAATAATAACAATAATAATATTAATAATAATAATAATAATAATAATAATTGGCGTCATCCAGAATGAAATGATAGGCAATGTGAAACTAATCAGAATCCTGCCGACAATTTTAACCTCACCGGAACTTCAGTAATTCAAAGAATAATTATATATACACACATTACATGATGAATAAATATATTTTAAATATATAATGTTAATTAGCTTCATCACATCAACATAATGAACTAGAATAAGATAACATATCATCGAATCGAAAGTATAAACCTCATCATGCCCATTTCCTTTAGCTTAACCCTTTCTGTACCAGTGACGTCCTTTTAACTTTATTCTGGCTACTATTAGACGATTTTAATAAGTTTAACAAGGGCCTCCAACAATGTACAGGCTTCGAATTATGAACCTTAACACTTTTTACTATCACAGATCCTTCTTAACCTGCATAAAACCGTACAAATATAGATATGAAATGATTAAAAAAGACGTCGCCTGTACAGTATGGGTTAAGCAAATAAGAATAATCAATACATAAATAGATATTTAAAAATAAACTATATCTTCATCATATCAACAAACTAAATATCAAGTAATGCCACTTAAGAAAAAAAAACTCATACAACCCACCCTGGGATGTGGCCAGTGTGGTGTAGTGGTTAGCACGAGTGCCTGTTAACCCATTCACGGTCTGATTACGCATTTATTTTCTGTTTTCTGGGTAGACGATTGTGTTCAAATTAGGAAGGGTATATGGAAGTCAGAGGGATAACTGAGATAATCTTTACCATAAAATTCCTTCCTAAATAGTATAAAATCGTCTAATGATAGCCAGTAGATACTATACAAATGCGTCATAATCTCTGCATCAATAAATCAAAATACATTCGATTCAACACATCAACACAGTTATAACTAAATCACTAACTTATTGTATTAATATATCATAATACATTAGGTTCAACACATCAAAACAATTATAACTAAATCAATAACTCACTGTATCAATAAATCAAAATAAATTAACTTTAACCCTTTAAGTACCAGCGACCTGTGTTATATTATAGTCTAACTATATTTAGACGGTATTAAGCAGCTTAGGAAGGATCTGTGGTAGTTAAAAGTGTTGGTTGAGATAGTTAGAAGCCATATTATTGATAGAGGTCCTTCTTAAGATGAACAAAATAGTCTAATAGTTCCCAGAATATGATGAAAAGGACGTCCCTGGTACTGAATGGGTAAACACATCAACACATGTATAACTAGATCAGCAACTCACTGTATCAATAAATCATAATGCATTAGCTTCAACATATCAAAACAGTTATATCTAGAAAGCAACTGTTCCTAAAATGTAAACCTGCTCGTACACACATTCGCCCCTTTGTGCCTTGGTAATGCCAGATTCATGAGACAAGATTCTCCCCTCCTAAGGACATTAATATTCCCAAGGAGACGAGACAGAGACAGAGACAGAGACAGAGAGAGAGAGAGAGAGAGAGAGAGAGAGAGAGAGAGAGAAAGAGAAAGAGAAAGAGAAAGAGAGAGAGAGAGAGAGAGAGAAAGAGAGAGAGAAAGAGAAAGAGAAAGAGAAAGAGAGAGAGAGAGAGAGAGAGAGAGAGAGAGAGAGAGAAAGAGAGAGAGAGAGAGAGAGAAGGAGAGGAGAGGAGAGGAGAGGAGAGGAGAGGAGAGAGGAGAGGAGAGGAGAGGAGGAGAGAGAGAGAGAGAGAGAGAGAGAGAGAGAGAGAGAGAGAGAGAGAGAGAGAGAGAGAGAGAGAGAGAGAGAGAGAGAGAGAGAGAGAGAGAGAGAGAGAGAGAGAGAGAGAGAGAGAGAGAGAGAGACAGAGAGAGACAGAGAGAGAGACAGAGAGAGAGAGAGAGAGAGAGACAGAGACAGAGACAGAGACAGAGAGAGAGAGAGAGAGGGGGGGAGGGGTCTCCAGCAATAAAAGGAACAACAATTATCTTAATTAACTCTCGGACTTCTTAAACGAAATTATAAACTGTCTCTGTCTAGTAGTATTAAAGCCGAACCACCTAGTAGGGACCGCAAGGTCTTTGTGGTCTGACTACAAAGGAGTACAAAGGAAATCAAGCAACAACAGGTCTAGTGACCCTTCTAGGCTGCTTGTCCTCCAAAACACTGAGGATCAAGTGTCCAAACAGTGGTTTAGAGTGGGTAAGGGAACATTGGAAAGGGAACTACTGCCCTGGAACTAATGTCCGTGGCAGGATTGGGAAGTTAGTAGGGGACAGATGGGTTAGTAACTGAGGGGAGGATAAAATAAAGTTATTCATTTACAAACGCAGTCAGTCGCGGGTTTGATGCGAGATATTTGTCTAGGCGAAGTTTAAATGAATCAACGGTGCTGCAGTCCATAACATCTCGGGGAAGCCCATTCCATAAGTTGACAACTCGATTCAAGAAGACATTTTTAGCTTCGTGTGAGTTAAAAGATTTACCAATAATTTTGCACCCGTTTCCCCGCGTGTAATTAGATTGGTCGATAGTGAAGTACTTACTACAGTTCATATTGTCGATGCCTTTGATTATTTTGAACACTTGAATTAAGTCGCCTCTTAATCTGCGCTGGGTTAAAGGAAATAGATTTAATTCTCTAAGACGCTCCTCGTATGGTTTGTTCTTTAGGCTAGGTATCATTTTGGTAACTCTACGTTGAACTCGTTCTATATCTTTTTGGTAATATTTGGTAGTATGTGTGTAACTCTGTGTAATTCTTGATAGATTGCATATAATCAAGAAACGCGTCCACGTATTATGAAAATATTAAGAAACTGTATATTAATTTAGATCGATGGCTCACAAAGGGCGTTCTGCAGCATCCCAGACTGTCCCACCATGAATGTCCGGCCACAGTTGTACATAGTCTGTCGAGTATGGACGAATTAAGCCAGTACAGTATTCATTGCCATCAGACCCACTAACTAACTAACCTGGCTTTATATGTAGAACATAAACAGTCAACTATCATACACTACCCCCCCCCCCCCATCACTCACTCAATCTCACACACACACACTCTCTCACTCCCTCGTAAGTTAATATTTGGTAGGTTTTATGGCTCAGAAAAATAATATTGCAGGTCTGAACAAATCTCGGCCATAAATGCTGTGTTCCCATCCGCTGAGGAGTACTTTCGTCGACTAACCAGGAAATAATTTAACCCTTTCTGTACCGGTGCCATCCCTTAAACTACTCTCCAGGCTACTATTAGACGATGTTATTACGAAAGAAAAGGGCCTCCAGGATTCACCAGGCTTCGAACTAGCTTACTTAACCCAATTTATTACCACAGATCCTTCTTACCCTGCACAAAATCATCTAAATATAGTTAGCAGATTATTAGAATGATGCCGCTGGTACAGAAGGGGTAAATAATGTTGGAGGTAAGAGCTGTACTTTTTAACCCATACAGTACCAGGGACGTCCTTTGTATCATATGCTGGAAACTACTAGACGATTTTATTCAGCTTAGGAAGGACCTCTAGTAATAATAAGGTTTCAAACTATCTCAATCAACCCTATTAACTACCACAGATCCTTCCTAAGCGGCAAAACATCGTCTAAATATAGCTAGAATATAATATAACACACGTCGCTGGTACTCAAAGGGTTAACGTGTTTCTACAATACAGTATGGTGTTGAGTACCAATATGGGACGATGGACTTGGGAGGGGAGATTTCCACCTGAGGGATTTTTTTCTGGACCTCTTTCTCCCTCATGCTTAGCCCCATTGCTTTTGAGATTTTAAGATGTTCGTCCCATTAGTTTGGCGATTTTAAGAATGTTCGCCCTTTTTCTGTCAATTTTAAGACCTTTCGAGCCATTTAGGTGTCGAATTTCTCCTGGCGAGCTATAAAGAGCCTGTAATTCAAGAGGAATCGGCCTCTGACATGGTAATTTTTCTGACGAAAAATGTACAAGTTTATCTTGAAAGGGGGTCGAGGGGGTGTAATTCTAAGCTTGATGGAGGTCTTGGGAACAAACTAAAAATCTCCCCATAACCCCTTCTGTACCGGCGACGTCTTTCTAACTGTATTCTGGCTACTATTGGACGATTATATTCAGTTTCTGAAGGACCTCCAGCAATTAACAGGCTTCGAACTACAGTGTCTCACTTAACCCTATCACAGATCCTTTAGTTACACAAAATCGTCTAAAGGTAACTAGAATGCAATATATAATAAAAAAACGTCGCCGGTACAGAAGAGGTTAAGGGGAGATTTCCACTTGAAGCACTTTTTTCTTGACCCCTTTCTCCCTCATGTCTAGCCCCATTGCTTTTGAGATTTTAAGACGTTTGCCCCATTAGTTTGGTGATTTTTAAGAATTTCCGCCCCATTCTGTCAATTTTAAGACCTTTCGTGCCATTTAGGTGTCGATTTTATCCTGGCGAGCGATAGCGAGCCTGTAATTTAAGCGTAATCGGCCTTCGTTGGCCGGAACATTTTTCTACCGAAAAATGTACAAATTTATCTTGAAATTGGGTCAAGGGGGTGAAATTTTAAGATTGCTGGAAGAGTACGAAACAAACTAGAAACCTCCCCTTAAGGAATTTGGTTCAACGTTATAAATTGTAGTGATGTAAACAATCCAGATCCACATTACGGGTTCTGTGCATTACGGGTTCTGTGCATTACGGGTTCTGTGCATTACGGGTTCTGTGCATTACGGGTTCTGTGCATTACGGGTTCTGTGCATTAGTATTGATCACACCACCTGTAGCAAAACTATGTACTCATTATAGTGGGTAACATTTGAAGACTTTTTTCAGGCTAGTTTAGCTCATTTTGTATTGCAGATAATGAATGTGGTAGAAATAGATATCAAACTATTGAGACATTTAAGCAATGTTCAAGGATATAACTTTTAAATTGAATTGTGTACCAGTTTGTAACCGAGCTTTGTAGCCACCTGGGAGTTATATATTGCATGCACAATATTTGCAGTGTACTGTGGGTGTATGTTGTAATATTGACTTTAGACACTGGAGGCCGATGTTGAACCAGAAGACAAAACAACCGGTTGTCTTGTTGGGGATCCGATTTTGTCTGATTAATTATTTACAAGAGTAGTCAGACTCGGTGGATATTTCCGTGCAAGTCATTGGAACACTGAGCTTGGGAGTAAACATTGATACAAGCAAGACCAGTGGACAGAGAAGGAGAATCAAGGTGTGGTATTATGGTCAAGGAAATAAACCACGCAATTGACCCATAAATTATTTTAGTGGAGAAGAGGTGTTATTCTGTTTTGCTTATTACATTGTGCTTGCAAACAAAACAGTCACCAATAAAGATCACATAAACAAAATATATTCCTATTTGAATGGTGTATGTGTGTGTGTGTGTGTGTGTTTTATTGTTGTTTCCACGATCATTCAGCACACCTATGATTTTGTTCATAGGAGGTAGATATCAAATTTAAAGACGAAAATATATATTTTTGTAATACTTCATGTGCAAGGAAAAATAATTAACACAAAAATAAACTGTATGTAACAATAATTGATAACAAACAATATTGAAGGAAAGATAAAGAATGGAATAGAAACATGATGATGGATGTATGATTGTGGGAACAGGGCTGATGTGTCATTGTGGGGGTTAAGGGAGAGAGAGAGAGAGAGAGAGAGAGAGAGAGAGAGAGAGAGAGAGAGAGAGAGAGAGAGAGAGAGAGAGAGAGAGAGAGAGAGAGAGGCCCTGGACTAAAAAAATACTGCAGCCACTCTTTCCTCTTATCGTCACTGCAATATTCAGCAACAAATGGTGAAATTGCAAGTTCGGTATATATAATTGTATCTGTAATGACAAAAGAAACACCCCAAGTTAGAAGAAGTAAACACAGCATCATTAACCACTTCTGTATCGGCGTCGTCTTTTAAATTGTCTTCTATATATAATTAGGCGATTTTGTGCAGCTTAGGAAGGATTATTATGGTAGCTGAACGGATGAATTAAGATAGTATTTAGCCTTTTTATGGGTAGACGTCCTTCCTGAACTTAATACAACCGTCTAACAATTGCCAGAATATAATGAAAAAGACGGTACTGGTACTGAATGGGTGAACCCCTTCTGTACCAGCATCGTCTTTTTAATATTATTCCGGCTACTACTAATCGATTTCATTCCGTTTAGGAAGATTATCTAGCAATTATAAGGCTTCGAACTACCCCAATCAACCCCTTTAACTACCACAGATCCTTCTTAAGCTGCACAAAAACTTCTAAATACAGCTAGAAGAAAATTAAAAGACGTCGCTGGTACAAGAGGGGTTAAATGATTAGAGATAGCAAACGAAAAGACAACAAACAGGGAGACTTAATAACAATGAAACTAATCGAAAGAAAGCATAGTTTCACACACAAACATAACACACAAAGGTCATTCGTAGATTAAAAAAGAGGTTCCATGAAAATTATCATGTTGAAGTTTATGATCGAAAACACCACTACTATAATCAACAAATAGACAAACGGCATTTTGGAGATGCAGACATATACCATAACTGTTTTTGTAAAGCTTTGAGAACCTAAACATTACTTATACAATTCGTATATTTTGTTCAGTAACCTGCTTAATCACGACTATATATATATTAATTGTAAGCAAGCCGAAGGAAAATTATTGCAAGCACCACTAAACAATAGAAAAAGTACCCTAGGGAACGACTGCTACAAATATACAGAACAGGCAGGAAAATGGGTCTCCATACTAGAGGGTGGTAGGACTTATTGTTTCGGTCCATTTATTTATGTATTCAGTCATTTTGTTTACCTTCCTCCCTATACCTCCATAAAGCATAACAAAACATCCGCAAGATCCCCCTTCGAAATAGATTTGTAAAATTTTGGTAGAACAATGTCACGGCCGAAGGCCGTTACTTCCAAATTTACAGGTTCGCTATCACTCGCCAAGATAAAATCGACACCTAAAAGGCACGGAAGGTCTTAATGTTGACAACAACATGGGTCGATCAGTTTTAAAATCGCGAAAGTAATGGGGTTAACGTCTTTAAAATCTCAAAACTAATGGGTCTAAGCATGAGGGAGAAGGGGGTCCAGAAAAACCCTACACCTCCCCTGAAGGGAAACAAGAGCCAGACTCTCCTCTGGAAGGTGCTGCAGTATTCAGCCACCAGAGACAAAAATATACGTACCTTGTCAAATAGTAAAAGGAGAAAAAGAAATAGGAAGAACAAGAAATCGCGAGAACAAAATAATGCTACGGATAAATATTGAACGAACAGAGTAGAAACTGGTGAAGAAAGAATATATACAATACAAACGTGTTATGAACGAAACGAGATAACGCAAGAAAAGTATATAGTAACAGATATATATCAATAACGAAAATAATCATCATTAAGGTGAGATGGATCGATTTTATGGACACCTCTCTCTCTCATGTTTAGCCCCATTAGTTTTCATATTGTTAGACGTTCGGCCCATTAGTTTGGCGATTTTAAGAACTTTCGCCCCTTTCCTTTGTCATTCGTGTCGTTTAGGTGTCGATTTTTTCCAGGCGAGCAATAGCGACCCTGTAAATTAGGAGTAACTGACCTTCGGTCGGGATATTTTTCTACCGAAAAGTGTACAACTATTGTATATCTTGAAGGAGGTCCTCTCTTTTTTTTTTTTTTTTTTTTTTTTTTTTTTTTAAGTTTGATAGAGGTCTAGGGAGGAAACTAGAAACCAAACAAATACATGGCAAATAATTGACCAACAAGTAAACCATCCCTCCTTAAAAGATGAATGAAGACTGAAAGGAGATGCTAGGAGATAATAAACGAGAATAAAGAGATATGGAAGGTGTAACACGAAACAAAACAAATCCCTAAGGTAAAGAAGAGCAGAAACTAGACTCTCTTCCCAAAGGCACTGCAATATTCAGCCAGGGAGGGTGGAAGTGGAAGTACCTTATCAAATATAGAAAAGGAGAACAATACACAAATCATGAACAAAGGAAATCTGGATACAAAGCAAATAAATAAAATACTGATCAAAGTGAAGAGAGAGAACAAAATATATGCTTAACACAGAAAGAGAGAAAGTAAGAGTACATAGTTAGTGAAATAGATGGCGAAGAATCCCGCAAATAATCATCATTAAACGATAAATGGAAATGACAAAAAGACGCAAGGAGATATAAATTTAACGTATTAGTTACAATAAAGAAATATAAATAGAGTAACACAAGAAAATTAGAGAGAAATAATCGCTGGACCAGACTTTCTTTTAAACGGTGCTGGAATATTCAACCACGAGAGGCGAAAATTAAAGTTGGCTCATATGCAAGAATAATGCCTTACAGGAGCGCTAATGTCCCCGTTATCATCCAGCCTTGTTGCTTCTTAATTGCGTGAAGTAATAAGTTCTTTCGGTGTTTTCTGGAGGAGGCTTATAAATATAGGTTGGTGCTTCTCATTACAATACTCTGTAGCTATATATTTCTAGATATGTAGCGTATTTAAATAATTAATTGTTTCAAAGGGAATATACCTATTCAAAATACATAAATACATGAAACCATGAAGATAGAAAGAGAGAGTGTGTGTGTTAGAGTTAGAGTTACATATTCGGTAGAAGCTTTACATGTAACATTGATTGCTTAATTTAAACAAAATAGAACATCGGTCTACTATCGTCATTGTCTAATTAGTTCATAAATGTCTGATTGTTAGCACCCATGTCAGTATGTCTGTATGTACGCTAGAGGTTAGTCTGTACACAAGAGGAAATGCGGTAACTGACTTTAAACCCTGTTCATTAAAAGTAGGCCAGAATTCGTGACCCCTAACCTCTCTCTCAAAAAGGGCTAGAGCAAATGGGCTGCAAATTTCCACACCTACTCCCTGGCTGGCTCTTCCCAAATGGTAAGAAATATTTGCTCGATACCACTAGTTGTTTTTTAGTTATAGAGGTTAGTGGGCTGGATTCTAGGCCTAAATAATACATTAAGCTAAAATATGTTGTTTAAGACCTAATTATAAACAATTGGTCGTCACTTCTCTTCAGCAGTATTGAATGTGCAGTGAATAAACACAATGCGAATATTATTACTCGCTATTCACTAATTCGTTCTATGAGGACTAACCATAAGCAAAATGACTGAAAAAATGGCCTACAAATCATCATCATAACCTTTCTCTTTGCCCCCATTCCGCCTTCTCCTTGACCGATCAGACATCTCTTCTCTACCACCCCTGGGCACCCATTACCGGGGCTGAGAGAGAGAGAGAGAGAGAGAGAGAGAGAGAGAGAGAGAGAGAGAGAGAGAGAGAGAGAGAGAGAGAAAGAGAAAGAGAGCGATACAGAGACAGAGATTTACATAGATACACTGGCCACAGATCTTATGATCCCTGCGAGGTGGCCAGGACTTAATCCTAGTAGAGATAGCAAACTTAAGAGGAAGTGGAAGGAAAGAATAGCAAAGATGAAGGCTTCTGCCTCTCTCTCTCTCAGAGAGAGAGAGAGAGAGAGAGAGAGAGAGAGAGAGAGAGAGAGAGAGAGAGAGAGAGAGGGGTGTCGGGGGGGGGGGGGAGGCTAGGAACGTATGATTGTGGGTTTGAGTGATTTGTTTTAGTTTGTGTGTGGGTGTGTGTATGTAATAATAATAATAATAATAATAATAAACGGTTTATTAAAGAATAGAAGCCTCATGAGCTGAAAATACACATTTTACAATTTAGTGGATGAACATGAGATGTACAGATATGAGGATGGTAAGCTCAGTTTACAAACAAAATAAATAAATACAATAATGATGCATGTGCAGAATACAAATTATCATAAAATAACCATGAGAGTAAGTGATATACAGTACATATACACATTTATTTACTTACTCATATACAGAACATACGTATATACACGTACGTGCGCCCATACATATACATACATATATAGTAACATAAGAACATGCAGTAAGTGTGCACATGTCCGTATACACAAACGCTCACGTATGCGCACAAACATACATACATACAGAAACTGTTTTGGTATGGTCAGGGTGAAGAGTTGAAGGGTAAAGAGGGTGCAGCAATTCAAGTCCGTATATGGTCCGTATGGTCAGGTACAGCCTACTACAATGGGAGGTTAATCCTCGGTAGTGTAGGTGTGTGTGCGTGTGCGTGTGCGTGTGCGTGTGCGTGTGTGTCAGAAGGCGAAATATGGGAGAGCTGGGCGTTCTGTTGTTAAGGGTGGAAATACATGGATGAAGATACGCGAACACTTAATAATAGATAATGCTTAGGCATAGATTTATAATCAGAAGTTGCGCTAGTGAGCAATATGTTCTCGCTCATATGTACGTATATTTACATACATATGTGCATATGACCATATAAATACACGTACAGTACATATATATATTATATACCTTATATTCTCAACCGGGCTCGAACCATTGACAGCACATACACACAGACATACATATACATAAATATATGCACATTACATGCATATATGCTCTTCTCTTATCCTACCTGATACTCTCAGCCGGGCTCGAACCACAAACAGTATACACTATAGACACATATACATATACATAAATAACGCATACATACATACACATATACGCACACATACATACACATATACTGCACATACATAGATACATATATACACATATACATAAACAAACTCAAGCAAATACATACATAATTATATTCTAATACACACACGCACACACACTTATGCATATATTATTAAAGGTGGGCGCGTATATATGGTGTGACAGGCCGTTATTACACATTATTAATAATATTAACAATGGTTGGGATAGGACTATTTTTATATCTGTCAGTTCTTGCTCTTATTGGTTGGAGTGTGTTGAAATGACGAGCTGCACGTGTAGGTCTAGGGGCGTCTGGTGGAAGTAAGTTTCTGTGTCGTGGGTGAACAAGCAGCTTAGATGCAAACTGTTTGAGTGTGTTGTAGTGGTGGGTTGAAAGTGCAGGTATGCTAAGGGGTGCCACCCAGGATGATCCTGCATGCCCTCCTCTGAACTCTCTCCAGTTGACGTTGTTGTGTTAGGGTTAGAGAGGAGGACCAGGCGGGAGAGGCGTAGGTGAGCTTAGGGAGTATGAAGGTGTTATATATACTCTTCAGCTCATTCTCCGGCGCCCCCAGGGATCTCAACCGCCTTAGCATAAACAACTTGTAAGTGGCGGTCCTGACTGTGGTAGTTACATGTTTCTTCCAGTTTAGTTTGTTGTCCACAGTGATTCCGAAGAGTTTGGTGGACTCAACAAGCTGAAGGGGATGAGGACCAATTGTGACAGTGGGTGGAGGAAGGTCGGTAACGGAAGTGTTGATGTGCATGTTGATGTATGTGTATGTATGTGTGTGTGTGTGTGTGTGTGTGTGTGTGTGTGTGTGTGTGTGTGTGTGTGTGTGTGTGTGTGTGTGTGTGTGTGTGTGTGTTTAATTTTGCGTTTGTAGTTATCGGTGATTGTGTGTGAAAACAAACGTTATATTTTGGGCCTGGGTCAGGATGTGATTGTGGATACGTGTGTAACTACGGGGTATAATTACAAATACGGATACAGACCAGACCATTGTATAATATATATATATATAATAAAGACAGATAAAAAGCCGATAGACAGACAGTGACAGGCAGGCGCACAGACACACTCACATAATGCACATGCGCACCAAAATAATATGTCCTGTACACATTCGACAGTTAATCGGCTTGCTGGGCGTTTGTACGATGTTAATGGCTGTAGCGAGCACGTTTGATGGATTTCAATCAATGGTAATAAATTTCATTAGTTGAGGGTAACCGAATTACCAGCAAAGCCTACTGTTGTAATTATGAAGGCCTCATTACCCACACTATGTAAGCTTTTCCATATTAATTTCGACCCCTTGTAATACAATGAAATCAATATAATATATACAAAATAACTAAGTAAATGTAAATAAGTAGATACATAATAAATAAATACAAATATAGATAGGCCTACATAAATATAAATACTTAAATAGTTCCGAAATACAATACTTGTTTTTGTTTACAAAATATCTCTTAGATGAATAGTATGGAGGGGCGTTTGGTTGTGCAGGGAATTTATCTCCATAATGTATTGATATCCTTGTCTGTAACATGTCAGCATTTATAATATTTTGTTCTTGGTAACACTACATGGTATATAACTGTTTAAGAACGATTACTAGCATTCAGAGTGGTAAAAGATATCTTAGTTCTCAATAAACCCATAAACCCTTTCTTAGCTTAACCCTCAAGAAGATAGAATTATGCATATATTTTCTGTGTTCTGGCTACTATTAGACAACTTCATTCAGATTGAGCTAGTCTGTATCCTTATAATTCCCACAAATCCTTCCTAACTGCATAACATTGCCCAATAATAGCCAGAATAAACTGTCAACATTCGTCATGATCTTCAATAGCTTTCAATAAAGTCAATGTTGATGGTCTGTACTAAAGTATTCATCAGGATACATATTCGAGAACCCGGCAGCAAGCGAAGAATATTGCATGTAAACGACATTTCCCCTTGTGTTCGATTTTCTTTAAGAAATCAACTATTTTATATATATGCCAACAAAATAGGTTTAGGCGTACGTAGTTTTAAGATGGCGTTACACGAGCGATTTTCGCGTATTTTGTATGAGCAATAGTATTCTGGCAGCTTCAAAATACAAAGTTTCGCAACAAAATAAATAAATCACCGAACATAATCTACTTTTTATATAGTTTCCGACTCCAATGCTCATAAAAAATTGCCGGAGAATGCGCTCGTGTGACACCTCCTTTAGAGCACGATATGTGATGTGGAGAATTGGGGCCGGATACTCAGAACATTAAGGGGATATATCCACGTTAGGATTTTTTTTTCTGAACCCCTTACTCCCTCATGTTTAGCACCATTGCGTTTGAGATTTTAAGACGTTTGCCCCATTAGTTTTGCGATTTTAAAAACTTTGGTTCCATTTCTGTCAATTTTAAGACCTTTCGTTCCATTTAGGTGTAATTTAAGAGGAGTCTGACTTCGGCCAGGACATTTTTCTACCGAAAATTATACAAATATAACTTGAAAGGGGGTCAAGCGGGTGTAATTATAATCGTTTATATCTTTTAAAAGTTTGAGACATCCCAATACAATATTTCTTCACCTGGTTCTCAGATGTCTACTTGAGTACCATAGACTACTGTTTAATTATGATCGGGGTATGCAACATAACGTTTTTATCAAATAAATTATATATTGTACTAATTCAAGGAGATGAAGAAAAAAAACTACCAAAGTACCAAACCCCTGAGCGGGTTAAGTAATCGCCCTGATCATATCCCGAATCTGAGAGGGCAAACAATACTATGATAATATACTTTACAGTGATCACATGCCATGGGTGACAAAACAACTCCGCTAAAGCCGGTGTGATGACCTTTATTTTTGGAATATTTTAACTAAGATTCTTCCTAGGGACCCCTAAAAACCAATGTCAAGCCTCATCTCCATAGTCCTAAGGGATTGGGGGCTAGAGACCCAAACCCACACTATATGTATAGACTGTACTGTATTATACATTCAAGCTGAGTATGTGTCAAAGGATTTACAATTGATTATATGATATGCCTTTCCATTTTTATAGTAAGTGAAAGTATCAGTACCAATAGTCGTCAAAAGGGTAAATTATGAAAAATCTAATTACTCTGAACATGCCCTCCTTAAACCCGTCATCAAAACAATGCAATGTAAGTAAAATAAATCTCCCAACAGAATACTACGCTCTTTACCTATATATATTTGTTATCTATTTACTCAGGCCCTATCATCACTTTTCCTATTTTTGTTCCTCTTTTTTCTTTTGTTTTCTTTTTTTGGGGGGTGTCCGACTCAAGACAGAGCAATAACAGGGAAAACACAAAACACAACATAAAACAACGAACACACACAGACAAAACGCAAATTCACACGCATCTAGCTCTGCACCTGCCCATCCAAACTCTCTCAATTTCGTTGTCAATTTTAAGACCTTTCATGCCATTTAGGTGTCATTTTTTTCCTGGCGAGCGAAAGCGAGCCTGCAATTTTAAGAGGAACCGGCCGGGGAATTTTTCTACCGAAAAATGACAAATTTATCTTGAAGGGGGATCTATGGGGTGTTTTTCTAAGCTTGATGGAGGTATATCGAAGAAACTATAAAATACAGGAATACATTAATTAATAAACCCCCAAAACGGCCCATCTCCCCTTAAGCCCATCATCAAAATAATGCAATGTAAGTAACAGAAACCTCCCAACAGAATGCTATATACACTCTGCACCTGCCCATCCAAACTCTCAATTACTGGGGCACGTCACTTGTCCTCCTCTCCCTCTCCTCCCATCGCAATTTTGTTTCCACTCACCCAGTCTCCCATTTCCACTCGGACTACCAATTTCCAGGCCCGTATTCCACCCGTATCCCCTTAAACCTCACGTTTCCTCACCAGTTTCCACTCTCTCTCTCTCTCTTTCCCCACGAGTTATTCCAACTATAACTACTTCCCTCACATATGTAGTCATGTGACATATTGAGATGAAGCCTAGCCTAACTTAATCTATCGTGGTCTATATCCATAACCTTAACGTAATCCTCCGGGGACTACAGTATGTCAAAGAAAACCAAGCATAACCAAACATAATCAAACTCTCTCTCTCTCACACACACACACACACACACACACACACACTAGCTTGGTCAATTTATTGTGTACATGCAACAGTAAGGGGTTTTATGTCAACTACTGTATGTAGTTAAGAAGCCTAATAAATGGGCATTGTGTGCTTTTGATAAGTTTCCTTTCGTGCACAACAAAAACACGAATCTCTCTCTCTCTCTCGTTGCAGCAAAACTAGGAAAAATCTAGCTTTAGTTTCCAGTGTGTTCAATGCTGAAGGGTCGTTGACACGAGTGAAGGATATTAGTTGCAAAAACAAAAACAAAAATAGAGAAAAACAAGGTACCACAAACCTAATTAACTCTCTCCAAACTCACTCTTTTTTCACACACACACACACACCCTCATGTGTACGTACTGTATATACCAGTATGAAACCTAAATACAAAATATTTCCATCCTTAGTAATGTAGATATTTCAAATTACATAGAAATAACACGTTTACACCCCCATCATGTTATTATGCTAATAGGTGCAAGCTTATGGCCTCCTGGTATCCACACAAATACACACACACACACACAATCTTTAACCCAGCAAATACGATAAGGGCATATAATCCACCATTGCCTGAGGCAGCATATTGGCAGTTTTTGGTGATTTTACCAGATCGCAACGAAAGCCACCTCAGCGAGTAGGGAATACGAGCGTGTATCCTGCCATATATATGATTATACAGAAAACATGTGTGTGTGGGAGGGGTACGTAGTTGAAAAAGGTGGCGTGTATGGCATCGTGCGGCCCGGAGTGAGAGAGTATGGATCAGGCAACGGGGAGGAGGTGGAGGGGGAGAAGGAAGGAGGGAGGAAATTAAAACAAGCATTGCTTGATGTTGCCCCTTTGGAGATTTTTACGCTTTTAAATGTGTTTGTGCATGCGTAGCCAACCCATCAGAATATTACACAACAATAATAAGCCGTAGATAGAAAATACAGGACGAATCTGCAGTTGCACCAGATCGACTTGCATCAATCTGATACAAGTCTGGTACAAAATCAGCACCTTTGAACCATGAAACAGTGTGTCTGTTGTCCTCACAGATGGGAACGCATTCGTTGCCTCCTACGTCACCCTCAGAGAGCTCGCTGTCGGGGTCTCTGTGCAGCAGGTCGTCATCCTCTTCCTCAGACAAAGCAATGCCCTCTTCATGATCACCCTCTACCGGACTCGCTGTTGTTGTCGACACCCCACCCATATGCATCGTCCAAGTCCCCCTGGTCGTGTATTGGTGTCTCCCCCTCTTCAGGAGGGAAAAGAAGGGTTTGGTACTTGGAGGGAGGTAAGGATTTATGCTGCATGACTATCACCGGCGTTTTCTTGGCCCTCGACAATGCAGCAGGGGCGTGTGATGGCGTGTCATATGGGGCGGCAGAGGAGGATGGCGTGGGTGGTGGTGGTTGTGGCGTCGTCTTACTCTTACATGTTTGGAGAGGCCTTGCCCTTCCCTTTTCTATGACTTGCCCCCGCATCTCCTGTGGCCCCAGAGCGGCCCTTGGTTGTTTAAGAAGTCCGTAAAGTGCCAGCAGTAGAAGTGGTTTTGGTGGTAAAAGTGGTAACCTAGGTGGTGGTAGTGGGGTTACTGAATGAAGGGGTCAGTGATCTCTTCGCCAGTGCACCGCCCCTTGTATGTGCCGTTTTTGCTTGTTTCTATGCAGGGGTCTTGTCCTCTTAGCTTATCGTCTCGTAGAAATATAGGTATGAGAGCGTTCTGGCAGCCACTCTTTGCCTTCCACGGTCGCTGACACCGCCAGAAAGAGGGCTGGTTGTGTCATCGGGCCGCGCGGGAGAGGGACATGAGGTCTTCATGGTGATTCAATGCGTACTCAGTGAGTGAGTGCGAGCAGAGCGTGTCTGAGGGTGGCATCGAGAGTGGCCATGCAGGCCTATTGCTGAACTAATTTATAGCCGCCTGGGTGTACGCGCACGGTTTTGGTAAGAGTTTGAAATCTCAGATATTAGAAGGAGCGTCGCAGCACACCAGAAAAATATTCCGTAAGGAACATTGCAGATGCTGGTTTCATTCTGTAAAATTTTGAAGGCTCGGAGTGATTAACCGAAACACTGAAATGTATATGTCAGGTAGAGCTTGAATAAAGAGTTTCAATTCAGCTCGAAACCTGTTTCAGATATGCATGGATCAGCAATACACACCGCATCTGTACATACACCTTATAAATGTAATGGAAGCAAGAGTTGTGAATTCCAAATAACAGAAATAATGAAAGCTCCGGCCGTACTTGTTAGTATGAAAAAGTGATAAACACATTTAGCAGTTGAAGGCTTGAAAGTCCCACCTATACGGTAAAAGCTTCCTTCAACGATATAATACGTCCTGTCCATCTTATCCTGCGTGACTTTAGATTACATTGTTCATAGCTAGGATGAGTAAAACTACCTCGATTTAAGCTTCAATTTACTTTATTTTAGAAAACATTAGATGACATGGTTATGAATGAATCAGTAATAATAACGTCTGTACGTACACACTACAGAAGCAAGAGAGAGTCGAAAGATGGAGGGAGTACTTCAGTGAGTTGCTAAATGAAAGGAATGAAGAGCCAGCAAACGTGGTCAGTATGGAAGTGAAGAAGTCCTTGCATG
Source organism: Paralithodes platypus (assembly GCA_032716605.1). NCBI lineage: Eukaryota > Metazoa > Arthropoda > Malacostraca > Decapoda > Lithodidae > Paralithodes > Paralithodes platypus. The sequence continues at coordinate 20,372,227 of CM064487.1, forward strand.
ACAGTGTGGTAATCCCGACACTGACTTACGGAAGCGAAGCATATTAAAAAATAGAAATAATTGAAGCAAACTGTAGGCAAAGGGTTAAATCTTGAGTAGTTAAGGGAGCCCACCTCGCTTTTTTGTTCTTTCTCTCCCTCTCTCTTTGGCTTGTATCCAATTGGCCCCATTCAGCCTACTTTTTTAAAGACGGTTACCCTCATGCAGGTGTCAATATTTTCATGGCGAGCGGTAGCGAGCCAGCATATACATATTTTGTTTTTACATCAAGCTAAATTTGTACATTTTTCGATAGAAAAATGACTCCGGTAAAGTCAGATTTCTCCATATAATGCTGGCTCGCTATTGCTCGCCAGGAAGATCTCGACACCTGGATGGGGATAAACGTCTTAAAACAGTTGGCTGAATGAGGTCGAATGGATACAAGCCTGGGAAAGAGAGAAAAGGAGAGAAAGAAAAAAACAAAAAACCGGCGACCCCCCTTATGAGGTCGATTATTGTTCACCTGGCGGAAAATGTAATCTCTTAGCAGCAATTTATTCGAAATTCAACGGATTTTTTTAAAATTAATCTAGCTCTGCATCATAATTATTAATTCACAATATTTCAGAATTAACATGTTCGTAATAGCTGATTAATCAAGACAGGAATGTTCATTTATCGTGAACTACAGATATATAGACTACTTTTTTGTTAAAGTAAAAAAAACAAAACAAAAACAAAGAAGGTCCCACCCTTTCCAATTCTTAAGTAAGCCATTTTAGGTTTACAGAAGAGTGACCATTACTTGCATCACTGCATGTCCACAAGCATTTCAGTAATGTAAGCATGTTTCCTTATTTTATTTTATTTTTTATTAAGGTGACGGTTACAAAGTGGTGTACAATCTATCTTATTCTAGTTATATTGTAGTTTATCTTATTGTACCAGTACCTCCCTACAATCAACCTAGTTGTTCCCCAATTCGTCCCTCCGCCACGACCATTTCAAAGTCCAAGTCCTCTTGTCCTCTGTAGCGGGGAGGACCGATATATAGACTACTGCAACAAAAATTCCAGTTTGATTATACGTTTCAGAAAATGATGATGCATTACATAATTTTGTTCTGACCATCATCATACAATTGTATTCAGCTTAGGAATTACCTGTGGAAGTCCGAGGGTTCATTTATATACCATGCATCCCTTCAATGATTAGAGGTACTTTCTAAGCTAATATATATTAAGAATTATCAAAGGGATTTCCTCTTACTCAAGAGGTTAAGCACACCTGGTACAAAACAATATAAACACTATTTAGAACACGCGCGGAGATTGGCAAAAACGTATAATTAAAGTAATTGTTTGCCGATAACCATGATAATATTATATACTATCGTAAACCTTTCAGTACCAGTGCCACTTATAACTTTATTCTGGTTATCATTAAACGATTATCTTTAGTTTCAAAAAGAGCCTCTAGCAATTGACAGGCTTCGGACTATATCACTTTACCCTTTTTACTACCACAGATCCTTCTTACACTGCATAAGACAGTCCAAATATAGCTAGACTAAAATTAAAACGACATCGCCAGTACAGAAGGGTAGAGGGAAATAAATTCAACACTTCTACTACATTCAACAAATAATACTCGTCACAAATTATGAAAAACATATTAGGGCTCAAGAGAAAGCATTATAACAACAAATACTTTACAGCTTAGGATCAAGGTTTTATGGAAACGGTTGACTTTGATTGAATACACGTAAGCATAAAACCACACATACATGTATATACCTACACACATCTAATTGTCTTATATAGCATAAACACACAGACATAAACACAAAATAGACATCGGAATCCTCCCTCCCGTTCTCAGAAAATCCTTGCTTGCATTTCGTTTGTTTCGACTGCCCGGTCCCCAAGTTTTACATAAGGCAGTTATAGGTCCAGTTACGTTGTATCTGAGAGTAGGCAAATATTGGGGTGGGATTGGGTGTGGGTGTTCGTGTGTGTGAGAGAGACAGGGAGAGACTCTCTCTCTCTTATTTAAGATGTTTGGAAATCGAAGGTATGGTAGAGGGAATGATGAAAACGTTATATGTATATAGGTGATATTGTATATACTAGATTATATTTTAAAACTATGGTAATTAATTTACTAATAATGATTGTGTTCATGTTAAAATAAATAAACTTCGCTTCCAAGCTTATCCTCTCATGAAAATCCATGTAATTTTTGTTTGTATGATATTATGCTTTTGCTGAACATTACAATAACGGAAATCACTAACTCGGGCTTATGTTTGAAGGAAATTTTACATAATATTATTCAAGGGTGTCAGAATCGCTAGTTTCAAGAATAGCAATGTGGAAACAAATTTACACTACTAAATCCTAGTGTTAAATATGTAGTGTACCTACAGTATCTCTCTCTCTCTCTCTCTCTCTCTCTCTGCGTACAGACAGAAAGCAAATAGTTGTTATTAATGAAAACGAATCCAAATGGGTGTCTATTACCAGCGGTGTGCCTCAAGGGTCGGTCCCAGGTCCGGTCTTCTTTATAATCTATATAATCATGTAGGTCTGAATAACTATGCTGAATTGAATTGATAACATTTAGGCACAAAGACCAAGCGCTGGGACCTGAAGAATATCCATTTGCTGACGATACAATAATAAGGAACATAGTCTTAAGTGAGGAAGGCAGAAATAGCTTACAATCCGACTATACAAAAATATAGTAGAATGGACAGGCATGTGGCAAATGCCTTTAATACTGAGAAATGTCAAATGTTGCACGTTGGTTAAAAGAAATCTAAAATTATCATTAAATGGAAGGCCAACCAATAATAACAAAATTTAAAGTTCAAGATATCAGGGATATCATATCTTGACACTTAAAACACTCAGAGGAATGTGCAGCTGCGGCAAGTAAGCTAACAGAGCCTTGGGATTTATTACAAATAAATGTTACCTCTAATAACGAGAAGATAATTGTGCAATTATTCAAAAGCATTGCTAGACCCCATCTTGAATATGGCGTTCAGTTCTGGTCCCCGTATCTCAAGAAAGACATTGAAAAACTCAAATCCGTACATAGTAGATCAATTAAGCTAATCCCCTCTCTAAAACAAACAAGTCAAATCATGAGAAAAAATAAATACATTTGTTCTCGATGTTTTAAGACATGTAAAGGATTTGACAGTAAATATAAATGCCCATCTAACGATTAATACAAATGCTGCAACCTGATGTAATAGGATTAAACTAAATAGATTTAAGGCATGCCCAAATGCCACACAAAACTTCACATACAGTCAATGAGTGAAATAGTTTACCAAGGGATGTGGTCAATAGTAATTCAATTCGTACGTTAAAGACGAGACTGTACGATCATCTGATGGAGATTGGATTAGTATGAATTCATATATTTATAATATGTGGGTATATGTACAGTAAGTGTAATTTCCCTTTCAGACTAATAGATTTCTATCCTATAAACACACTTCCCTCTCTCTCTCTCTCTCCACTGTCCCTGTCTCTATAAATTCATTTATTCTGGCGTTTCCCTTCCTGTCAACCCTGCCCCCACTTACTTGATGCACGTACACACATACGCACGCACACACACACACACACACAGACACACTTATCACTTCCGTGCCTCGACAGTATTGAGAACTACCCTAGTCTCCCCTGCAAAACACCTTCTCTTCCTACCATTACATTATACCACAAACACACTACATACTACACTTTTCCTATCATCGTAAAATCGTAAAAAAAAAAAAAAAAAAAAAAAAAAACGTAATACGACCAGCCTAAGTGCCCTGGACAAGTATACCTACTACTCTAGACATTTCTGCAACATTCGCGGTCCTTTCTCTCCGTGGAACACCATATCTCTTCTACCAAACGTGACCTACTTTTCGTCACTGAAACCCAGTTTTCTGAGGCAACAGACAGCAAACCCTTCTCAGTATCCTCCTACTATATGTATCCCCAATTCAAAGCCAAAGGTGGATGTTGTGTTTACGTACGCAACAATCTTACGTGTTCTCAACTTTGAGTCTTCTGAATATTCAACTCTCTGGCTTAAGGTATCTTTTCACGCTCTAACTAAGTATATAATTATGTGCAGTTTATCTTTCCCCTAATTCTACTAACCATCCAAAATTCATTGTCTACCTTACTTTTAATGTGAAACACATTCTATCCATCTCTCCTTTATCTGAGATCTCCATCTCGGGTGATTTCAATGTTCACCACCACCAATGGCTCTCCTCTCATTTCACTGACCAACCTGGTGAACAAGCCTACATCTCTCTCTATCCTAATTTACCTATTGCAGTTAGTACAGCATTCTAACCATATCCTGGACCACCTTCTAACATCCTTTACTTACTTCTAACCTTTAATCATTTAGCTTACTCTGTAAATCTTCTTTCTCCATTGGGCTCCTCAGATCATAAACTAATCTGTGTTACCTGTCTTATCTCTCCAAATAGCATTCTGACCTCCCCAGCCAGCGGCGTTTGTGGCATTTTGGCGCTGCTGACTGGGAAGCGCTTCAGCAGTACTTCTTTGATATTTCCTAGAATTATTTTTGCTTCCGTATCTGAGGACCCTCGGAGAGTGCCGAACGCCTTTCCGAGGTAATCCTCTCAGGCATGGAAGCATACATTTAATTTTCTTTCTCTCAAACTAACTAATCTTGGTTTACTCACGCTTGTTCTAGTGCTGTCTATAATAAGGAGGAAGTATACAGACTGTACTAGCACCTTCATATTTATGAATCTTGAAATCTTAAGTTTCTGCCCAGAATCGTGGCAAAGAGTGTTCTTCGAAATGCCAAAAACCTTTTCATCAATAGCAAATTTAACGAACTTTCAAAATCTAGCTCTTCCCAAGCTCTCTGGCACCTAGCCAAAAACCTCTTCATCTTTCCCTCCTCTTATCCGCTTAGATGGCACCACCACCACTTCTTCCTCTGATTAAGCTTAATTCTTCGTTCAAACTTTTGTTGAAAACTCATTCTTGTATGATTCTGGTGCTACTCCTCCTTCTCCACCACCTTCTCACTTACTCATGCTAAATATCATAACCTCTTCCAAAGATGTGTTTTCTGCCCTTTCTTGGCTTAATACTAAGAAGGCATGCAGGTTTGATGGTATCCCTCCTGTTGTACTCAGAAACTGTGGCTTCAGTGGTGACTCCCTACCTACAGTAGGTAAGATCTTTCATTCTCTGTCTTTCCTCTTCTATTTTGCTGGAAATTTGCCCTACTTCAACCTGTCCCAAAGGAAGAGTGACCACTCTCACCCTCCAACTATTGTCTAATTGCTCTCGCATCTTGCATCTCTAAAGTCCTAGAATCTAATATTTATTCCAAATTTCCTAATCATCTGTCTTTTCATAATCTTCTTTCAGATCGCCAGTTTGGCTTCCTTAAAGGCCACTCTACAGGAAATCTCCCTTCCTACCTTACTATCTATTGATCCTCCTCCTTTTTGGATTTCAGTGAGACTTTTTCTCTTGTCCTAGACTTATTGAAAGCCTTTGATAGGGTCTGGCACAAATCACTTACTTCCAAACTATGGCTTCTATCACTCTATCCATGATTTTATCAAAAAGATGTATTTTCCTGCCGTTCCATAGCTGCAGTTGTGGATGCCCATTATTCACCTATTAATGCCGGTGTTCATCAGGGTTCTGTCTTATCCCCATTCATATTCATAATTTTAATTAATGATCTTCTCAACTGTACCTCTAGTCCTATCCCTATCTTACACTACTCAACATTTTGTCCACAACATTCCTCGTTCAACTCACTCCAAAAATGTTAAGGTTTAATCTCATTAGAAGGACCACAATGGATATGCGCCTGACGGTTTTAACGGGCTACAGTATCTGTAGTTAGAATTATGCAGAACTGGTACATGTCCTATTTAACCCACATTACATATTAACATTGGAATGATAAGTGAATAAACTTTGTAAATATTATTATTATAATTAGTGTTATTATTACACACACAGTATTTATACATAGATAATCACTCACACATACAAACACATTCACAAATATTCACACACCTACAAACACGCATAACAATACATGATGGTTTACACACACACACACACACACACACTTGCAAACCCACATAATTAGATACTCTCACTCACACAAAACTGCACACACAATAATATTTACTCCACTCTTAATTTCTTAATCCACTTACAATAAAAATTCATCACTCGAGTAAATTAAACAAATTAAATTAGTTGGTTTCCGGTATTTGTTCTATAATGAACGTATTGAAAGATTGATATATTGAAAGAGCAATTGGCAAATCTACTTCCTTACAATATTTACACTATGCAATATGATCTGTGTTGGATTATAATGTGTACAGCTGGTACATTATAACATGATTTAGAGGAATACAAGGTTTAAAATTACATTTTCTTTCATTTAAGTTAATGAACATTTATTGAATAATATATGCTCAATCATACAATATTTCAAGTTCATGATATTTTGAAGTGCTTAACGCTTAATGTGCATGGCAATTAAGATATATACAAATAATGATAATTATATCTATATACAGCATCAGTTAAAATCTATATATAACGAACATATCTACCATATATTTACATTTATGTAACATTTTTTCAGCATCAGTTTGCACATGATAACCGTCCTTTGTATTTTGTTATTAATATATTTGTATTAACACAATAAATGTTTTTAAGCTAGAGAGCTGAACATTTGCCTGGGTATTTAGAAGGGATAGAGATGCGCCAAAGTCTCGCCATCTGAGCCACGCTTGTCGATAGAGAATAGTGTGGGTGAAGACACAGTGAGGAGGTGGATGAAATAGGATGCGTGTGATGTGGATTGGTGAGTGAAGCGTGGTGGATGCATATTGGGGCAGATCATGACGTGTTAAGGGGATATTTATTTATATGTGTTCCTATTTGTTTCTATATTTATATATTTAAGAATTATGTTATTTAGTTTCCTTACACGACCTACATCAAGCTTAAAGAATACCTCCAAGACTCCTCATCGGAATAATTTGGTACATTTATCGGTACGAATATGTCCCGGTTCCTCCTAAATTGAAGGCTTGCTATCGATCGATAGGGGGGGGGGATATTTTTAAAAGTTTGATGGAAGTCTTGGGAGGACATTTACACTAATAAATAAATACATAAATGATCATATATATGCAAATTAATACAAATCTACCATTAAGAGGGGTTTGTGTGGTGGATGACATGCAATAGCCTACAATCGAACTCCCCTCCCCATATGTCTTCCTAACATCTTTGCCCCCTAATCTAGATACAAAACAATGTCGAACAAACTATACGTTAAGGACATCCCGATTTGCTGCATTTTGTATTCATATTGAGAGAGAGTGTGTGTGTGTGTGTGTGTGTGTGTGTGTGTGTGTGTGTGTGCGTGTGCGTGTGCGTGTGCGTGCGTGTGTGTGTGTGTGCATGTGTGACTAAATATGTAGGTTTGCAGGTACATGTTGTTTGGGGCGACAGTTTCACTGTACACTCATCTTTAAACTACAGTGTGTTTTATGTTCCGTTAGGTTAGGTAGGGTAAGTTTGATCTAGATAGTTTATTTTAGATATAGCCTACACAACGAAATATTTACTTGTAAGCAAGCATAGTTAACGCGTGTACCAATAAAAACACCGTTATTTGTGTGTGTGTGCGTGTGTGCGTGTGTGTGTGTGTTTGAAGGGAGGGAAGCACAAACTATGTGAATAACAATTCAATATACAGTATATGAACACATTTTCGGAAAACTCTTTCCTGTTCTCTGTTACTTTAATAATGTGTTCAAAACTCAGTGCAATGTTAGTGTTGTAATATAAGAACACAACATGCAGACACAAGCTACAAATTAAGTGTTGCTAAATAACTATACAATTAATAGCTGATGGGCTGGTCTATCAGAGTGAGAACTGAGCGATCTCTGCCATACCCATAGCTTACTCTGACTGTTCCTTTAACTTATATATTTTCTAGATCTCGAGTGACGGCGTCTTTTCCGTGGATTGACCTCCCAATCTACCAAGATTGGAAGCCAAAGCGTCACATTTTTCCCTTGCCCCTCAACTTTCTCTTCACAATTTCTGAGGGGCACAGGGCCCTGGGTGGGGCTTTGGTTTCCCGGGCGTTTCCGCACCCTCCTCAGCTCCCCGCCATGGAGTGGCTTCGGTCACCCAGGCTTTATTGTGGTCGGCAGGGAGGGTTCTGTGGGGGCGCTCGGTTATGGCCTTGGAATTGCTCGGGGCCTTGGGGCTGTTCGGCCAGGCAGCTTGGGGAACAACAACAACAACAACAACAATTAATAGCTGTTCATAATTTTGTCATGGCCTTAGCCAGGATATATCTCTGACTTTTAACAATTTGAGTTTAATTTGTATTTCAATTTAATTTCCCGTCCTTCAAGGATACAAAATATTGGTTTACCCTCCCAAATAATTAATTAATTTTGTTGACTACATTTACTCTGCATATATTGTATTCAATATTTTTAAATAATATATTTATTGTTGAACTAGCGCGTGGTAATCATGCATAACAAAATATTCAACGCAAATAAAATTACCTTCAATTGTGCATAACCTATTCATTATATGTTATTGTTTTGCTTAAACCTCAATATACTGTAATAGTTATGTCATTATGTTTTCGGTCATTGTGGTTTAAGCAAAAACAAAGACAAAGGCAAACTCACAGGAAGACACACACGTACCCATACACAACCCCATCAACAACACACACACACACACACACAAACACACACCTCCAGCATATGTCACTCACATAAAAACACACACACGTGCGCGAGCACACACATGCACACACCCTCCAGCATTTCTCTCCCTCTCGCTCACACATGCACACAATTCTTACACAAACATACACACGTTTACACACATTTACATCAACAATTACCATTATCCATACACACACACACACACACACACACACACACACACACATACGACCCCATCAATACAAACACGCACACACACACACACACACACACACACACACAGAGACAGACAGACACACACACACACAAACACACACACACACACACACACACGATATATCACTGCCATGATTAACGATGGGGCGCGAAGTTCATCCGGAGCCAATACTGAAGACAGCTTAGTAGACGTGACAGATGAGGCGGGCTGAGAGAGGACAGGATCACCAGCAGAATATACGAAATAGAAGGGAAGGAAAGAAAGAATGCAAAGTTAATATACATTGAAGTGAAAAGGAAAATAGAAATGGAAAGGATGATCAAGAGGATATTATAAAGGATAAGAGGTATGAACAAGAGCTAAATAAATTAAGTAAATAGTCATCCGAGGGACATACATGCGCTTGGTTACGGTGTTAAGCCTGTTTAATTTGTTCCAGAAGTATTTCATGAACAGCCAGACAGACTGACAAACTGTATGCCAGATTACATTAATGAATTATTACATTTTCGCATTAGAATTGTCGTTTCATACAGCTGGATGGACCTGCTATAGGGGTCCCAGGGAATAGGGACGTCATATTATGCTAACAAAAAATGTGATGGTATCTCTTCGGGTATCAAACAAAGACAATCGACAAATTTTGTCAATAAACAATTGTTCTTGCTTAACATAATCTGTGAACTATTCGACAGCGAGAAACACATCCGTCTATGATAGATTGCAATCGCTAGTGTTCTACGTCTCGGGCAGCGCACAGGCTAATGACTAACAGAGTTATTGAATTACACTGCACAAGCCACCAATATACGAAATAGTATATATAATTATCATTAAAATGAATGTTCAAATCAGAATATACCAATATAAAATTCGATTAATATAAGTCTTGCATGGAACCACATTCAAATATCGTATATAGGATTTGATTGCAAACAGACAATTTTTGAAGGGTATTAGGATCAAAATGTGCACATACAGCAGAAGAGAGTGAAACAGACAGGCAGGAAGCACTCCAAGGAAAGCAGACAAGAACAAAATACCAAGATAGCTGCAAAACATGTGGACCACAAACATTATACTTCAAAAATGATAGAAACAGCAACTCATATCAAGAAACAAGATATAAGACAAACTATTCAAAACAATGGGAAGAAATGCAACACATACATGGGTTAAAGGAGGATGGGCTGGTTTTTCTGGCTCCCTTCTTCCTCATGTTTAGCCTCATTAGTATTCAGATTTTAAGATGTTTGTCCCATTAGCTTGTCGATCTGAAGAACTTTCACCCCATTTCTCTGTCAATATTAAGACCTTGCGTTCTATTTAGGTGTCGATTTTTGTCCTGGCGAACTATAGTGAGACTGTAATTGAGGAAGAACCGGCTTACGGTTGGAACATTTTTCTACCGAAAAATTTACAAATTAATCAAGAAGGGGCAGCTAATGGATTTTTTTTTTTTGTAGTTTGATGGAGGCCTAGCGAGGAAACTAAAATATAAATTAATATATAAATAAATAGACCCAAAAAATAACCACTGTTCCGTTAACCCCTTCTGTACCGGCAACGTCATTTTAACTTTAATCTGGCTACTATTAGACGATTTTATCGAGTTTAAAAAGGGCCTCTAGCACTTACCAGGCTTCGAACTATCTCACCTAACCCTTTTAATTACCAATGATCCTTCTAAAACTGCAAACGATCGTCTAAATGTAGCTGGAATATAAATTTAAGACGTCGTCGGTACAGAAGGGGTTAACATCAATAAACTTCCGCGACTTCCTCACACGGCACTTGTATTGTTATCCCCAGGGATTCTACTGGTCAAGGCTTTCAATAGTGTTGCCAATTTAGCTACTTTCCCGATGTATCTAGAGGTATTTACTTCGATCTAGAGCCAAATTCTTATATCTAGCGGCATGAATTCTAGCGATATTCTGGAGATTTGAGCCATTTTAGAGCGATATTCTAGATTGTGGCATTATTCTAGCGATTCTTGGTTTCTATTTACTATAAAGTGGACTTGATTTGGTAACCCTGCAAACTTCATGGAGCCTTTCCTCCAGGCTTCAAAACTTTCGTAATTATTTATCTATTTAATTTTGTAGCCGTTTACTGGAATTCGTGATGACAATATCCTCTCCACTGATAGTACGAAGTCAATGGTGTTCACTTCCTGGGACCTTCTCACAAGAACCCTCATGCCTCCACCTCCCTCCTACCTACCTCACGACTTTCTCTCCATAATACAAATTATTTGTTCCCATAATCAGGAACACGAATAACAGCAAGAGCTCAAGTTTACTCCCTCAGTTTTCAAGATGGAGAGCCCATACTTGGCATGCATACTAAAGGGGTGCCAGAATACTGTTGGCTTTAAGCGGGGCTCCCCCCAACTACCTCAGTTTTCAAGATGGAGAGCCCATACTTGGCATGCATACTAAGGGTGTGCCAGAATACGTTTTAAGTGATTATTTCCCCTTACCCCCCGGGGGGAGAGGGACAGAGCCCCCCCCCCCCCCTCAAGATAGACAGCCCATACTTTGATCTTCCCCCGGGCAGCGCCGTGTAGCTCAGCTAGTAAATAAATAAATAAGTGACCAAATTAATATAAAATAAATACCGTTTCTCCTCGCTTGTAGACGTAGGGAGTGGTGATTGGCAAAGTGAGAAAGAAGGGCATACACGAAATCAGAAACATTAATACTGTATAGCTCGGTTTGTTGTAGTGAAAAGAAAAATCGACATGAATCGAAGCAAAAAAGGAGAGGTAGAATACATGAAGTGGCAGATATGGCAATAGCTATGGCAGAAATATATCACCAAATATAGCAATACAACAGGGAGGTAGGTGAGAGAGAAAGGCAGGAAGTCGAGTCAGGATGTGAGGCAGGCATGTAGGCAGGTAGAAGAGGTATTGCCACCATCAATATACTGACAGAAGGAGAAAACGTGGAGGCACAGTTAGATTATTGTTCTCAAACATTTTTTGTTTTGTTTTTCAAAATAATTGCCTCAATATTTCCGGTAAAAATGGTTTAAATTTTTGCCTTGCGATGTTGTCGTCTGATTTTTTTTTTTCTGTATATAGATAGCTCTTATCTGAAGGATGCTTTGCTGTGTGTGTGTGTGTGTGTGTGTGTGTGTGTGTGTGTGTGTGTGTGTGTGTGTGTGTGTGTGTTCACCTGTAGATTTATGGTTGCATGTGTGGATACATTTATGTTGTGGGAATGTCAAAGTTTTAATTATATCTGTATATTAGCATATTTGTGCGCGTTATATACATTATAAATTCATGCTCATAGAAAATGCAAGTGACAAATTATTTCACAACAATAATGTTTATACAGATATATAGCCTACTGCACTTTACCAGCTATTTTGTTAAATTTAATTAGTCATTCTACCTCATGTAATAATGTGACCTAAATAATTGTTGTGTTAACGAACAACATGATATCTTGATCAAAGCAGGTAAGTTTTCATTTACCTATAACTATGCATTGTTTTGTACAAAATACTGGTGGTATTAAACATTGACAATACAAATGGCTCAAACTTTCCTGTCATTCTCTTACTAAATATTTCTGTGATGTCTATCTTTCCCCTAACTTTCCCAAATTCTTTGACTATCTAAACTCTACAGTGGAACACATTCTATCCATTTCTCCTTTCTCAGAAATCTCCATCTTAGGAGATTTCAACGTTCACCACCGCCAATGGCTCTCCTCTCACACTACTGATCCACCTGGTGAACAAGCCTACGTCTTTTCTATCCTAAATGACCTAGAGCAGTTAGTTCAGCAACCCACCCGTATCCCGGATCGCATCGGAGATCGGCCCAACATTCTTGACCTGTTTCTAACTTCTAACCATTCTTCTTATACTGTCGATCTTTTCTCTCCTTTGGGCTCCTCCGACCATAAACTTATCTCTCTCACCTGTCCTATCTCTCCAGTATGGCCACCCGATCCTCCTAGCCGGCGGCGCTTGTGGCACTTTGGCGCTGCCGACTGGGAGGCTCTTCGGCAGTACTTCTTTGATTTCCCATGGAATGATTTCTGCCTCCGTGGCAGAGGACCCTCGGAGAGTGCTGAACGCATTACTGAGGTAATCCTATCGGGCATGGAAGCATATATTCCATTCTCTTTCTCTCAGACTAATGCTAAAAAATCTTGGTTTACTCACGCCTGTTCTACTGCTGTCCGCAATAAGGAGGAAGCATTCAAACGGTACCGACGCCTTAAAACTCAAGACTCTCATTCTTCATATGTTTCTGCCCGGAATCAAGCCAAATCTGTTCTTCGACTTGCCAAACATTCTTTCATCAATAATAAATGCACTGAACTATCCAACTCTAGCTCTTCCCAAGCTTTCTGGCATCTAGCCAAAAACCTCTCCAACAATTTCTCTTCCTCGTCTTTCCCTCCCCTTTCCCACTCTGATGGCACAACCATCACTTCTTCCTCTGACAAAGCTAAACTCTTCGCTCAAACTTTTGCTAGAAACTCCACCTTGGATGATTCCGGTGCTATTCCTCCCTCTCCGCCCTCCTCTATCTTACTTATGCCTAATATCCTGATCTCTTCTAAAGATGTACTTTCTACCCTCTCTGGGCTTAACACTAATAAGGCGTACGGTCCGGACGGTGTTCCTCCTATTGTTCTCAAAAACTGTGCTTCCGTGCTGACTCCCTGCCTAGGCAAACTCTTTCGTCTCTGTCTATCCTCTAACTCCTTCCCTTCATGCTGGAAGTTTGCTCACATTCAACCTGTCCCAAAGAAGGGTGACCGCTCTCAACCCTCCAACTATCGTCCAATTGCTCTCATTTCTTGTCTTTCTAAAGTTTTTGACACTATTCTTGCTTCCAAATTTCTTAAGCATTTCTCTTCTCATAATCTGCTCTCAGATCGCCAGTATGGCTTCCTTAAGGGTCGCTCTACTGGTGATCTTCTTTCATATCTTACTAACTCTTGGTCATCCTCCTTTCGGGACTTCGGTGAGACTTTTTCTATTGCATTAGACATATCGAAAGCCTTCGATAGAGTCTGGCATAAATCTTTAATTTCTAAACTACCCGCCTTCGGTTTCTATCCCTCCATCTGTGCCTTTGTCTCTAATTTCCTTTCCGACCGTTCCATAGCCGCGGTTGTGGACGGCCATTGTTCACTTCCTCACCCTATAAACTCCGGTGTTCCTCAGGGTTCTGTCCTATCTCCTATTCTCTTTCTAATTTTTATAAATTATCTCTTAACTGTACCTTAATTCCCATCCATTCATACGCAGACGACTCAACCTTACACTACTCCATTAGTTTTTCAGAAGCCCCAGCCAGCAATCCCTCAACGACAAACGTAATGAAGCCATAGAACTCTTAAATTCTGATCTAAATACTATTTCCAATTGGGGCAGAGAAAACCTTGTTAACTTTAATGCTTCCAAAACCCAATTTCTCCATCTATCTACCCGTCAGGATCTCCCAGCGAACTATCCCTTATTCTTCAACAATACAAAAATCAACCCTTCATCTTCTCTCAATATTCTTGGTGTCTCTTTTTCTTCTGCTCTCATTTGGAAGGACCATATTACCAGTCTTGCTAAGGCAGCCTCCCAGAAGCTGGGTGTGCTCAACCGCCTTAGGGGGTTCTTTTCCCCTGCACAGCTTCTTGCTCTGTACAGGGGCATAGTGCGCCCTTGTATTGAGTATTGTTCACATGTGTGGGGAGGTTCCTCTCACACCACTCTCCTAGACAAGGTTGAAAGGAAGGCCTTTCGTATCATTAACTCCCGTCCACTCACCAACTCTCTGCAATCTCTCTCTCTCCGCCGCAATGTTGCATCTCTCTCGCTATTCTATCGCTACTATAATAATCAGTGTTCCTCAGAGCTATCCCAGTGCATACCACCTCCTTTACGTAGGGCACGTGGTACCCGTCTTGCAACTTAATCCCACCCCTACTCTGTGCAACTCTCCAACCCAAGAGTGAAACGTTACTCTCAAACTTTCTTCTACTCAATAGCCGAGCTCTGGAACTCTCTCCCAGAATCAGTCTTTCCCGTTTCCTATGACTTAAATTGCTTCAAACTCCGTGTGTCCAGGCATTTTGGCTCGAACGTCCCTTGATTTTGGCCCTGTCACTCTTTCAACTATGGGGGAGGCACTCGCTATAGGCAGTTATGCTTTTTTCCTCCCTCAATCACATAGAAAAAAAAAAAAAAAAAAACAGACTATCACATTGTGCACATTCTAATAAGAAAAAAGTCCCCTCTGTCATCTCCCATCATCAACCTTTACGTGACAAAAATAAATATGTAAAATAATGTCACTTCAGCAGATCATTCTCATTACTCTGTCTTAGAAACTCTTACAAACAACAACATTAATGGCAAATGTGAGTTGGACGAAAAGTAAACACATAGAAATTCGGCGTGGAACAGATAATTCAAATAGTTCCACAATAGTATTTAGTAAATATTTACCCCAACGACAAAATTGCAAGAAATCAATCTACATTGCTCTAGTTTGAAGGAAATCTTGGTGTGAAAGGCGATTAATTGAGGAAGCTTCAAATTGGCAGTAGTAACGCGTACATAAATACCAATTAATCACATCTATTACTATAGTCTACGTATTAGTGTAACTCCTGTCCTGTACTGTTCTCTCTCTCTCTCTCTCTCTCTCTCTCTCTCTCTCTCTCTCTCTCTCTCTCTCTCTGTTATACCTGCCTCCTACAGACGTCTATGACACAAAGAGAGAGACAAAGGACTTGAGAGGGCCTGCCGGAGAGAGGCATTATTCTGATGGACAGCAAGAGAGAGAGTACAAAGGAGTACAAAGGAAATCAAGCAACAACAGGTCTAGTGACCCTTCTAGGCTGCTTGTCCTCCAAAACACTGAGGATCAAGTGTCCAAACAGTGGTTTAGAGTGGGTAAGGGAACATTGGAAAGGGAACTACTGCCCTGGAACTAATGGCCGTGGCAGGATTAGGAAGTTAGTAGGGGACAGATGGGTTAGTAACTGAGGGGGGGATAAAATAAAGTTATTCATTTACAAACGCAGTCAGTCGCGGGTTTGATGCGAGATATTTGTCTAAGCGGAGTTTAAATGAATCAACGGTGCTGCAGTCTATAACGTCTCGGGGAATCCCATTCCACAAGTTGACAACTCGATTGAAGAAGAAATTCTTAGATTCGTGTGAGTTAAAAGATTTACCAATAATTTTGCAACCGTTTCCCCGCGTGTAATTAGATTGGTCGATAGTGAAGTACTTACTACAGTTCATATTGTCGATGCCTTTGATGATTTTGAACACTTGAATTAAATCACCTCTTAATCTGCATTGGGTTAAAGGAAATAGATTTAATTCTCTAAGACGCTCTCTTCGTATGGTTTGTTCTTTAGGCTAGGTATCATTTTGGTAACTCTACGTTGAACTCATTCTAGCTTGTTTATATCTTTTTGGTAATAAGGGCACCAGGATTGAACGCAGTATTCCAGAAGAGGGCGGACTAAGGAATTGTAAAGGGTTAGGATAACTTCTTTGGATTTATGCTCAAATGACCTGCCTATAAAGCCAATTATTTTGTTTGCCTTCTTAACAACTTCTGAACATTGTTGACTCGGTTTTAGGTTACTCGATATTGTTACTCCCAGATCGGTTTCTCTGTTTACATTCTTAAGCTGAGTGCCATTCATCGAATAGTTTGCTTTCTCATTTAGGTATCTGATATGTAGTACTTTACATTTATCCGCATTGAAACTGATTTGCCAAATTTGGGCCCAACATGACAATTTATCTAGATTTTGTTGCATATCGTCAACGTGTTCTTTTGAGAGTACGCTATTTGCAATTTTTGTATCGTCAGCAAATTTTGAGATTGTACAGGTGAGACCCTCATCTATGTCGTTGATGTAAATTAGAAAGATAATTGGTCCTAGTACCGATCCCTGGGGTACCCCGCTACTTACATTGGTCCATTTAGATGCCTTACCGTTTATGACTACTCTTTGCTTTCTGTCACTGAGCCAATTTTCTATCCATTTCAACACACCGTCTTGTATTCCATGCGCTTTTAGTTTTAGCAGTAAACGTTTGTGGGGAACTTTGTCAAAGGCCTTTTGAAAATCAAGGTATATAATATCTACAGCTTTACTCTCATCGTAGAGGTTGAGGATATCGTGGAAGAAGTCTAGGAGGTTTGTTAAACAGGAACGTTTTTTACGAAAGCCGTGTTGAGTATCTTTAAGTAAGTTATTTGCCTCTAAGTGATTTTCGAGTCTGTCTCTTATGACCGTTTCTAGCATTTTACATACAATTGATGTTAAGCTAATTGGACGATAGTTACTGGGTAGGGATTTGCTGCCTCTTTTGAATATCGGTGTTACGTTGGCTAGCTTCCACTGATCAGGCATAGTCCCAGACTGCAAGGATTCATTGAATAGCAATGTCAGTGGTTTGGAGAGCTCATCCTTAGCTTCCTTTAGAACTCTAGGCGAGATTGTATCAGGTCCAGGCGTTTTATTTACTTTGCGTTTATCTAAACAATTCAATACTTCTCTCTCTGTAACGGTGATATTGCTTAGAACATCTGAATTATCAATCTGAATCGGCGATGGTGTAGGGATATCACTGAGGTCTTCGGTTGTAAAAACTGATGCAAAGAATGTATTGAGGGCATTACTCATTTGTACTTCGTCTTTGGTGTATTCTTCATTTTCATCGACTAACGGTCCAACAGTTGAAGTAACTACTTTTTTCTTTCTGATATAACTATAGAATTCTTTCGGGTTTGTTTTACTTTGATTCGCAACATGTAACTCCAGGGTCTTTTTACTTTGCTTAATTAACTTTTTGGCTTTGCGTCGTAGCTCTACAAATTTCACCCGTTCTTCGTCATTTTGTGAGGATTTTAATCTATCATTAGCACATTTTTTAGCAAGCAGACAGTCTGAAATATCTTTATTCCACCATTTGGGCTTATCATTATGGCCTGGACGCCGTATTTTCGATGGTATGCAGTCTTGCACTGCCTTAACGTAAGTGGTTGTGAAACACTCCCAAGATGTATTTATGTCATTATTGTTAGTCAAAAAGCTCCAGTCAGTTTCTTTAAGCTTTGATTTAAGTTTATGAAAATTTGCTTTCTTGAAATTAGGGACTTTCTCAATGCTGCTATTTGATTTGTTACTAGTAAACTTTAAAGTGAAAGTCATCGTACGATGGTCGCTGTTACTGAATTCATCACCAACATTCAAATTCTCTTATTAATTCTTCTTTTGTTGCGAGTACAAGGTCAAACACATTATTACCACGGGTTGGAGATTGTACAAATTGAAAAAGTAAACTCTCTTGCAAGTTAGCGTAGAGGTCGTGTCCAGAGTGTGAAGTAAGAATATCGCGCCATTTAGTCACGGGTAAGTTGAAATCGCCAAGAATAACGGTATCTTGTATGTTAGTTATTTCTGCAATTTGTTCATAAATTTCACTGTCAGTTTGCACTGATTGAGCTGGGGGTCTGTATAATAAAGCTAGTGTTATTTTAGTTCCTAGTTTATTATTTAATAGTACGTAAGATATGTCTATATTCGCAATTTGAGGTTTTGATATTAAGACGGGATTAAGACTTTCCTTTATAAAAAACAGAACTCCTCCTCCATTTCTATTGATCCGACTTTTCTCAAACATTGTATAACCAGGAAGCGTATATTCGGCTAAAAAGTCTCTGTCTTCCGTATTTAACCAAGATTCTGTAATGCCGATTATATCATAATGTTCTGTAAACACGATTTCCTCTAGATCTGAAAATGTATTGCGTATGCTACGAGCATTTACATAAAACACCTTAAGAGTATTAGAGTTGGATGTTACTGATTGTGCATTGTCTGAATTTTCAGTTCGTATTTGACTTACACTATACTGTCTGGATACCCCCGGTTGACCCCGTATTTTGAACGGAAATCCTTGACTGCATTGTTCAGCAGACGACCAAGACGTGCAGCTCCTACTTCATTGAGATGTACACCATCTGAAAACAAAGATTTAGCATAGTAAAAATGATCCCACTTGTCGACAAAGCCGATGTCCTCCTCCCTGCAGAGTTTGGCTAGTCGGCGATTTGTACTGGTAGCTACGTTGTAGAATCGGTTTTCTACATCAATCCGGGGAACAATTCCTGAAATTAAGATTCTATTAGATTTTTCCTTGAAGGACCTGATCAGCCGCCGGTACTTGCAAAGTAGTTCCTCTGACCGCGTCCGTTGGACATCGTTAGATCCAACGTGGATGACGTACGTAGTGCTTGCGGGGGCGAGCCAGGAAACCTCTTCCACAGCCGCAACAATGTCGTCCACGCCGCCACCTGGGATACAGGATCGTTTTCTGGTCCTGGGTTCCCTGGCGCAGAACTCGGTTAATTGGCCACGGACCATGGAGTCGCCCACAAGCCGAACATCTTCCGTTTCCTCTTCCTCGTCAATAGCAAGAATTTTGAAGCGGTTTTGGCATGTTGTCGGAATGACCTTCCTGGTACTGGTACTGGGATGCACATTGTTTCTCACTAACTGAAAGTTGTCCTGGGGGGGAGTGAGAGTAGAGTCATTATTATTTTCTGCAACATCTAAGGTAGCTGCTGGTGTGCGTACCGGTACCGGTACTGTATGCACTGGAATGGCGGTTGACATCGTAATGGTTTCTTGGGCCGAGGGCACTCCTACGTTGAGTGTGGCAAATTCTTGAAGGGATTCACG
The DNA here is from genome assembly GCA_032716605.1 of Paralithodes platypus. Classification (NCBI taxonomy): domain Eukaryota; kingdom Metazoa; phylum Arthropoda; class Malacostraca; order Decapoda; family Lithodidae; genus Paralithodes; species Paralithodes platypus. The sequence continues at coordinate 20,391,992 of CM064487.1, forward strand.
CTTCGTAGTCAGGGCATCGATCTTGCGGTGAGCTGCATTCAATTCATCCGCAATCTTCTTTCGGAGCTGGCAAAATCTACAAATTTGGACATCAGTATCAACAAACATGGTAGGGCCAAATTTACCGGAACAACTCGTGCAGGTTCGTTGCGGCGCCATGACGATATAATCACAATATGCCTGAAAATCACACAAATTTATGTTAGCAAAATGGTACAATTAAAGCCTGAAAATCACAAAAATTTATGTTAGCAATATGATACAATTAATTCCTGAAAATCATGCAACATTTTGTTAGCAATATGATAAAATTAATATGCCTGTAAATCACAAAAAATGTTAGCAATAGAACACAATTTATGCCTGAAAATAAAACAAAAATTTATGTTAGCAGTATGACACAGTTAAAGCCTGAAAATCACAAATGGACTAGAAATTTGTTAAAATATTTACTGGAAAAAGCAAAAAGTGGGAGAGGGTTAATGTAGCCTAGGGAGAAAACTGGAAAACAGTATACAGTACAGTAACAACAAAATTTGTTAGTAATATGGTACAATTAATGCCTGTAAATCACAAAAAGAATATGTTAACCACAAAAAGAATATTATGCCTGTAAATCACAAAAAATATGTTTGCAATAGAACACAATTTATGCCTGAAAATAAAACAAAAATTTATGTTAGCAGTATGACACAGTTAAAGCCTGAAAATTGCAAATGGACTAGTAATTTGTTACACAATTTACTGGAAAAAAAATGTGGGAGAGGGTTAATTTAGCCTAGTGAGAAAACTGGAAAGCAGTATACAGTACAGTAACAAAAAATATTGGTTAGCAATATGGTACAATTAATGCCTGTAAATCACAAAAAGAATATGTTAGCAATAGAACACAATTTTATGCCTGAAAATAAAAATAATATGTTAGCAGTATGACACAGTAAGGCTAAAGCCTGTATATTAGTTTATACAGTGGTCGACACAATAATAATAATAATGGAGTTAGTAATATCCCTGGCAAGAGTGTGAGAGGCCTATTAATATGGTGACAAGTATCTGAAATGCGATTAATAAATAGGCTATCAAAAAGTATTACAGGAACTAAATTATTCTACAAATGTTAGTGTGTGCGATTTATATAGATAACCAAGATAAAAAGTTCAACCAAGTACAGTATTGGCTAGACTTTGATATATAAAATACAAGAAGAGGGTGTGTTGATGCGTACACAGGTGGCGCTGGTATCGGCGGCGTCTTTACTAACTTGACAAATAGAATTTTGAAAACAAAAGTGTATCAGTCAATACTACAGTACAATGTCATGCAAGATAATTACTGGGTGGTTTGCTAAGCACTTAACTACAGTGAGGGCTAAAATATCTACAATAAGTGGTAGAACTTTATAATATGAAACAAGCAAGTAGTGGGGCGCCTGCAAAGCGTCAAAACTATTCCAAGGGTGTCAGCCCTATCAATACATCAAAAACCCAATCTTTTCAAAGCATAACAAAAGTTGGACCTTTTCAATTTGACAAAAGTCTGAAACGGACTGGATGATATCATATCATCAAAAATAGTTAGGGTTAACATTAGCCTAACCTAACAACCTTACCTAACCTAACCTAGTAAGAATGGGGTTAACATTAGCCTAACCTAACAACCTTACCTAACCTAGTAAGAATGGGGTTAACATTTTTGATACATCGATGACTTCCAACTTTTGATGCATTGAAGTGATATAAACTTTTTTACACATTGATATGATCTGGGGAAAAACTGATTTTTGACAAAATGAACACATCTGGAAAATTTGATGTACTGATAGCTTTTTGCAGATTTGATGAAATGATAGGATCAGTTTTTGACGTTTTGATGCTCCCCCGTCTTGCCACTGGACTGGTAATCCAATGGACCCGGGTTCGAATCCCAATATGTCAATGGGAAGATATCATTGGGATGGAATTTGTGCTGTACCTAGTATCAGTGCATTACCACAGCACACCGAAATGCCAAATAAATACCCTCATTGTTCCCTGATTAAATAGCATTGTATGAATATTCCCATATTCAAAAATATGCTACAGGGGGGCAATTCCTAGTGAGTTAATTGCTCAACAGGTGGCGTTCTGAGAGTGAGGGTCCGAGCCTGGGGGATGAGACTGTGAATCATGGAGGCGGAGTAGCTTAACCCTCTCACATCCTGACGCAATTTTTGAGCCTATTAGGGATACTTTAAAGCCTTTGTTACCGTCAGGGGTATCTATAAACCTTTAGTTTGTTTACTTCAACCTCTGCAGTTGTCTTTGAGTTAGCTGTGGGCAGAAAACTAATTTTGGAGAGGTAATTATAACAGTGAGAGTAATCTATTTCTTATTGCTAATCTGGCAACCTCTGCGTCCTATGGTCGTGAGAGGGTTAAGAGATGGAATTGCTTCGAGCCGTGAAGCTTCGCATGTCTCACTCCCCAGACTGGAGCAAGACCTCACGGGCCTCACCGTGTTCAGCGGTAGAGTGTAAAAAGCTATCAGCCTATGCCCGAGAGGGAGTAGTTGGAATATAGAAAAAAAAAAAAAAAAAAAAAATGGACTATAATAATGTGTGATACTGTATTGTTTGTGCTGGACTCTGATTCCAATAAGTGCGTTTACATTTATGCTTTTGAGTGTACATATATATTAAGGGGGAATTGGCGAATTTATATCCTCATTTTTATATATTTTTTTATAATTGTTTCAGTTTCCTCTCTAGACCTCCATCAAGCTTAAGCTAAAAGGTATATTATGACAGTATGTACTCTGTTGATTTTATTAGACTCTCACTAATCCACAAAATTAATCGTGTAATGGAGTTGAATGCCCACTTGCAGGAACTGTACGAATGTATGAATATATGTGTGTGTATCTGTGTGTGTGTATGTGTGTATGTAATAATAATAATAATAATAATAATAAACGGTTTATTAAAGAATGGCAGCCTCATGAGCTGAAAATACACATTTTACAATTTAGTGGATGAACATGAGATGTACAGATATGAGGATGGTAAGCTTAGTTTACAAACAAAATAAATAAATACAATAATGATGCATGTGCAGAATACAAATTATCATAAAATAACCATGAGAGTAAGTGATATACAGTACATTTACACATTTATTAACTTACTCATATACAGAACATACGTATATACACGTACGTGCGCACATACATATACATACATATATAGGAACATAAGAACATGCAGTAAGTGTGCACATGTCCGTATACACAAACGCTCACGTATGCACACAGACATACATACATACAGAAACTGTTTTGGTAAGTGAGGTAAAGAGGGTGCGGGTACTACAATGGGAGGTTAATCCTCGGTAGTGCAGGTGTGTGTGTGTGTGTGTGTGTGTGTGTGTGTGTGTGTGTGTGTGTGTGTGTGTGTGTGTGTGTGAGACAGAAGGCGAAATATGGAAGAGCTGGGCGTTCTATTGTTAAGGGTGGAAATACATGGATGAAGATACGCGAACACTTAACAATAGATAATGCTTATGCATAGATTTATAATCAGAAGTTGCGCTAGTGAGCAATATGTTCTCGCTCATATGTACGTATATTTACATACATATGTGCATATGACCATATAAATATATATACACGTACAGTACATATATATATTATATACCTTATATTCTCAACCGGGCTCGAACCATTGACAGCACGTACACAGACATACATATACATAAATATATGCACATTACATGCATATATGCTCTTCTCTTATCCTACCTGATACTCTCAGCCGGGCTCGAACCACAAACAGTATACACTATACACATATATATATACATAAATAACGCATACATACATACACATATACGCACACATACATACACATATACTGCACATACATAGATACATATATACACATATACATAAACAAACTCAAGCAAATACATACATAATTATATTCTAATACACACACGCACACACACTTATGCATATATTATTAAAGGTGGGCGCGTATATATGGTGTGACAGACCGTTATTACACATTATTAATAATATTAACAATGGTTGGGATAGGACTATTTTTATATCTGTCAGTTCTTGCTCTTATTGTGTGTGTGTGTGTGTGTGTGTGTGTGTGTGTGTGTGTGTGTGTGTGTGTGTGTGTGTGTGTGTGTGTGTGTGTGTGTGTGTGTGTGTGTGTGTGTGTGTGTGTGTGTGTGTGTGTGTGTGTGTGTGTGTGTGTGTGTGTGTGTGTGTGTGTGTGTGTGTGTGTGTGTGTGTGTGTGTGTGCAAGGTCGTTTTTGTTTGTCTGGTTGCCTGTATGAGTTCTTCATGAGCAAACCCACGATAGCAGATACTCACTATACGTGCAAAGGTGGTATATAGTTCGGCAATACAGACCGACAGACGTACAGACATACAGTTAGACACAGACAAAAACAAAGACAAGACAGACAGACAGACAAGGGTGGGAGGAAGCAGTGCAGAATCGAGGCAAATTCTATAATAGTTGTATGTGTGTGTGTGTGTGTGTGTGTGAGATGGATAAAGAAAGATAGTGTTTGTGTGTTCTACTCTGTGTGTGCGTGAATGTGTGTGTGTGTGTGCGTGTGTATGTGTGCGTGAGTGAACTACGTAGTCCTCTCACCCATCTCTCTTAACCGGTCAGTAACCAGGAGTCTCGCAACCCACGATAGCTGATGATCGCCGCTGCCTGCATTGATGGAATTAATTAATTATTCTATGAGGATCCGACAAAGCGGCCCTCCCATGATATCCAGGTCAAGTGTGTGTGTATGGGGAATGGGGGGGGGGGGGTTCTGCTTACGTGTGTGTATGTGTGTGGGAGATGGAACGGTTTGGGTGTGGGTGACTGGGTTGTGGATGGAGGGTGGTTTGTGTTGTGCGTGTTTGTGTTGTGTGTGCTTGTGTTGTGTGTGCTTGTGTTGTGTGTGTTTGTGCGTGTGCGGGCGTGCGTGTTCGGGCGGGCTTGTGTGGGCGGGCGTACATGTAAGGGCGTGTGTGTGTGGGCGTGCATGTGCGGGCGAGCAGGCGTTTGCGTGTGTGTGCGCCAGTACGCGCATATTTGTGTTTCTGGCTGTGTCTTTGTGGGTCTGTTCAATTCCTCGGTGAAAAAACAAGTATTCGGGAGAAGAACAGAATAAATGAATACCAGAGCGAGGGCTTTATTTTCGCTCGTGAACAGTTGGTTATAATTAAGGTCTATTGAAATTTGCAAGCGTATCAATTAAAGTTATTTATAGTTGGAGAGAAGTATATTTGGAGGCCTGCTTTGTCGACGAGTACAGTATTTGAGTTTTGTAATGCTATACATTAACCCATTCAATACCAGTGACATTCTTATCGTTACATTCGGGCAACTACTAGACTATTATATTTAATTAGGAAATATCTCCAGCAATTATAAGACTTCGAACTATCTCAATCAACCCTTTCAAATATCGCAGATCCTTCGAAACTGGCATATAATCGTTTGATATATCTAGAATAAATGTTACGAGATGTCACTGGTACAAAAAGGGTTTCAAGGGACTGGGGTTCTCGTACAGAGGTTCCAGTCCTGATCGCGATTAACTAGACGTCTGGGGTTCTCCAGCAGGAAAACCTCCGATATAGTAATACATTTATAATTACAATAGTAGCAGGCGAAGCAAATGTATTCAAAATCCCTAACACCGACACTTTAATTACCTTCCGTTACGCCCAATCATGGAATTATACATCACTTTTCCCTCTGAGCAAACTTAACCCTCTCACGAACATATGACGCAGAGGTTGCCAGATTTGCAATATTTGCACTCTTATAATATATAATATATAATATTTGCACTCTTATAATTACCTCTCCAAAATTAGTTTTCTGCCCACAGCTAACTCAAGGACAACTGCAGAGGTTGAAGTAACTAAACTAAAGGTTTCTAAATACCCGTGATGGTAACAAAGGCTTTAAAGTATCCCTAATAGGCTCAACATTGCGTCAAGAACGTGAGAGGGTTAATAACGATCTTGTCGCACATCCATTACATCAATAATCCAAAACTACTCATTCACCTGTCAGAATGGCTAGACTTCTTGGCCCCTCAATGAGTAAAGAATGTTATCTCTCTATTTATTGTGTATTTTCAGTTTTTCTTTCAAGATATTTACTGTATATCAAAAACTCATTATAGTAAATAATTTAGAATATTTGTTTTAGATGTGATGACATGAGCAATGTCAAATCGTCACTGACGAAAAAGACATATTTGGCAACTACCTTGACAAAATATAGTTACAATACTGTAATATAATTTTATTAAAATACATACTAATGTTTAATAAGAGAGAGAGAGAGAGAGAGATGGGATGGTAGAGGGAGGGACTGATGGGTGGAGCGTCACTAAAGACCTTGTGAATAGGGAGTTGACCTTGTACCCCTGCAACTATGACACGGGGTAGAGGGGGGAATGAAGGATGGGAAGTTGAATAAAGAGGGAAGGAGGTGAATGAATTAGGGAGCGAGTAAAATTAAGAAGAAGGGAGGAAAGAGGAAGAGTAGAGGAAAAAGGAAAGGAGTTACAAAAAGGGAGAGTTGAAGGAAAGGGAGGAGGGCGAAATAAGAAGGGTGAATAAAGGGGGAGGGACGAAGAAAACGGGAGAGGGGTGAAGAAAATGGGAAGGGTGAAATGAGGGGGGAGGGGGGGGGGGGGGTAGGAAAGTATGTGGGAGAGGTGCAGAAAGGTGGAGAGGTTCAGACAGAATTGGGAAGGGAAAAGAATGGACGAAAATGGGGTGAAATGAACAAGGGGGACAGGTGAAGGAAAGAAGTATAAGAGACGGGGAAGGGGATAGCAAGTAGGTAGTTTGAGGATACAGGAGGGGAGGTAAAGAAAGGGGAGAGGAGTTGTAAAGAAAGAGGGAATGGGAGGGAAACGTAGGAATTCGTGAGGGAAGGATATACAGGAGAACAGTAATGCTAACCCTTTGAGGATTATGACGCGTTGTACTTGTTTATTCTGGCTCTCATTAGACTATGTTATGCATCTTAGGAGGGACATGCGGGAGTAAAAAGGGTAAAGGCAGTCTCGATCAACCCTCTGTCATATACCCTTGCCATTTAATATGAATACAATCGTCTAATCATAGCCAGAATATACTGCCAAAAAGCGTCATAATCCTCAAAGGGGTTAATCAACTCTGTAATATAATGCCGGTCATGTTTTTTTTTTTGTTTTTTTTTGTTACTTTTTCATAATTCTATTGAACTTAAGTAACTTGTGTGGATATGGCTAACGTAGACAACTGTTCATCATTTGAGTCTACGTGGCCTTTTCTAAGCTGATGAAAATCGTATAATGTTGGTCATCATATATTGAAACCGGTAAACTACATGCAAGCCAAGGGTGGCATTTTTAGATACCCTTGCTTCCCCCCATTAGTTTGGCTTCATAATAAAAGTTAGAACATGCGTTGAAAGGAAGAGCTGAGGTAAAACTAGAGGAATGAAGCACTGGTTGAGAGAGAGAGAGAATAATAATAATAATAATAATAATAATAATAATAATAATATTTATTTCCACAGCTAGTGGTTATTCAACTTACATAATATGTACAAACAAGATAAAATATATACAATACATAGTAAAGGATTATTAACATAAGAACATTAGCATGAAGTTTGGATAAGAGAGAGAGAGAGAGAGAGAGAGAGAGAGAGAGAGAGAGAGAGAGAGAGAGAGAGAGAGAGAGAGAGAGAGAGAGAGAGAGAGAGAGAGAGAGAGTTACATAGAGCTACATAGAGCTACATAGATACACAGACCACACAGACCTCAAGGTCCTTACTAGGCAGTCTGGCCTTACAAACTATAATATGCATATATGCATATATACACATACACACATACACATACATACATATACATATATATATACATATATATACACATACATATACACATACATACATACACACATATATATACAGTATATATATACATACTGTACAGTGCACACACATACATATACATACATTTTTTTTTTTTTTTTTTTTTTTTTTTCATATCACCCCAGCCCTCTGCAGATAGAGGTCAAGCCTTCCCTTGAAGGCGTTTATTGTGTCGCTCTCCACCACTCTCGCTGGTAGTTTATTCCACTCTGTCGCCACACTGTAGGTGAAGAAACTCTTTGTGACATCTAGGTTTGCCTTTTTGGTTTTTAATTTCATTCCATTTCCGCGAGTTTGATTAGTATTGTTTAATGTGAATAGTGCATTTACATCGACTTTGTCGAAACCTTTTAGTATCTTAAAGCACTCAATAAGCTGACCCCTCAACCTCCTCTTTTTTAATGAGAACAGGTTCAATCGTTTAAGTCTTTCTTCATATGGTTTATTTCTTAATGAGGGTATCATCTTCGTCGCTCTACGCTGTACTGACTCGAGTCTTACAATGTCCTTGATCAGATAAGGTGACCAGAACTGCACACCATATTCAAGGTGGGGCCTCACCATACTTTTGAACAGTGGCACTATTACGTTTTCATGTTTATATGTAAATTTTCGTTTAATAAAGCCCAATGCTATGTTTGCCTTATTTGCAGCTGCTATACATTGGTCGGAAGTTTTTAGGTTTTCAGATATTAGTACCCCTAGGTCTTTTACTACCGTTGCGGTTTTTATTTGTTTGCCATTCATTTCGTATTTTGTATTTCATATTTCTGCTACCAACCTGCAGCACCTGACATTTATCGACATTGAAGGGCATCTGCCATTTTTTCGACCACTCTGATATCTTGTTTAAATCAGATTGCAACGCATTTCTATCATCTTCGTTCAGGACTGTATTTCCTATTTTTGTATCGTCGGCGAATTTGGAAATGGTGTTGTTTACCCCTACATCGATATCGTTAATGTAAATGAGAAACAGGACCGGTCCAAGGACTGAACCCTGTGGAACTCCACTAGTGACAGGCTCCCACTCCGATTCCACTCCATTTATCACCACTCTCTATCTTCTGTCTGTAAGCCAATTTTTTATCCAAGAATGAATTTCACCTTTGATACCTATCCTCTCCAGTTTAGCCAATAGTTTTCGGTGAGGCACCTTGTCGAAAGCTTTTTGAAAGTCCAAGAAGATTATATCTAGTGATTTCGTCATGTCGTTATATGTGAATAGTTTGTTATAAAATTCAATCAAATTTGTTAGGCATGACTTATTTGATCTAAAGCCGTGTTGACTATTTTTGATTAGGTTGTTTGATTCGAGGTAATCTACTATCTTATCTCTAATGATTTTTTCCATGATTTTTCCTACAATTGAAGTAAGGCTAATTGGTCTGTAATTACTCGCTTTGGCCTTGCTACCCTTCTTGTATATCGGCGTAATGTTTGCATCTTTCCAATCACTCGGTACAATCCCCTGTAGTAGTGATAAGTTAAATAGTTGTGTCAGGGGTTTTGCTATTTCGTCCTTGACATTCTTAATTATTTTCGGGTGGAGCATGTCGGGTCCCGGGGTCTTATTTACATTTAAATTACTCAATTTGCTTTGTACTTCGGTAACACTGATGGTGAAATCTCCTATCACATGAGTTGAGGTGTTATTTTCAAGGGTATGATCGATAATTTCTTCTGTGAAAACTGAGCCAAAATATTTGTTGAGCAGATTTGCCGTGTTTGTGTCGCCTGTTATTGTCTGGCCATCTTCTATTAGCGGTCCGATTCCGCTTTTGATCTGTTTATTTTTGTTTACGTAACTGTAGAATTTTTTGGGGTTTGTGGCACTTTCTCTGGCAATAGTCATTTCGTAATTTTGTTTGTTCGCCCTAATTATTTTTTTCACTTCCCTTCTACTATTTTTGTACAAGTTTTTAATTACTTCAGTGTTTGTGTTATTTTTTACAAGTTTGTGGAGTTGATTCCTTTTCCTTATTGCCTTGCCAATGTCTCTACTGTACCAAGGGGGCATACTTGATTTCGTATTACGTTTTGGTTTCATGGGTACAAATTGTTTATGCGCTTCTGTAATTGTAGACTTAAAATGTCCCCATAGTTCATTTACTTCGTTTATATTTATGAGGTTTGAGTGTATGTTTGATAGCGATTCCTTAAGTCCGTCATAATTTGCGTTTTTGAAGTCCGAAACCATTCCTGTTGTTTTTACTGAGGAATATTTGCTTATAACGTTGATTCTTAAGATTTTATGATCGGACGTTGCCAGATGTTCACCTACATCCAGGTTTGATAATAAATTTTCTTGGGTAGTGATTACGAGGTCTAATATATTCCTGTCTCGCGTCGGCTGTTTTACGTGTTGAGTCAAAAAATTGTCCTGGATGAAGCTTGTCATTAGGCGTGACTCAGCATTTTTTCCGGTCGTGGTATTCCAGTCAATTAGGGGGAGGTTATAGTCACCTAGTAAAACTGTTTCGTCGGAATTAAGGGTTTTCTCTAGTATTTCATAAAAAATTGTATCATCGGCAACAGTTAGTCTCGGTGGTCGGTACGCTGTAGTGATATTTAAGTTCATGTTTTTTGTATTTATTTTGACGCACACTATTTCTGCATTACTTTCGGGGAGAGTCACCTCGACTGGGTTTAAGTAGGTTGCAACGTACATTGCAACCCCCCCTCTTTGTTTTCCATTGTTACGGTCTTTATGAAAAAATTTATATGGCTCTATGTGATATTCATGAAGTAGATCTTTATTTTTAAGGTTCAGATGTGTTTCCGTTATACAAATAACGTCAACTTTCTCATTTAATAACAGACATTTGAGTTCGTCTATTTTGTTTCTTATTGAGCAGGCATTTATGGATATTATTTTTATATAATTTCTCTCAGCATGCGCTGGATTTGTTTTTCTTATTGGTGAGGATGGGTTTGGGGTTATGACTTGAAGCCGCGGCGGGTTGTCAAATTCATTCAGTTGGTTGGGTTGGCTTGGATGGGGTTGGGTGGGGTTGTTTAGTTTGTTTTGTGGTTCAGGTAGGTAAGTTTTCTATAACTTGTGGGCCATTGGGGTTGACGGTTTCGTTTAAATGGTTGTGATGGACTTGGAAGGGTTGGGCGGGGTTATTTATTTCTCTTAACTGTGCGGGTGGAGTTTGATTGGGTGGGATTGTGGGAGGGCTTTTCCGGGGGTAGCGATATCAATACTCAGAGGAGTCTATTAGCATAGTTATTTCTCGGTCCTGACTGGCGTTGTTTTCGTGGGCAATGTAGGTTGCTTGATTTAGGGTGTCACTCATGTGCTGAACGCCTTTTTCTGATAAATGAATGCCATCTCCGCTGTACAGGGACGAGTTCCCTACAAAGGTGGTCCAATTGTCCACATACAGTACCTTCTCTTGTTCGCACATGACCTTGACTGCGTTGTTAATTTCTATGGCTCTATTTTGTCCGTATGAGCTTGTTTGAGAGAGAGAGAGAGAGAGAGAGAGAGAGAGAGAGAGAGAGAGAGAGAGAGACTGAATGGGGTAAGTGGGTGAGGGAGAGGGGGGGAAGGGGGGCATGCTACCAAAGACGACAATCCGTCAAACCACGTCGAGGTCACGTGATCCCGCTGGCACTGCTGGACGGAGGTATATATAGAGCAGTCTCGGCTCACTTCAGCACAACCATCTGGCCCTCAGTAGCCTTCACTTGGAATTCTGAGACCTACCTGGCTAAGACGACATGAAGTTTTTGGTAAGATATATTATTATCGAGTTTATGTTTGAAGAGAAAAGTGGAAGACGTTTTGGTCTGTCTTAGGTTGCAGTATACTTTGTGTTTAAAATGTGTATAGTGTGCACAAATATATGAGTGTAACAAAGACATTAGTATATAATAGATGGCTTAGCTTGTACATATTTCTTTACTTTGTGAAGGAAGATTATCTTGGTGAGAAAAGTTTCCAGTAACTTCAAACAAATAGTTAGCAAGAATGTGAACAATGTATTTACATTTGATAATACTGCATCATCATTTGAAATACTTAAGCAACGCAAACAGCAAACATACTTTTATTATAATTATTGCATGTGAATATAATATCCTTTGTAAATATCTTATACCATCGTATTTCTTTCAAACACAAAAACTAATTGTTCAATTACTCAATTTTGTTTTTAAATATCTGAATTTCTACTGGACATTAATTATTATTCCTATAATTTCAGGCAGCTATCTGCGTGCTCGCCGTCGGCGTTAGCGCTCAGGTTGGGCCTTCAGGGATCGTCAGTCCTGATGGTGTCAACACTCAGTTCAGTCATGACTTTGCCAACGACATCGCTGTGGTGGGACCTTCCGGCATCGTCACCAAGTCTGGTCAGAACCTACAACTGACTGCCGCACAGGCTGGCCTACATCAAGCTCTGCCCGCTGCCCCTGCTGTACCCCTTGCCTATTACGTCGCCACCCGCGGAGTTGTCGGACCCTCTGGCATCGTTACCCCAACAGGTCAGAACATCCAGTTCAGCCAAGCTCAGGCCGACAACTTTGTGCTGGTTGGACCCTCTGGCATCGTCACCAAGGACGGCAAGAACATCCAACTCACCGACGACATGAACTTCGTTCACCGTGTCAAGCGGAACGCCGGGTACGTCTCTGCAAAGGGCAACATTGGCTACTCAGGTATCTTGAGGCCCGATGGCACCACCGATCTCTTCAGCCACGACCTCGCCCACGATATTGTACTCATCGGACCTGGTGGTATCGTCACCAAATCCGGCCGTAACCTCCAGCTTACCGACGACCTGCGTATCGTGAACCCACGTGTTAAGCGCCAGGCTCTGATTGGCCCCTCTGGTATGATCACCGAAGATGGAACCCCCATTCAGTTCAAGCACGCCGGAGTCACCATCTTGCTTGAGGGACCATCTGGTTATGTGATGAGCGACGGTACCCTGGTTCAGAAGAGGGCCTAAAGTGGGACGAAATACAAACTAGCCTCTATCAACGACGTTTCCCTGTATATAGTTTCTTCAGGGTCTATAAGGTGCAGCTCCCACAAGACTTCACTTGGCCCTCTAGTCTGTATACGCCTCCAAGGTTATGATGAACACAAAACATTTCCATGATACGAACTGTTATTTTTATATACATGTACAAATGTCAAAACTTTGCCATATAAAGTTATGAAACGATATAGTAAATATTTGTTACTTTAAATCCCTAATAATTTAATATATATAATGTGAGAGCTACTAACATAACGAAATATCAAAATTAAATGGATGGTAATCATATTCTTTAATACAAGTCATTCCTAAGTTGAACCAAATTGTATAATTGTAGACAAGCTAAGAGAAAGGCTTCACTGTATTAAGTGCTTTAAACATATGTCACCCCTAAACTTTATCATTATTGATTATCTTTAGTTAGAGTTACTTGGTTTAAGGAATAAATTATCCTCTGATATTCTCTAGAATATTATTTTGTAATGTCAAGCTAATTGAAAATGGCATTCATATCAAATACACCCTGATTTTCTAAAGAACATGGGCTATATAACTATTAACTGAAGAGGAAAGCAGGCAATTAGCTGCGGCAAGTTCTTTCTTAGCGGAGTCAATTTGCCTCCACGTTTAGCTAGCATATATTATACAAGACGTACTTAAAGTAATTGAGAATAACACGAACTATGGTCTATTTTTCATATGACGGAAAATATAATCCCCTACTAATTCCTCGATAATTGATGAATAATAAGAAACTACTGTCTCTTCGTCATGCTAATGTAAAGTGTTCACAGTTAACAACATAATGAGTTGGGAAAATGTTACGTATAGCTTAGCTGAGTAATTAAGATATGGACATTTATCGTCAGCCGAGATAATAACAATAATACATTTATCCCGAATGTGGCCTGCAGTCCACTCCTTCAGGCCGTCTAGAACGGCAATTTATGTTATTATAATTAAAGTGTAAATGAACGTTATCAGAATATTGTGTGTAATGCTAGATGATCTCCCCTGCTCTGACACTCAGTGTGTATATTTTAGACGGTGGAAAATTATGCATGGGGGGCCAGGATCATAAATTATACAAAATAACCATGGGCACGTTTTCCTTATTCTAGTTAGAACAGACGGCAGCTTACAGATTAGGGTTCTTTTTTCTGGATCCCTTTCTCCCTCGTGTTTATCCCCATTATTTTGAGGTTTTAAGACCTTCGCCCCATTAGTTTGGCGATTATAAAATCTCTTGACCCATTTCTTTATTAATTTTAGACCATTCGTGCCATTTAGGTGTCGATAAATGTTCACATGTTTCTACCGAAAAGTAAAGATTAATCTCGAAAGGGGGTCTTGAAGGTGTGTTTTTAATCTTGATGGAAGTCTTGGGAGGAAACAAAAAAAGAATTATATTAAAACATCACAAATCTTCCGTCAGTTTACTTTAGGAAGAAACCCTCGTACTTAAAGGTCTATAAATAATAGCTATATTTATTGTTTAATTTTGATCAAATGATAACGTCCATTACTGTTATGGACTTAGATTGTTAATCGGGGAGCGATTTCATTCAACTTAACATGCATTTATTGAAGCAACAGGGTTACACATGCTGAAAAAAAGATTCCCCCAATGTGGTCGTTCGATTAAATTCAGTAATTAATCTGATACATGGTTATCTTCACGATCCTGACACATAACAGTGTTATTAATGCGCTAAGCCAAAGAGCACCATGGTCATGTGTAGAATCCTGGACGTCTGTATAATATATCCTACCTGTTCATGAATGTAATTTAATTCAGGTTATAAGGAACCAGCTATTCAAAGATCACGCTATTCAGGTGCTAGTTTCCACTTTACAATTGCAACACTGCTCTACTTCACCTCTGAGGCTCTGATGTCTGTTACTACTGAGAGGGTTTGGAAATTATAGTTGTTGTTGTTGTTGTTGTTCCCCAAGTTGCCTGGCCGAACAGCCCCAAGGCCCCGAGCAATTCCAAGGCCATAACCGAGTGCCCCCACAGAACCCTCCCCGCCGACCACAATAAAGCCTGGGTGACCGAAGCCACTCCATGGCGGGGGGCTGAGGAGGGTGTGGAAACGCCCGGGAAACCAAAGCCCCACCCAGGGCCCTGTGCCCCTCAGCAATTATGAAGAGAAAGTTGAGGGGCAAGGGAAAAATGTGACGCTTTGGCTTCCAATCTTGGTAGATTGGGAGGTCAATCCACGGAAGAGACGCCGTCACTCGAGATCTAGAAAATATATAAGTTAAAGGAAAAGTCAGAGTAAGCTATGGGTATGGCAGAGATTGCTCAGCTCTCACTCTGATAGACCAGCCCATCACCACATGACTAGAACCCAATCCTCTCAGCATCAGCTAGAAAAGGCCCTAGAAAGCCGCCTTTGGCGGGGGGATAGCTCCCCTATTTCAACCCCTTTCGGGGTTGGGCACCCGCCCGGAAATTATAGTTGTATAGATCAGAGAACCAAGACAGTTATATCATTCATGTTGTTTTCCTTCAATCTATGAGTTTGTTTTGTTGATTATAGTTTTACCGATGATATTACGGAACCGATGACAGACTGTAGTATTTCGTGAGGGATCGATCGTAAAGCAGGAAATGCCAGGGTCATAAATAATGCCAGAGAGACCCCCTCACCACCCGGAACACACGTATGATTAGCGGGGGAATTAGTCCGACCACCCTCATTACTGGTGACATATGACATACCTTAATCTGGTCGGATAGTCAGGACAAGAGGAGAGAATACAGGACATTTCGACATTTGTTTAATGATTTTATTTTGATATGTGTTTTATTTATATATTTGTTTATTAGTTTATTTTATATTTTGTTATGTATTATTATTTTTATTTTATTTTATTTTTATTTATTTTTTTTATTTTTTTTGGGGGGGATATCCTTATTCAGTCTGCGTGAAGATGGATTTATGTAACCTGTTGAAGGGCGATATTACTCAGCTTAGTAAGAACCACTCGTATCTATAAATGCCAAGAGCTAAACAAAATCGAATAAATACAAAAATTACAACGAGGGCGATGACGCAGTATGTGATCTGTTACATGTGGATCATAAAATATGGCCAGAAATCACGGACACACGTATGATTAGCGGGAAATTAATCCGAGCATGCTCATTGTCGGTGACATAAGACTTCACTTGTCTTGTTATTTACAGGAAGGATTAGGATAGGGCGATATTGTTTGTGATGTTCTCATTTAGATACAAGTCAGTCTTTGTTTGTTCGACCTACTGAATTACTATGTTATTTAGCTTAGGAAGATCCAATCATTGCTAACCAACTGAAAATAGAGATAACAATAATAGACAACAAAATATTCTCCTCCCTTCGATATCATTCTATATATTATATCTGTTGACTCTTCTGTATTATTTGTCGACAATACTGATGGGGCAAACGGGTGGAGCAATAGATAGTGGGATAGACACTGAGACACACGTAAATAGTCCTATACCCTTTTCCAAAAAGGTAGTCCAGAAATCGTGAACCAACCCTATGTCTCTGTAACTCAAAAAGGGCTTGAGCAAATGGGCTGTACATTTTCACACCTATTCCCTGACACTTCCCAAATAGTAGAAATATGAGTTTCATGTGAATTGTAGAGGTTAATGTTGAAGAGTTTTGGTCTGTTTAATTGGAACAGGGTATAGTGACTAAATTATTGGTGATACTTGGCCTACTCTACTTTTATCTAGTCGGCTCCTGATAAAATGATAGGATGCAGGACGTATAACTGCAATGTTACGCATACGGCGATTTTAATTAACCCCCTGAGGATTATAACTCGCTTTATCAGATTATTCTGGCTATCATTAGAAGATTTTATGCAATTTGGGAAAGATTTGTAGGACTGAAAGGGGTAAATACTATTTCAATTTAATCGCTAACTTCCACATCATCATCCTCAGCTAAATTAAATATTCTAATAATAGTCAGAATCATTTCTCCAAGCGCGTCATAATCCTCAAAGAGTTATTAAGTTAGGAAGAACTGCTTGTTGCATAATATCAAGGAACAGACAGAATTTAGGAAGAAATGACCTTTGGCCAGAAATTTGTACCGAAAAATGTACAAATTCATCCCGAAGCAGGTTTTTTTTCCAGCGTAATAGAGGTAGAGAGCAAACTAAAAACCAACCTTAACACTTGTATACCCAGGACACCTACTTTAATATACAGTAAACAATTTTTTTTTTTAAGAGACAATGAACGGAGGAAGGAAAAACACAGATAAAACAAAAAGGTCCATGTGCCTAAAGGCATCCTCCATTCATAAAATGTTTGTAACAACTGGATTTAAACATTTGTAGATTGTAAGTTTGTGGAAAGCAATTCGAGGGAAGTGAATTTTAAAGAGTAGTAGCTCTGGGGATAAATGAATTCTGATAAGCAGAAGTTCTGCATTGTGGGGGAAAAAGTGTAAATTCATGGGCGCTCTCAGCTGCCCTAGTTCTACGGGGAAAGATGTGGAGAGGCGGCACAATTGAAGCAAGTTCCTCGGAACAATTGCTGTGAAAATATCTGTAGAATAATGCAAGGGATGCAACGTTTCTTCGTATGGATAATGTAGGAAGGTCTTGTGTGATTGCAGGGTTATTGATTAATCTAATAGCTTTATTTTGAATTTTGTCCAACTGCCTCAATGCAACCACTCCACTTCCACCCCACAGAGGTGAACAGTAATCCATCTGAGAACGCACATGACTTTTATATATTACGGCCAACTGCTCGTCAGTGAAGAATTCTCGAACTCTGTACAGGAGTCCCAGTTTTTTAGAGGCATTCTTAGCAATGCTTCTAACATAATGTGTCCAGCTCAAGTTAGTAGTTAATGTTACACCGAGAATGTCAATACTAGGGGAAGTGGGAATATTTACATCATTAAAAAATATATGGGAGTCAGTGAGATTCTGTCTGTTAGAAAATTGAATGTACTTGGTTTTCTGTGCATTAAAGGAAACTAGATTATTTTGTCCCCATTAATTAATTCTAGAAAGGTCCTGGTTCAGAGAAATTGCAGTGTTTATTTTTGAATTTATAAGATCGGGTTGGGTGAAAGAATTGGTAAATGTGAAGGAACTGTGGAGTGTTGAGTCATCTGTGTAGGAATGTATTGGATTATGAGTGGTAGATATGAGATCATTGATATGAATGAGGAACAGAGTTGGGGCCAAAACTGATCCCTGGGGAACACCAGCATTTACTGAGTGAAATTGAGAATAAAGGCCATCTACCATTACACATATTTTTCTGTTATGAAGATAAGAAGAAATTAGTGGAACTAATGATGCAAGGCCGTAGTGTGACATCTTCGACAATAAGGATTGATGCCAGACTCTATCAAATGCCTTTGATATATCCAGTGCTATTGTATGTGTTTCACCATGTTGGTCTGTAGCTTGGTTGATTTGATGCGTAAGAAGGCAAAGAATGTCTGCAGTTGATCGACATCGTCTAAAACCATATTGCCTATCACCGATTAATTTATTATTCTCAAGATGCTTAATTATGTGATTATTTAATATAATTTCAAAGACTTTACCAGGAGTGGAAGTTATAGCTATTGGTCTGTAGTTTGATGGATCTGAAGAGGCAACTTTTTTAGGAACTGGATGGATGTTTGCTTCTTTCCAGGGTACTGGGAAGCATGAGGTATGAGTACACAGACGGAAATTTTTTGCCAATACAGGAGCGAGCACCAAGGAGCAATTCTTAAGTACTATTGGAGGAATTTCATCTGGACCAGGAGCCTTATATACTGAGAGATTCTGCAAAATAGTTTTGACATGTCTGGTGTGGATCTTAATGAGGGAATTTCAAGCGAATTAAAATTAAGTACAGGGACATCTTGATTTATTTCATCTAAGGTTGAGTTGGTGGAGAAAATATCCGCAAGAAGGTTAGCTTTACCTCGTGGGTCACTTACAAGATTGCCAGTCGGAAATTTTAATGGTGGAATGGATGAAGCAGTAGTGAAGTTGGATTTGAATGAGTTAAGAGTAGACCAAAATATTTTGTTATCATTTGGATTATTTAGAAGTTTATTTGCCTGCTTGTGGAGAAAGTTTGATTTAGTTAGGTTTAATACAGTTTTGGCATGATTTCTGATGTTTGTAAAGTAATTAAAGGCTTCATTGTGTTTTTGATCTTGTGCATGCATTGTAGGCTATTGCTTTTTGTTCAGTTACTCTAGCACAATTATGGTCAAACCATTTAGGTGAATTAGATCTTTTACTGTACTTTTGATGAGGAATAAAAGTTTCCATTCCAATTTTTACAAAATCTTGTATGTGGCTCAAGGTGGAGTGTGCATCATTAGAAAAGAAAGAGGTCCAGGGAATATCAATAAAGAAACCTTGAAAACCCTCCCAGTCTGCCCTATCGTAATGCCATTTAGTCACCAAAACAGGTTCAGAGTGGGAAGGTGTGGTAGGTGATAGACAGGTGGCCTGTATCAGACAGTGATCAGAAGATCCAAGCGGGGACCTCACTGTAACATCATAATTTTCTGAATTGGTTGTTAAAAATAAGTCCAGTAGGTGGGAATTGTGATTAGGATTATCTGGTACACGGGTGGGTTGGTTGACTGGTTGAGTGAGATTAAATGAGTCTGCAAATAGCTCACATTCAAGACCAGCATCATCAGTCCTGGCTGAACGAGTGAGCCATTCAACATTATGGACATTAAAATCACCCATCACAGTGATTTCAGAAGAAGCATTTAAGTTGAGGACACTGAGTTGTGAGGACAGAGAATCAAAAAGACTTTGCTCTGGAGGAGTATTTGGGGAACGGTAGATGCAACATATGTATTTAAATTTACCAGCAGAAATCAATTTGTATATAGAATAATCAAAATAGGGACAATTGAAACTAGTATCCTCCTCCAGGGCAATTTCAGATTTTGCGAAGCAACATACACCTCCTTTAGGTCTGAAATTTTGGAGCAGTTGATAACCTGGAAAATGAAATCTAGACGTGTCAGATGTGGATGTTACTTGAGTCTCTGTCAAAAAAAGGAGAGTAGGGGATTCTGCTTGAAGAAATTGGTGTAGAGAATTGATGTTAGAGTGAAGTCCCCTTATATTACTAAAGAAAAAGCTGCACCGACGAGCAGCTTTGGGACGTTGCAATGCTCTTGACACAGTCGCATGATGACGACCGGGAGGGCCCTGTGTCAATGACCCAACCCTGCCGGGGGTGGATATCCGAGGGACCACCAGGTTTGCTCTTAACAATTGTACTGCCATATTTATTAGGTAAGTGTATGGTGTTACATGTATGATATGTAGTGGGAAGAGTAGTGTTTTATGGATAGAGGATAGCGATGTAGGGCAATGTCGTGAAGTTGGATGTGTATGTTATATAAAGAGGATTTTCCTGATACCCCTGATGTATGAGGCAGAAAGATATGTATCCAGATACCGAGGCCTGGGAGAGAAAATGGAATTCAGGCTATTCCCTGAGTCTCCCGAAACCTTGGCGGTAGTACTTCCCTGAGCGGGGCTGCCTACCCCTACTACCTACAATTGAGCGTAAAGCATAATAAGAGTTAAATAATAACCTCATTTACCTCAAATTTTGCCCTTATAGGTTTGAGCACACAATTGGGTAGACACCTATTAAGGTTTGTAAGTGCACAGCCTGCATCCAGGATAACTGAAAATTGGGAGTTATCTTCAAAATATCAACACAAGATCATTGTAAATTCATAATACAATACTATAGCCCATTCATCTTAGGTAGGCTAGAAATCATGACCCCTAACCTATGCAACTCGAAATAGAGTGGAGTAATCAAGCTAATATGATCACCATTGGAAGAGACAGCCAAGGAATACGGTATGGAGATTTACAGCCAATTTGCTCTAACTAGCCTATTTTGAGATACACAGGTTAGGAGTTAGAATTCCTGGCTTACTTATAATGAATGGACCTCACATGCAGAGTGCTGCATTTACAGAACAAGAAAACTGACAACTCTGCACATGTAACTAATTTAATCATATCCGTCATACCTTAGAATGGATAATTGAAGTTTGCAAACCATATGGACACATTTCTAGGTAGCAAGTTCGATATGTTTTCCGATTTTGTTTGCATACTGTCATTAATAAAATGACTTGCATGCACTTTTCGACGTTTTCAGTCCAGATATATATATATATATATATATAATGTTGTGGAATAAAAACAGGTGGAATGGACTTGAACAATTGTCGAAGTAAGGTTGGTGAACATTCACTCAAAGAAAGTGAACACCATAGTGTGTGTGTATGTGTGTGTGCCGAAGCAGTGTATTATTATACTGTACCTAATAATAGTACATTTAAGTAGTATAATTACAAACGCCATCTAAAAAACAGGCTCTCTAAAAACTTAAAAGGGTAGGTGTTATTTATTTGTTTATTTATTCATTTTGATTAATATTAGTTTAGTTTCTTCCTTAGAACCCCGTCAAAATTATAAATAACATCCTTAAGGTACCCCTTCGAGATTAATATGCACAATTTTCGGTTTAAAAATGTCCCAGTCGTAGGCCGATTCCTGCAAAATTACAGGCTCGCTACCGGTAGCCACCTAAATGGTACAAAAGGTCTTAATTAATATTGCCAAAGAAGTGTGGCGAAATATCGTAAAATCGACAAAATAATGAGGCGAACTTCTAAATATCTCAATACTAATAGGGATAAACATGAGGGAGAAAGGAGTCTAGAAACACGACGTACCTCCCATTATGCTGTTGACAAGAAAGTCTCAACGAGGACAGCTCCCCTGGGAAATCTACTGCCTCGTACGGGTGCCCTCATTATTTATGATGTCAAATATTATATCTGTTTCGCTACTTGTGTGGGAGGTATATGGGGATATTTTTCACGGGCCTTCCAGCGAGTGACAAGATGTTACATAAGGGGGATGACCTGATTTTGAAGCCGGATTTCTCAAAAAATGCTGGCTCGCTATCGCTCGCCAGTTAAAAATCGACACCTGGATGGGGATAAATGTCTTAGAATAGTAGGCTGAATGGAGTCGAATGGATACAACCAAGAAAGAGAAACAATCAGGTCACCCCCCATATGCAATACGTTACTCGGGAAGGCTTGCTCTATAACCAAACAGAGAGATTCGGTGACAGTATACAGTATATAGACATCATCATCAGCCTGCCTGCCTGTCTCTTTTACTGTACTACTTTTCCTTCTTGGGGCGGATGGCTAGGAATCCCCCTCCCCTTGTAAAATTCACCTACTAGACGAGACAGAGTAAGGGGCGATAGAACGCGAAAGTGGTCCCCGACTCTATGTATTGGAACTTTAAATATGGTATCTGTTCGGGCTCTGTCTCCAGTCGGCCGTCCCCAGTTATGGGGTATGTGCCTGGGTTTATACAAATACTGTTCATACACACATACATACATACATACATACATACATACATACATACATACATACATACATGCATACATACTGTACATCATCAGCCTAATATGTGCCAATGTAGGACAGGCGTATCTCGATCTAAAGGGACGATGAAGCCTATCACTGATATTTATCATATACAGTAGTTAAGCAAAATAGATAGGATACGTCATGTGTTATTATTTAGTATCCTTGTTTGTAAATTTCGACAATTGTTTGTCTATCAAAATAGTACGTGTTCATTTCACATATCTGATTATGCGTCTGTTTTCACTACCATATTTTGGTTGGCGTATCCCAGCTAAACAAATAACAGTATGCACACAGGCAATATATCATATGCTGTAGTATTTAGCTACCAACCGATATTAAGTGAGAGTCGTGCATAATTTCGTTAAAGAGTGGAAAAATAAAAGCCAGAATAATGAACAGGACAGTAAAAGTACTAAGAAAGTTCCTGCATAGTACTGATTTTATTCCAGAGTTGTTGAACTGGTTGGCAATTCATTTTTCAGAGCTGCAAAAAACCTGGCAGCTGACAAGAGTATAGACTATGCCATGCGCAGGACATCGGTCAGCTGAAAGTCACGGCCAGATTTGGTGACAATACCAGCAGGTCCGATTAGCACATCATCATCGTGGCTGAAGAGACTGGTGGTGCCGTCGAGGTTCAAAATACAGTAGTAGCCGATTTTGCGGTTCTGGGGCATGAACCCGGTGCTGCTCTTGGCACGGTGTTTGTCGTCAGGGATCTGGTAGTTCTCTCTATCCTTGGTGACTATGCCGGAGGTTCCCACCTGTACGATGCTATCCGCCTGAGCAGGAACAAACTGGACGTTGTTGCCGCTTGGGGTGACGATGCCAGAGTATCCGGAATCAGCATGGTTAGCGACGTAATAGGCCAAAGGAGCTGGGAAAGGGGAAGGCAGAAGACTGGCCTGTTCAGCAGTTAGCTGCAGGTTTTGGCCAGACTTGATGACTATGCCGGAAGGTCCCACCACGGCAATATCTTGTCTGAACTGAATATTCACACGATTTGGACGAACGATCTCTGAAACCCATTTCCGAATATCAAGTTGATTTGTAGCGGATACAAATCTCCAATGCAATTTGCCAATATTCATGCTCGTGTGAAATTGTCCTCTTCTATTGGCGAAATCAATGTTTTTTTTTGTTTTTTCCAGCCACATGTTCAAAGTTTCGCCTTATTTTATCTTCTTCCTAGCCCCACTTCACCAATTCAGTATATTTTCTTAGCCCTGTTTCCCCAACTCATATCTTCTAATTAAGCCCATCGTCCCCACTGAAAATCTAGTTATATTAGCCCCTTTTCTGCACTGTAAATCTACTTAGCCCCTTTTCTCCAGCTTGTTATCTCTCCATTCCCCTTATCTGAACCATGATGCCCCGTTATATATAGTCCTATTATTGTCCTCCTCAGCGCTACATCTCTTTCACGAGCGTTTAACCTGACGACACTTATCAAATTTAATGTATCTCCTAATCTCCCTCTAAGCCTCTCCCCTCCTCTTTCTAACTCTCTTCCCCGCCATTATTCATCCGAACCTTATTTCGCATACCAGCTGCAGAGGTATACTCACGGACCATAATATACATACACCTATCAACCCCTGCTGTACCGGTATCGTCCTTTTAACTATATTGTGGCTACTATTAGACGATTGTATTTAAAAAGAGCCTCCAGCATTTAACAGGCTTCGAACTATCTCATTTAACCATATTTATTCCACAGATTATTCTTAAACTGCTCAAAATAGTTTTAATATAGTTATACATGATTTATAAAGACGTCGCAGGTAGAGAAGGGGTTAATGAATCTGCAGTGAACCCCCCAAAACTAGAACAACGTTAACAATTCTCACAAATGCTTCAGAGTTTGAGTTAAATGCCAAGATTCAAGTGGCTGTATACGTATTATGGCTTTTGAGTGTACACGGTCAGGTCATTGAAAGAAGATCCGAAATAGTGATGATCGCAAAGGGGGAAGAGTTGCAGGGGTTGGATAGGGACAAGGTAAAGGAGGTGAGACAGATGATAGTGGTATAGTTGATAGTGGTATAGTTATAATATGGCTGTTACCCTGAAAAAAGGCGCAGGTACTTGTAGAGGTCACTATAGGTAGCGCCAGCAAACTTGACAATAATCTTGACCCCTTAACTTCTTATTACTCAAAATTAATAAAAGCAATCGGGCTGACGTTTCTATCATTTGAGAAAAGTCCACCAGGAAATAGATGTGGATATTTACAGCCAGTTCGCTCTAGGCCCTTTTGAGTTACAGAGAGGTCAGGGATCAAGATTATTGGCAAGTTCGTTGGTGCTACCTATACCAAATTACGTATAACAAATCGGTTCAAAATAAAATTCATTATCAACAGGCGGAAATGATAAGGGAAATAAATAGCCTTAGCCCATTCTGTACCAGCGACGTTCTTTTCAATATAATCTGGCAACTATTAGATGATTGTATTCAGATTAGGAAGTACATTTACCTATTAGAAGGCTACAGACTATCTCAATCAATCCCTTAAGCTACCATAATTATATCCTTCTCAATATCTATAATAATAAAAGTCAATGTTTGTCTGTTTGACAGTTACCCGACCTTACCCGACCTTTGTTACTAAACTCCTCCCACAGTTTTGGTACCAGGTGGGAGTGTGGGGCACCGTTGGAAAGCCCAGGCTTTGGAGATGGTTTTAGGCGAGTTTAGTGGAAATCAGAGACACTTTTGTTTAATAAAATTTTCGGCAGAACTTATGTAGTATACGGGAGCGAACAAAATGGCCGTTTGGGGCAGAAGGAGGCCTCCGATCGAAAAGGTGTATGGAACGAAAGTTGTTCGCAGCTCCCCAAAATGGGGGTACGGATGAGGTCAGATCCAAAATCGGAGGTCATTTAGCGGCCGAAATCGAGGTCGCCGTTTAATGAGGCACAGGGAGGTCGAGGCCGGTGATTATGGTAGTAGTAGTATTGTTATGAGTGTGGAAGTAGTGATTGATGATGGTGATTATGGAAGTAGAATTTAAACCTGGGCAACGCCGGGTACCCCTCCTAGTGGGTTATATGGGTAAGAGGCCTTTCTCCGACCTACAATAATACCAACCAAAGGGAATATGACGGTAAGCGGCTTACTTGGCCATCCCTAGTATCGGTACTTATTCTTTGAGTACCTTCAGTACCGGCGACGTCTTATATGGGGGGTTTCGGCTACATTTAAACGGGTTTGTAAAGTTTAGGAAAGATACATGGTAGCTAAAAGGATTAATGTTGATAGTCGGTAACCTCTTAACCCTTCCACGCACAGGAAGCGATTTACGCCCTTTCCGGGATACTTAAAAACCTTTGTGACCATCAGGTGTGTTTAGAAACCTTTAGTTTTGTTACTTCAACCTTTGCAGTTGTCTTTAACCTAAGACGTGGGGGTATGAGACTGCGCACGCATTTGAGCTGTTCCCATCACTAACATCGTTATTTTACCATAAATAGCATTAATACTTATCCATATGTGCCTATTTTAGGTTGATTATAAAGGTATTAACCTGTTACAACAATAAAACAAGTGGAAACAGCGTTTGGATGGTCAAAATCAGCGATACAGGCCGGGAGTTACATAATTTATGGCTGAGGCAACCTCCCTCCCCTCCACTCCTCCCCAAGTCTGGAGAGATATTGTTGATCGATACTCTCTCTCTCTCTCTCTTGCACTCCCTTGGTAACAGTGATGACAACGCCCTGCTTGCAATTCGCTAATGTTAGCACGAAAATAGACCACAGAATAAGGATATAACATGGAAAATAGGTGATAACTGAAAGGGGGGGGGTGGGAAGTGGAGAAGGAGGGGATGTGGAGGAGTGATATTTGGCATGGCCCAGGGGCAAAAAAAAAAAAAAAAAAAAGTGTTAAAGTTTTTTCGGGGTGTTTTAAATGGATTTTTTTAGGCCCAGGATCTTAAGAGTCTTCCCGCAGTCGCCCGGGGAAACTCTTAAGAGTCTTCCGGCACTTGCCGGGTTAAGTGACATGTTGGCAGAAAACTAATTCTGGAAAAGTAATTATGAGATTGAGAGCACTCTGTTTCTGAACGCTAAACGGCAACACCCAAGTACACAGAATAGCGAGAGGGTAGACGTACTTCCTAACCTGAATACAATCGTATAATAGTAGCCAGAGCAAAATGCAAAGGACGTCACCGGTATTGAAGAGGTTAACAAACATATGTTTAATTATTTATATGCTTCTGTTCTTACTTTCTTGTACTATTTTACTTGTGTTTTAATGTTCCTTTTTACTCTTTTTCTTAATTTCAATATCTGTCTTTGCTTCTAATACTCCTCCTCTCTTCCTGTTATTCCTCTCACCCCATTCTCTAGTCCACGAACTCTTTTCCTCTTCATCTTTCGCTAATCGTCGTATATTCTACTCCCGCGTGCTCTGCTTACTCTCGTTTTTTCCTCAATTATTTTCATTCCTTCCCAATCAGCAGTTCTTTTATCATATATTTCGTGGTTTCCTCTGTCTGCCATCACCTTTGCATAGTAGCATACGATTTGTTTATATACAATAATGTATTATGTCTTGCCTATTGAGAAATGCTCCTATGGCAATGAGATATAGGCAAATATATTGTTGTTGTTGAGGTTGTTGTTGTTGTCGGGGGTTATTTGGAATATAAGGCAAATATGTTTCATCTCCATAGTAACCATTTGGAATGTACGGTCGTGAACATATGTTTTTGAAAACCCTGTTATTTTCATTATACAAGTATTTCATATCAGAGCAACCAGTTTAATGCAATTACCAATGTGTAAAGTTATGCACAAAAAAAATAATCGTAAATTGATTATATAGGTTCTAATTGTATAATGAAAATCATGTTCACAAATGTACATAGATTTTACTTATAGCTAGTTTTACCTATCCATGAAAATCCTACGGTCATCTGTGAACACGAATGAACGAAATTATCACCTTATTAGTTGAAACACTTATCTGAATCAGCAAAACCTGTAGTTATCCAAAGTATGTATCTTTCACATTTTACTAGATTGCACATCTACATTACATACCAAATTCTGCAAAGATATAGGACTAAAAGCATTAAATATGTTGAAGTAGGTGTGGATATATTGATTAATATCGCACACAGTTTTCTATACATTTAGTTGGATTTGAACACTGCACACTTAACTCTGAAAATAGAGGGGATAGCACAACCACTAAAGGCCTAGGTATTAAATGAGGCCAAAGATTGTTAACATTGCATTAGATATGCGGCAAATATTGTGACGCTCAAGTTATTTGCAAAAATGCTGTCTTTCGCTCAACGTGAGAACTTACATATACCCGAAAATTGTATTGTTATGGAGCTACTTTATATTATGCTGTTATAGCAGTATCGTACTCGATGTCTGAACATAAATAACACAATACAAGATTAACTTTAAACAGCCACAGGAGTAAACAAAGCTGCGTATATATATATATACTGTATGCATTATATATATATATATATATCATTACTTAAAATAAAACATTACAAAGGATATATAAGTAAAGAATATATTAAGTCAATAACTTTATATGACATACTTTTGATATTTGTACATGTGTAGCAAAAATAATGGTTCGTATCATGGAAATGCTTTGTGTTCATCATAACCTTAAGGACGTATACAGACTAGAGGGCCAAGTGAGGTCTTGTGAGAGCAACACCTTGTAGGCCCTGAAGAAAATATATACAGGGAAAATGTCGTTGATAGAGGCTAGTGTTTCGTCCCACATTAGGCCCTCTTCTGAACCAGGGTACCGTCGCTCATCACATAGCCAGATGGTCCCTCAAGCAAGATGTATACTCCGGCGTGTTTGAACTGGATGGGGATTCCGTCTTCGGTGATCATGCCGGAGGGGCCGATCAGAGCTCCTCGCTTGACACGGTGAACGAAGTTCATGTCGTCGGTGAGTTGGATGTTCTTGCCGTCCTTGGTGACGATACCGGAGGGTCCAACCAGCACGAAGTTGTCGGCCTGAGCTTGGCTGAACTGGATGTTCTGACCTGTTGGGGTGACGATGCCAGAGGGTCCGACAACTCCGCGGGTGGCGACGTAATAGGCAAGGGGTACAGGAGGGGCAGCAGGCAGAGCATGATGTAGGCCAGCCTGTCCGGCAGTCAGTTGTAGGTTCTGACCAGACTTGGTGACGATACCGGAAGGTCCTACCACAACGATGTCGTTGGCAAAGTCATGACTGAACTGAGTGTTGACACCATCAGGACTGACGATCCCTGAAGGCCCAACCTGAGCGCTAACGCCAACGGCGAGCGCACAGATAGCTGCCTGAAAGTAAAACAATATGTCTGTATTAATCGGTGCATGGTATGCTTTAATAGTTAAAATCTAAGCCTTTGTGGAATTGTTTAGTTATTTTTGGTTTGAAATTCTCGGGTATGGATAGCCAGATAGGCAACTTCTTCAAACTGTATGCAATATTTGGTACCTGAAGATAGTGAACACTTGTCTCATGTCCCATCTGGGAAGGTATTCTGTGGAAAGCTGGACAATATGCAGTATCACCTGTGTACCAGGCTGGGTTACTCACTCACCACTGGGGTAGTGTATGAGCACCGCTCCAACACCTAGGCTAACGTATAATTGTCTACACAATTAGCTGGTACAGAACTACGTGATAAACGTAAGACAGTGAACACTGAATGTGAGAAAACACTGCCTCCCTGGTATGTGTTCAAAGGAAATGTTACAACATATTTTGCTAAATGCCGTCACAATTAAAGTAATACGAAGGATCGGTTTGTTCTATCATTTATAGTAAATCCAAGACATTCTTATGTAATAGATATATATAATTTGAAATTTTTCAAATTTTCTATAGTATAAAAATGAAATGTTATGGTAATTTCATCAATCTAAGATGATTAGTACTGTGAAAATCATCCATTATTTAAATATTATTTAACAACAACAACAAAGCATCAGCAAAAGATAAATATTTTGTGCAAGCAAGACGATGCACACAATTAAAAGAAGTGTTATTTTACACATAAATCTTTTGCAATAATCAACTATTTTCCTTTGTGAAAACTTACATTCAGAGAGCAAAGCATCATGCATTTATCTTGCAAACAAGAAACTCGAGAATAATATATATCTTACCAAAATGTAAAACAGACACACCAACTGCACAACCAAAACCGTTATGCATAATTATATTCAAGAGAAGATAACAGCTTGCACCCAATTTCTACGAACACAAGCTCCAGAATAATGACTTACCAAAAAATTCATGTCGTCTTAGCCAGGTAGGTCCCAGAGAATTCCAAGTGCAGGCTTCTGTGGGCCAGATGGTTGTGCCGAAATGTGCCGAGACAGCTCTATATATACCTCCGCCGCCACGGCGGGATCAGGTGACCTTGATGCATCTCATTGGTTGGAGAGGATGCCCCCTCCTTCGGCTTTAGCTGCCACTGATTTTCCACCCTCTTCCTTAGCTCCTCCTCCTCACACACACTCACATACACACACACTCACATACTCACTCACTCACATACTCACTCACACACTCTCACTCACACTTCCACACACGCTCACTCATGCAAACTCACCTACTCTATCTTCACCTTTTATTGATCTCCACCCAATACTTTCTTATTAAAGTCTCTCACCTTCTTTATTCCCTCCCCCTCTCTTCTCCCCCCCCGATCATTGCGAACCTCCCCTCCTTCTCACTTTTCCCCCCCCAACTGATTCTACCCTCCTCCCTCTTATTGTACCCACCTCCATTCCTCTTCTTACCACTGTGCGCCCCCCCCCCCCCCTTCTCCTTCGGTATGACAGTTGCAGGGGTGCAAGGTCAACTCCCTCTTTGCAAGGTCTTTAGTGATGCTCTTCCCAGCAGCCCCTCCCTCTTCCATCTCTCTCTCTCTCAAACACTCTTTCTCACCCTGTCTTTCTCTCTTAACTCACTCAATCTCTCTCTCTCTCTCTCTCTCTCAAACACTCTTTCTCACCCTGTCTTTCTCTCTTAACTCACTCAATCTCTCTCTCTCTCATGTCTGTGTGTACCCATTTATCTCTGTTCCCTCTCATTATATAACCTCTATTTTCTTCTCCGTCTTCTTTCATGCAACATCCCTCCTCTACTCTATTATTACTGCACTCCATTATTACTAACAAATGTACATCGGCTCAAAAGAACATATCCATTATTAACAGGTGGAAACGATATGGATATTCAATGGCCATAACTCATTCTGTACCAGCGACGTCCTTTTCAATATATGCTGACAACTATTACACGATTTCATTCAGGTTAGGAAGGACATCTACCTATAAAAAGGCTTCAGACTCAATCAATCCCTTTAGCTACCATAGATCCTTCTGATGCTTGATGAAATCGTCTAAATGTAGCTGGAATCTAATAAAAAAGACGGCACCGGAACAAAAAGGGTTAATTGGCTAAGAGTTTTTTTTTTCTCTAACCTTCAATAAAACCAACCGAAGGAAAAATGACGGGTGAATAGCGGCTTATTTGGCCATCCCTATTATCGGTACTTATTCTTTATGGGGAGATGGGTCGTTTTTCTGGACCCTTTTCTCCCTCGTGTTGAACCAATTAGTTTTGAGATTGTAGGACGTTCGGCCCATTAGTTTGGCGATTTTAACACCTTTCTCCCCATTTCGTTGTCAATTTTAAGACCTTTGATGCCATAAAGGTGTCCTTTTTCATACTTGGCGAGCGATAGTGAGCCTGACATTTTAAGAGGAACTGGCCTTCGGCCGGGACATTTTTCATTCGAAAAAAAATAAAAAAATATCTTAAGGGGTGGGGGGGTGTCTAGGGGGTGTTTTTCTAAGTTTGATGGAGGTCTAGCGAGGAAACTAAGACATACAGGAATAAATTAATTAATAGACCAAAGAAATAGCCCATCTAAACTAAGACATACAGGAATAAATTAATTAATAGACCAAAGAAATAGCCCATCTCCCCTTCAGTTAATAGTTTCAGGTGATTAACCCCTTCAGTACCGGTGACGTCTTATTTATTGGGTTTCGGCTACATATACACGATTTTGTAAAGTTTAGGGCAGATATGTGGTAGCTCAAATAATGATGATAGTCTTTAACCTCGTACTATTCTTACTTGTATTTTAATTTTGCTTTTTACTCTCTTAAGGTGGGTAGTGGTTAGTTTTTGGTCTATTTATATATTAATTTATATATTTTTGTTTCTTTTTAGTTTCCTCGCTAGACCTCCATCAACCTTAAACAACACTGCCTAGATCCCCATTGAAGATAAATGTGTACATTTTTCGATAGAAAAATGTCCCGGCCGAAGGCCGATTCTTCTTAAAATTACATGCTCGCTATCGCTCGCCAGGAAATAGTCGACACCTAAATGGCATGAACGGTCTTCATATTGACAAGGAAATGGGGCGAAAAGTGGTAAAATCGCTAAACTAATGGGCTGAACGTCTTAAAATCTAATAACTAATGGGGATAAACATGAGGGAGAAGGGGGTCCAGAAACAAATTATGCCTCCCCTTAATTTAAATCTATTGTTCTGCTTCTAATACTCCTCCCCTCTTCCTTTAATTCCTCTCACCCCATTCTCTAGTGCACTAACTCTTTTCCTTTTCATCTTTCGCTAATGTTTCATATTTTACTCCCGCGTCCTTTTCTTATTCGCAGTTCCTTCTTGAGCATTCCTTTCCATTCCTTCCCAATCAGCAGTGCTTTAAACGTATATATCGTAGTTTCCTCTGTCTTTCATCACCTTTTTATAATAGCATACGATTTGTATATAAACAATAGTTATTGCTTATTGAGAAACGCTTCTATGTCAATGAGTTATAGGCAAAGATATTATTGCTGTTGTTATTGTTGAGGTTGTTGTTGTTGTCGTGGGTCATTTGGTATATAAGGCATATATGTTTCATCTCCGTATTAGCCATTTGGAATGTACAGTCGTGGACATATGTTTTTGAACACCGTTATTTTCATTGTGCAAGTATTTCATATCAGAGCAACCAGTTAATGCAATTACCAATGTGTAAGTAAATAAATGAAAAAAGTTTAATCTTAAATCTTAATAAATAAAGGTCAATGTTTGTCTGTTTGTCAGTTACCCGACCTTTGTTACTAAACTCCTCCCATAGTTTTGGTGCCAGGTGGGAGTGTGGGGCACCGTTGGAAAGCCCAGGTTTTGGAGATAGTTTTAGGCGAGTTTAGTGGAAATCAGAGACACTTTTGTTTAATACAATTTTCGGCAGAACTTATGTAGTATACGGGAGCGAAAAAAATGCGAAAAAAATTGCCGTTTGGGGCAGAAGGAGGCCTCCGATCGAAAAGGTGTATGGAACGAAAGTTGTTCGCAGCTCCCCAAAATGGGGGTACGGATGAGGTCGGATCCAAAATCGGAGGTCATTTAGCGGCCGAAATCGAGGTCGCCGTTTAATGAGGCACAGGGAGGTCGAGGCCGGTGATTATGGTAGTAGTAGTATTTGTGGTAGTAGTGATTGATGATGGTGATTATGGTAGTATAATTTAAACCCGGGAAACGCCGGGTACCCCTCCTAGTTGATTATATAGGTTCTAATTGTATAATGAAAATCATGTTCACAAATGTACATAGATTTTACTTATAGCTAGTTTTACCTATCCATGGAAATCCTAGGGTCATCTGTGAACACGAATGAAGTAAAGTATCACCTTATTAGTTGAAACACTTATCTGAATCAGCAAAACCTGTAGTTATCCAAAGTATGTATCTTTCACATTTTACTAGATTGCACATCTACATTACATACCAAATTCTGCAAAGATATAGGACTAAAAGCATTAAATATGTTGAAGTAGGTGTGGATATATTGATTAATATCGCACACAGTTTTCTATACCTAATACATTTAGCTGGATTTGAACACTGGAACACTTTTTTTATCCTGTCTACAATACCAATCATCTAGCATTCATAGTTTCCTGAGTTTCTGTTCAATTTATCTCTGTTGATTTCCAACCACAAACCACAACTGGTCCAGATGAAATTCCTCCAATAGTACTTAAGAATTGCTCCTTGGTGCTCGCTCCTGTATTGGCAAAATGTTTCCGTCTGTGTACTCATACCTCATGCTTCCCAGTACCCTGGAAAGAAGCAAACATCCATCCAGTTCCTAAAAAAGGTGCCTCTTCAGATCCATCAAACTACAGACCAATAGCTATAACTTCCACTCTTGGTAAAGTCTTTGAAATTATATTAAATAATCACATAATTAAGCATCTTGAGAATAATAAATTAATCAGTGATAGGCAATATGGTTTTAGACGATGTCGATCAACTGCAGACATGCTTTGCCTTCTTACGCATCAAATCAACCAAGCTACAGACCAACATGGTGAAACACATACAATAGCACTGGATATATCAAAGGCATTTGATAGAGTCTGGCATCAATCCTTATTGTCGAAGATGTCACACTACGGCCTTGCATCATTAGTTCCACTAATTTCTTCTTATCTTCATAACAGAAAAATACGTGTAATGGTAGATGGCCTTTATTCTCAATTTCACTCAATAAATGCTGGTGTTCCCCAGGGATCAGTTTTGGCCCCAATTATGTTCCTCATTCATATCAATGATCTCATATCTACCACTCATAATCCAATACATTCCTACGCAGATGACTCAACACTCCACAGTTCCTTCACATTTACCAATTCTGTCACCCAACCCGATCTTATAAATTCAAAAATAAACACTGCAATTTCTCTGAACCAGGACCTTTCTAGAATTAATGGATGGGGACAAAAGAATCTAGTTTCCTTTAATGCACAGAAAACCAAGTACATTCAATTTTCTAACCGACAGAATCTCACGGACTCCCATATATTTTTTAATGATGTAAATATTCCCACTTCCCCTAGTATTGACATTCTCGGTGTAACATTAACTACTAACTTGAGCTGGACACATTATGTTAGAAGCATTGCTAAGAATGCCTCTAAAAAACTGGGACTCCTGTACAGAGTTCGAGAATTCTTCACTGACGAGCAGTTGGCTGTGATATATAAAAGTCATGTGCGTTCTCAGATGGATTACTGTTCACCTCTGTGGGGTGGAAGTGGAGTGGTTGCATTGAGGCAGTTGGACAAAATTCAAAATAAAGCTATTAGATTAATCAATAACCCTGCAATCACACAGGACCTTCCTACATTATCCATACGAAGAAACGTTGCATCCCTTGCATTATTCTACAGATATTTTCACAGCAATTGTTCCGAGGAACTTGCTTCAATTGTGCCGCCTCTCCACATCTTTCCCCGTAGAACTAGGGCAGCTGAGAGCGCCCATGAATTTACACTTTCTCCTCCACAATGCAGAACTTCTGCTTATCAGAATTCATTTATCCCCAGAGCTACTACTCTTTGGAATTCACTTCCCTCGAATTGCTTTCCACAAACTTACAATCTACAAATGTTTAAATCCAGTTGTTACAAACATTTTATGAATGGAGGATGCCTTTAGGCACATGGACCTTTTTGTTTTATCTGTGCTTTTCCTTCCTCCGTTCATTGTCTCAAAAAAAAAAAAAAAAAAAAAAAAAAAAAAAAGTTAATACAATTTCTACAGTTCGTGATTCAACCACTCATTTATCTAGTTCATCTAGCAGCTCTTCAATAAAATCTCTTCAACAACGAGTTTCTACCAGTTCATCTCTACGGCGATTCCTGTTGTTGCCGGGAGACGACTTTATCAAGAGAGGAGAGTGTGGAGTCATCGTGTTGCATGGTTGTTGCGGGATCAGCTGAGCAGATTTAGCGCGTGTGTTGATAAACAATGTTGATAAACAGTGCGGACCTCTGCCCTAGACCACACCTCACACCTCAACTCACTCCTCCTAGAAAATTGACTACCATCACTACTCTTCAAAGTGCTTTTAAAGGTGTGTACAGTGTATATCAAACATCTATATATTACGGTCAATTGTTTCCCGCATGTCTAGCGAGATAAATTATTTTTTCTAAATATGACTCACACAATGAGCTTGCCTGGGCAATTTGTGCTTTCTAACACATGTCAAATCGTCAGTGACATGACGGTCAAAATATCATGTCGTTCAGTCAAAACTCCAATTTCTCATCATGTCATTTCATATCTGTATCCTCATATGGATCATGTCATACCGCGACCCCCTGACCCGTTAAGGGATAGGGTGGGCAAACACACTCAGTCAGTCTTCCTGTCACCCTTGCAATGTGTATAAGTGTGTGCGGTATGGGGTGATTCCCAGATGTTATTATTAAATTGTTATTCCTAAGTGATAACATTCTGTGTTGAGACTTTATAGGGGTTATTTTCCCAAGTCAGTAATATTCATTAATTTTTCCTAAGTTTCTTAAACCCGCAAGTTGATCTAAGCGGTTGAGTTAATTTAGTGTTTTAATACATCTGAGGTTTTAAAGTGAATTTAGTGTTAATTTCTTGTTAATTATTTTAATTACAATAAATTTACGAGTGCGTTCGTGCGGCCTCCAAGGTTTTGGCTGTATCGACCTCTGTATCTCTTCTCGCTCATGGGTGCGAAGGTATTTGTAATTGTTTTTGTTTTTCTTATAAGTGCGTCATTTTAACATCTTTCTTGTACGTACAGTGTGATTTTAATTTTTCTTAACATATTTTGTGAATTTCTAACGAGTTTATCATTTCCATCGTAATTGTTTTTCTTTCGCTCGCTAGTAGGCCTATATAGTTTCTTCTGTTAACACATTGCCGATACTATTTACTTAAATTGAGTGCGAGTTTGTACAAATTTCATTTTCGGGTTTTAATTAACATCTTTTTGTCCAAATTGTGGACTCTACCGAAATACACTCGTTCATGATTTTTTTAGAGTTTCTTTGGATTTGAATTATGGAAGTTTGATTGGTTGATATTTTCTTAATGTAATCTAGTTTTGAAATAATTCAAATTAACTTTTTTTTTTCGTTCAGTTTTATTCTGAAGTTTTTTTTTCTTAGTAAATTATTTCCTAACATTTTTTTTTGACCATTGAAGTGTATTCGTTTCTGCCTTCTGGCTACAGTCAAGCGCTGTATATTTCGGTAGATTTTCGTTCGCTAATTTGAGACTATTTTTTTTTTTAGGGGTCTTTTCTAAGATACTTTTTATTTGTTTTTGCCCAGTGAGTCTATATATTTGTTATATTTGCCTGAAACATTGAAAAGTTTGGCTAATATGAATGATGGATTTCCCTGTTGTGGCAGTATTATCATTGAAAAGGAAATGCTCTTGGAAGATATTTTGTTTTAGAGAGTGCTTTTGGAAACTGAAGAAAATTATCAGAGTATATTGATTTTTTGTTTTTCGTGGTCTTCGAGGAGAACGGCCATATGGAGAAGGAAAATATTAGTATATTCTGTTATGAGTTTATGATAAAATAAAATGCTAGGAGTTAATTTATTAATATCTATACGGTCTATGGTATTTAATATGACTTCTGTGTAATTTTATGTGGAGATACATTTTCTTGGTGAATTAAGTTTGTACATGTATGATTTATTAATATCTGTATGTTTTAAGGTATTATATATAACTCGACATGATTGATTTTAAGAGAAAATTTCTTGGAGGGGTTCGAGTGTGAATCCTTAGGATTTTCTTGGGGTTTATGGAATTTATTTTAGAATTTCTTTTGCACTAACTTGTAATAATGTATTTGGAACGTGGAGTGTGTGCATTTATTCTGTATTTTCTATAGGTTTGGCCATAGGATATTGGCCATCAAAATACCGGTTACGGCTAGCTAACGTCAGACAACATCTATTACAATTTTATTCGAATTCTATGTGAATTTATTTGCGCAATGATTTTTCAGAATAGGAAGGAACTCATATTACATACCACAGGATGTGGATGGCTGTGTTACATATTGATGTGTCTATTTCATTGAGTTTACATTGAAAATTTTGTTTGGGGGGTTTTGTGTTTTTTCTTTTTATATAATTATATAAACTAGATAGTATTAAGACATATCACGGATTTGTGGAGTTGTGTTTATTGCTATTTGGTAAGTTTTCCCATGGGTAGGAATATTATTTTAATATATTTTATTTTACTACAATTATGTATGTATGAAATTTTCCCTAGGATATTTTTTTTTGCAGCTGTAAATTTTACATTTTCTTCTTATTTTATATCAATATATTTCTTTGCTTTGTTACTCGATCTACAACAGACACCATAATTATAATGTGTCTTTGTTTTTTGTTCCTTTTGAGTTTCTTATTGAAATATGTTTTGAAAATAATACCTATAGTATTTTACTTTGTGCAATTTTTGTTTTTGTTCATTGTCTTTGCATTTGTGTTTGCTTTGTTCAATTTGTAATCCGTTCTTTATAATTTTACTATAACTTTATTTTATTAACAAAATACTTAGAAAATGTCCAACTCCACTTTCAATTTTTATCTTCAACTTAAAATGTATTTACTTACAGTAGGTGACTATATATCTTTTATTTTCATTGTAGCTTCATGTACTTCCACCTGCTTCGCTATTAGGACTACCTTTGTATTCTGTAGTTACCCAGACATTGTTCATTTGCCAATAATGAATCGTGTTGCAGGGGGCTACGAGGGGACCATAGGAGAGCCGAGAGGTAATGTGCGAGGGATGGAGTTAGTTAGATTCATACCGTACTAATTTTAACTGTAATTTGCTTAACTCTCATATCATTTTAAGTGCTACCTTGCTGTGGGAAGCAAGAATCTTAGTGGGGGCGTATTATATCTCAAGATTATACTATTTATTATGATCTCATTATAACCATCTATCATATAATTTTAAGGTGTTTTAGTTACAGTATCTAGATTTATATGGGGGACTGTACATTACAGAGGTCAGAAGATCATTCACCCCTATAACGCATTGTCTAGTCAGATCCTGTCACACACATTCTGCTGAAATGACACTCCCTGTACTTTCTCCAACGCCATCTTGTAACCACGGGTAGCCATCTTGTAACCGGGAGGTGAATTATAGGTGTGGTTTAGAGGTGGTGAGAAGGTGAGAGATAGGGAAAGCAGGCAGATAGAATCGAACATCCAGGGTGATAACATATACCCTGAGATACCCTCTTGAGTTAGGGTTTACTCTTATATTACTTTATAGTACTTCTGTATATCTTTCAGATTGTTACTTAAATATATCAAAGTGGTTTTGGATCAGAGATCTTTAATTATATTCCCTTTACCTATATCTATCAATATATAATAGGTATATGGTAATCGGTGGTGGCAGCTTTTATACCTATCTATTAAATTAATCAATCTACAAGCAGAGAACTCAGCCTCTACACTACAACTTCTACAATCATCATACAACCTACAGTAACCTATTGCTCATAGGAGACACCTTAAGTCTACCTACATTGAGTAAGAGGTTAACCCTTATCATAAATATAGGATCGTAACTCAAAACGTCCTAATACTCCTGTCTGGAGTTAACCCTATGAATACATTTGACTACTCATAAAAGTCCTCTGTAACATTTAGCTGGATTTGAACACTGCACACTTAAATATGAAAATAGAGGGGATAGCGCAACTACTAAAGGCCTAGGTATTAAATGAGGCCAAAGATTGTTTAAATTTCATTAGATATGCGGCAAATATTGTGACGCTCAAGTTATTTACAAAAATGCTGTTTTTCGCTCAACGTGAGAACTTACAAATACCCAAAACAATTATTGTTATGGAGCTACTTTATATTATGTGGTTATAGCTGTATCGTACTCGATGTCTGAACATAAATAACACAGGAGTAAACAATGGCTGCGTATATATATATATATATATATATATATATATATATATATATATATATATATATATATATATATATATATATATATATATCATTACTTAAATTAAAACATTACAAAGGATATAAAATTATAAGTAAAGAATATATTAAGTCAATAACTTTATATGACATACTTTTGATATTTGTACATGTGTAACAAAAATAATGGTTCGTATCATGGAAATGCTTTGTGTTCATCATAACTTTAAAGACGTATACAGACTAGAGGGCCAAGTGAGGTCTTGTGAGAGCAACACCTTGTAGGCCCTGAAGAAAATATATACAGGGAAAATGTCGTTGATAGAGGCTAGTGTTTTGTCCCACTTTAGGCCCTCTTCTGAACCAGGGTACCGTCGCTCATCACATAGCCAGATGGTCCCTCAAGCAAGATGTATACTCCGGCGTGCTTGAACTGGATGGGGGTTCCGTCTTCGGTGATCATGCCGGAGGGGCCGATCAGAGCTCCTCGCTTGACACGGTGAACGAAGTTCATGTCGTCGGTGAGTTGGATGTTCTTGCCGTCCTTGGTGACGATACCGGAGGGTCCAACCAGCACGAAGTTATCGGCCTGAGCTTGGCTGAACTGGATGTTCTGACCTGTTGGGGTGACGATGCCAGAGGGTCCGACAACTCCGCGGGTGGCGACGTAATAGGCAAGGGGTACAGGAGGGGCAGCAGGCAGAGCATGGTGTAGGCCAGCCTGTCCGGCAGTCAGTTGTAGGTTCTGACCAGACTTGGTGACGATGCCGGAAGGTCCCACCACAGCGATGTCGTTGGCAAAGTCATGACTGAACTGAATGTTGACACCATCAGGACTGACGATCCCTGAAGGCCCAACCTGAGCGCTAACGCCAACGGCGAGCACACAGATAGCTGCCTGAAAGTAAAACAATATCTCTGTATTAATCGGTGCATGGTATGCTTTAATAGTTAAAATCTAAGCCATGTGGAATTGTTAGTTATTTTTTGGTTTGAAATTCTCGGGTATGGATAGCCAGATAGGCAACTTCTTCAAACCGTATGCAATATTTGGTACCTGAAGATAGTGAACACTTGTCTCATGTCCCATCTGGGAAGGTATTCTGTGGCAAGCTGGACAATATGCAGTATCACCTGTGTACCAGGCTGGGTTACTCACTCACCACTGGGGTAGTGTATGAGCACCGCTCCAACACCTAGGCTAACGTATAATTGTCTACACAATTAGCTGGTACAGAACTACGTGATAAACATAAGACAGTGAACACTGAATGTGAGAAAACACTGCCTCCCTGGAATGTGTTCAAAGGAAATGTTACAACATATTTTGCTAAATGCCGTCACAATTAAAGTAATATGAAGGATCGTTTTGTTCTATCATTTAAAGTAAATTCAAGACCTTCTTATGTAATACTGTAGATATATAAAATTTGATTTTTTTTTTTGTATAGTATACAAATGAAATGTTTTGGTAATTTCATCAATCTAAGATGCTTAGTACTGTGAAAATCATCCAATATTTAAATATTATTCGACAACAACAAAGCATCATGCATTTATCTTGCAAATAAGAAACTCGAGAATAATGTATATCTTACCAAAATGTAAAACAGACACAACAACTGCACAACCTACAAACGTTATGCATATATACAAGAGAAGAAAACGGCTTGCACCCAATTTCTACGAACACAAGCTCCAGAATAATGACTTACCAAAAAATTCATGTCGTCTTAGCCAGGTAGGTCCCAGAGAATTCCAAGTGCAGGCTTCTGTGGGCCAGATGGTTGTGCCGAAATGTGCCGAGGCAGCTCTATATATACCCCCGCCCAGCAGTGCCAGTGGGATCACGTGACCTTGATGCCTCTCATTGGTTGAAGAGGATGCCCCCCTCCTTCAGTTTTAGCTGCCACTGATTTTCCTCCCTCTTCCTTGGCTCCCCCTCCTCACACACTCTCACTCACACACATACACACTCACCTACTCTATCTTCACCTTTTATTGATCTCCACTTAATTCTTCCTTATTAACGTCTCTCATCTGTTTTATTCCCTCCCCCTCTCACTTCTTTAGCCTTCTCCCCCCAAACCTTCCTTCTCTTCGTTTCCACTCACTTTTTTTCCCCAACTGACTACCCTCGTCCCTCTTATTGTACCCACCACCATTCCTCTTCTTACCACTGGCCCCCTACCCCTCAACCTTCCCCTCCTTCGGTATGACAGTTGCAGGGGTGCAAGGTCACCTCCCTCTGTGCAAGGTTTGTAGTGACGCTCCTCCCAGCAGCCCCTCCCTCTTCCATCTCCATCACTCTCACTCTCTCTCTCTCTCTCTCTCTCTCTCTCAAACACACACAGTAGCATACTCACTCTTTCTCACCCTCTGCCCTACTCTCGTAACTCACTCAATTGCCCGCTCAATCTCAATCTCTCTCTCTCTCTCTCGCTCTCATTTCTATTTGTACCCATTAATCTCTGTTCCCTCTCATTAAATATTCTCTATTTTCTTCTTAGTCTTCTTTCATCCAATATCCGTCCCCCACTCCATTGTTACTGCTTTCTTTCCATTTCCACTTTCATTCCACCGTCCTCTCATTATCAATTTGCACCCTCTCTCTTATATATCCCCACACATCAAACACTCCTGCTCTCATTTCTCCTTCTCGCTTCATTTATGTGTACTTATTCAAGAGTACTTTTAATTTCGAGATCGATTACTTTTACTCCTTTATTTTCTTTTGCTTTGCGTCGTATTTGATTTTCCCGCAATCTAGTGTATTAGCAGCTAGGTCATAGGTAATGACCTCTACCCTTCATCACGAGAATAATTTATGATCGTCCATATCCTAATATATAAGGTATATCCAACAAATACACGTGAGCTACTAAATGTTTTATCAGCCGAACTCGAACCACGTGATAAGGGATAGTTAACCTTTTCCTATTTATATTAATGAGAATGTATCTCAATTGAACACAAGTCGTAGGATCCATATTTCAAGACACCATACAGGGATTTTCACAAGTTCCCCCACGGAACTCTGGTTATAGAAATTGCATTTAATTCTCGCCCAGCCAAGCATTTGAGTCATCAATATCAAGTATATCTGACAACTACACGTGAGCTACTAAATGTTTAAATGTTATATACTCCCAGCCGGACTCGAACCACTAACAGTCAGGAACTAACTAACAGTGTCCATTGGCTAGAATTAATTCAGATCTCTATAACCAGAGTTGCGTTCGGGTACTTGTAAAAATCAGTGTATGGTATCCTGGAATATGGATCCTACAACTTATGTTGAATTGAAATACCTTCTCCAAGTAGGATTTCCAATCTCCTTAATGTAAGTAGGAAAAGGTTAAGTATCCTTTATCACGCCATGGTGTAGTGGATTAAAGCATGGACACTCTTTCAGACGGTCGGTGGTTCGAGTCCAGCTGGGAGCATAAATCACATGCACACACATTATATTATATTATATTATATTATATATATATATATATATATATATATATATATATATATATATATATAGGCCTACTACGATGTGCATTATCTTGTCCTACTATTTTCTTCTGATTTTGTTTATTGCTTATGCTTCTCTATGTCATATATTGGCTCATCATATGTGGTCTTACGCATTTAATCTATTTTTGTATCTGTATTCACTATATTTATCGGACCTTCACTCTACTTTAGTTTTTGTTTTCAGTTTTTTCATCGCTGTCTGTCACTGGTTTCATTTCCTACCTCTCACCTTCCCCTTCACCTTTTTGTGTGCAACCTTTCTCTCGCACCCCATCGACCTCCGCCTCAAAAAAGCATGGCAAGCAAATAGTCCAAGGTGATTCTGCACCGAGTCCAGATCATGCACCACCAACGGTATGATATTGACTCGGGTAACACCGATACAGTTTCCTCATCCAACCCTTTCAAGATACGATGACGCTTTTCGGTTAAGTCTTCTGGCTATTTTTCGATGATTTTTTTTCAGATTCGGGTGTTTATATGGCAATCAGAGGGCTCATTGGGATAGTCTATACCCTTTTCATGTTCAGAGATCCTTCCTGAGCTGTATAATATCGTCCAACGATAGACAGAAAAACTGTCTAACAACGACATAATCCTCAAGGGTTTAACTTACAGCTGCAGTGCTGGGAAAGATATTATATTTATAGGTAAGTCACCATATATACTGTATATATATATATATATAATTTATACGTATACTTTCACAATGAAACACATAATGTACAGATAAAGAAACACTTAACAAAACAATATTACCAACGGAATACAAAACAATATTACAGTCAATTTAAAATATGGACACCCTACCTCACAATGCAACACAGATTGAAAAGAATAGTGTGACATTTTAAAGAAAGATCCAATCAATTGTGAATGATTATGAAAACAATGAGACGGAGCTTTGGTGCTTTGGTCGTGGGAGTCCAAGATAACTCAAATAAGTAATAAAAGCCAAAGGCATTTCTGTTAGCGTAATGCATAAATGCGAGAAATTTCGGTGTGAGTATCCTAGGTTCGAGTCCTTGGAGTGCCACATTTATTAATTGAATTTAGAAGTAAAGTTGGTTGGTGAAAACAAATATGAATTATTATCTTCAGAATAATGTATATAGCCTACATGTCGATTTTGTTCTCACAATGGTATACTGTAAATAGCGCGTTTTACTATGGTTTGCATTTGTATTTCTCAAATATATTGCAACTTGGATTGATAAAAGGGAACTCGAATATATTAGATTCTAAACATTATTGTTACTATCACGAATATATATTGCTCCCTTGCTGGCAATTATTAGAGTAATGAAAATTAATTAGATAATTGCTTTGCAAACAAATAGTATGAATATGCAGTGAAGTAAGCCAGAAAATGCTATTGATTATTTTACTGCTACAATTCAATGCAATCCAATATACAGTATATGAGCCAATATATACATTAATGCTTAAGATTTTAATGTCGTTGCATGAAAGTAATTTTCGATGTGGTATATTATTAATCAGTGTCCGAGACGTGTGTGTATGTATATATATATATACTTAGAATACAGTAAATACATGTGTCTCAAACTGAA
Organism: Paralithodes platypus; assembly: GCA_032716605.1. Classification (NCBI taxonomy): domain Eukaryota; kingdom Metazoa; phylum Arthropoda; class Malacostraca; order Decapoda; family Lithodidae; genus Paralithodes; species Paralithodes platypus. The sequence goes on from CM064487.1 coordinate 20,436,359, forward strand.
TACAAAAATGGAGAGGGAAGGAGTGAAATATAGACAGGTGAAGGCTAGGAAAAAAGTATGTGTGTGTTTGTGAATCAGAGAGAGAGAGAGTTGTGTGAGTGTGTGTGTGTGAGAGTGAGAGAGGGTGTGGCGGTGTGTAAGATATAAATGTAATATTATAGACCAGTCAAAGTAGGGCTGGACTTAGAACAAATTGCAATAGAAGGTTTTTTGGCTTTAACTTGTTTATTAGGTCCCTCTGATGAACATATAAAAAGTCTCCAACTTTTGGACACTGGGAAAGTGGTTAATTTGCATAAATTCAAGATGGCCGCCGTCCAAAGCTTCAATTTACAGATAACTTTTTTCTGGTTGCTCCTAGACCCTATAAATGTATTACAAACAACGTTTTTTTGGCTTTAACTTGTTTATTAGGTCCCTCTGATGAACATATAAAAAGTCTCCAACTTTTGGACACCTGGAAAGTGGTTAATTTACAGCCAAAAAACCTTACAGCCAAAAAACCTTCTATTGCAATTTGTTCTAGGTCAAGCCCTACCTTTACTGCACATTATTGTCTATTACATTTTGCCTAGGCCTATACTAATCCCATCATCTTGTTTCTTGTTTCAACAGATTGGTGCGACATCTACCGAAGCCATGGAAGAAGAGGTGGTGCATAATCCCTGCGGCATTTGCTCAAACACGTTAGACGAAGGAGAAACAGTCAAGCTGAGGGCGAAGGGAGCAGATACTATCAACAAGGCCAGTACTGAACGTGGAACGCCATCAATTACCGTGTCCGAGGGCCAAACGGTGCACATTGATTGCCGAAAGAAGCATGTCAATACGAAGCCAAATAGAATTCCTGGGAAGCAGAAGAAACGTCCTGAAAAACCTGTTCTTCGGTCTCAGACACCAGACTTTTGTTTTACAGAGAACTGCTTTTTTTTGTGGTACAAAAATCTATTTGGACACAAAGCATGATTCAGAAGAAGTGTATCCAGTACGCACCTTCAACTTTCAAAGGACAATACTTTCTGCATGTGATGCCAGGGCTGATGAGTGGGCTGACACTGTTAGAGGCCGAATTAACTTTGCACGCGATCTTCCAGCAGCTGACGCAATATATCACAAGCAGTGCAGCTCAAATTTCCAGACACATAGGCAGATCCCCTCCAAATATCGTGATTCCGCAGACAGTGAACCTCCTCGCAAGGGTCGCAAAGTAGATGCCTCACGAGAGGAAGCATTTCTACTCGCAATCGAGGACCTAGTCAGTGGCAATGATGATGAACAGACTACAGTGGTTGATCTCGTTGATAGAATGTCCCAGTTGTGCCCTGATGTTGAAGCGTATAGTGTAAAATACATGAAACAGAAACTTATTTCATATTTTGGGGATGAACTGGTTATTAGTAACGTGCATGGACGCAGCGATGTTGTAACTGTCAAAGAAAGTGCTGCAAAGATTTTGCAACAATTCAAAGACTCACCACAGACTGATGATGAGGAAGCAGAACAAAGAAAGATAGTCAGGGCTGCGGCACGGTTGATCAAAGCAGATATAAAGAACATTGATACTTGTAGAGATTTCTATCCAGATCCTTCTGAACTCTGGTCGCTGGAAAAGAATGTGGCGTACGTTCCGCAGTCCCTTCGTATATTGCTGCAAGAGACGTTCAGTGGCAAGTCATGTGATCTTGAAGTTGCATCAATTGGACAAAGTATCGTGCAACTTACCAGACCAAGGGCCATTGTAGCACCCATTCAGTATGGATTGGCGGTTCAAATGCACCAGCACTTTGGTTCCCGCTTTCTTGTGGACAGTTTACACAGCCACGGCTTCTGTCTGCCTTACGCAGAAGTTTTGAGGTTTTCGAAGTGTGCTGCCAATTTCAGGGGCACCAACATATCCACTGCAGGCAGGTTTGGACAGTTCGTTGCAGACAATGTTGATCACAACTTGCGTACGCTTGATGGGCGAGGAACATACCATGGTATGGGTATAATTGTTGCTGTCACCCCTGAAGTAAGAGACACAACATCAATACCAAGATTGCAGTCACCTGAAAACAACTTCACGGCAGCTCAAATTGAAATCAAATACTACCGCAGTGTTCGCAAGAAGGGTGAGCCTCTCGAATTTAGAAAGCTTGACCCCATTTCAGCATCTGACAAGCTTGAAAATCTGGACATACTGTGGAAAACGTCATGGTTGCTTCGACCAAAACGACCAGGCTGGTCCGGCTTTTTTTTTTTTTTTTTTTTTTTAAGAGACAATGAACGGAGGAAGGAAAAACACAGATAAAACAAAAAGGTCCATGTGCCTAAAGGCATCCTCCATTCATAAAATGTTTGTAACAACTGGATTTAAACATTTGTAGATTGTAAGTTTGTGGAAAGCAATTCGAGGGAAGTGAATTCCAAAGAGTAGTAGCTCTGGGGATAAATGAATTCTGATAAGCAGAAGTTCTGCATTGTGGAGGAGAAAGTGTAAATTCATGGGCGCTCTCAGCTGCCCTAGTTCTACGGGGAAAGATGTGGAGAGGCGGCACAATTGAAGCAAGTTCCTCGGAACAATTGCTGTGAAAATATCTGTAGAATAATGCAAGGGATGCAACGTTTCTTCGTATGGATAATGTAGGAAGGTCCTGTGTGATTGCAGGGTTATTGATTAATCTAATAGCTTTATTTTGAATTTTGTCCAACTGCCTCAATGCAACCACTCCACTTCCACCCCACAGAGGTGAACAGTAATCCATCTGAGAACGCACATGACTTTTATATATCACGGCCAACTGCTCGTCAGTGAAGAATTCTCGAACTCTGTACAGGAGTCCCAGTTTTTTAGAGGCATTCTTAGCAATGCTTCTAACATAATGTGTCCAGCTCAAGTTAGTAGTTAATGTTTACACCGAGAATGTCAATACTAGGGAAAGTGGGAATATTTACATCATTAAAAAATATGGGAGTCAGTGAGATTCTGTCGGTTAGAAAATTGAATGTACTTGGTTTTCTGTGCATTAAAGGAAACTAGATTCTTTTGTCCCCATCCATTAATTCTAGAAAGGTCCTGGTTCAGAGAAATTGCAGTGTTTATTTTTGAATTTATAAGATCGGGTTGGGTGAAAGAATTGGTAAATGTGAAGGAACTGTGGAGTGTTGAGTCATCTGCGTAGGAATGTATTGGATTATGAGTGGTAGATATGAGATCATTGATATGAATGAGGAACAGAATTGGGGCCAAAACTGATCCCTGGGGAACACCAGCATTTATTGAGTGAAATTGAGAATAAAGGCCATCTACCATTACACGTATTTTTCTGTTATGAAGATAAGAAGAAATTAGTGGAACTAATGATGCAAGGCCGTAGTGTGACATCTTCGACAATAAGGATTGATGCCAGACTCTATCAAATGCCTTTGATATATCCAGTGCTATTGTATGTGTTTCACCATGTTGGTCTGTAGCTTGGTTGATTTGATGCGTAAGAAGGCATAGCATGTCTGCAGTTGATCGACATCGTCTAAAACCATATTGCCTATCACTGATTAATTTATTATTCTCAAAATGCTTAATTATGTGATTATTTAATATAATTTCAAAGACTTTACCAAGAGTGGAAGTTATAGCTATTGGTCTGTAGTTTGATGGATCTGAAGAGGCACCTTTTTTAGGAACTGGATGGATGTTTGCTTCTTTCCAGGGTACTGGGAAGCATGAGGTATGAGTACACAGACGGAAAAATTTTGCCAATACAGGAGCGAGCACCAAGGAGCAATTCTTAAGTACTATTGGAGGAATTTCATCTGGACCAGGAGCCTTATCTACCGAGAGATTCTGCAAAATAGTTTTGACATGTCTGGTGTGGATCTTAAGTGAGGGAATTTCAGGCGAATTAAAATTAAGTACAGGGATATCTTGATTTATTTCATCTAAGGTTGAGTTGGTGGAGAAAATATCCGCAAGAAGGTTAGCTTTTCCTCGTGGGTCACTTACAAGATTGCCAGTCGGAGATTTTAATGGTGGAATGGATGAAGCAGTAGTGAAGTTGGATTTAAATGAGTTAAGAGTAGACCAAAATATTTTGTTATCATTTGGATTATTTAGAAGTTTATTTGCCTGCTTGTGGAGAAAGTTTGATTTAGTTAGGTTTAATACAGTTTTGGCATGATTTCTGATGTTTCTAAAGTAATTAAAGGCTTCATGTGTTTTTGATCTTGTGTATGCATTGTAGGCTATTGCTTTTTGTTCAGTTACTCTAGCACAATTATGGTCAAACCATTTAGGTGAATTAGATCTTTTACTGTACTTTTGATGAGGAATAAAAGTTTCCATTCCAATTTTTACAAAATCTTGTATGTGGCTCAAGGTGGAGTGTGCATCATTAGAAAAGAAAGAGGTCCAGGGAATATCAATAAAGAAACCTTGAAGACCCTCCCAGTCTGCCCTATCGTAATGCCATTTAGTCACCAAAACAGGTTCAGAGTGGGAAGGTGTGGTAGGTGATAGACAGGTGGCCTGTATCAGACAGTGATCAGAAGATCCAAGCGGGGACCTCACTGTAACATCATAATTTTCTGAATTGGTTGTTAAAAATAAGTCCAGTAGGTGGGAATTATGATTAGGATTATCTGGTACACGGGTGGGTTGGTTGACTAGTTGAGTGAGATTAAATGAGTCTGCAAATAGCTCACATTCAAGACCAGCATCATCAGTCCTGGCTGAATGAGTGAGCCATTCAACATTATGGACATTAAAATCACCCAACACAGTGATTTCAGAAGAAGCATTTAAGTTGAGGACACTGAGTTGTGAGGACAGAGAATCAAAAAGACTTTGCTCTGGAGGAGTATTTGGGGAACGGTAGATGCAACATATGTATTTAAATTTACCAGCAGAAATTAATTTGTATATAGAATAATCAAAATAGGGACAATTGAAACTAGTAACCTCCTCCAGGGCAATTTCAGATTTTGCGAAGCAACATACACCTCCTTTAGGTCTGAAATTTTGGAGCAGTTGATAACCTGGAAAATTAAATCTAGACGTGTCAGATGTGGATGTTACTTGAGTCTCTGTCAAAAAAAGGAGAGTAGGGGATTCTGCTTGAAGAAATTGGTGTACAGAATTGATGTTAGAGTGAAGTCCCCTTATATTACTAAAGAAAAAGCTGCACCGACGAGCAGCTTTGGGACGTTGCAATGCTCTTGACACAGTCGCATGATGACGACCGGGAGGGCCCTGTGTCAATGACCCAACCCTGCCGGGGGTGGATATCCGAGGGACCACCAGGTTTGCTCTTAACAATTGTACTGCCATGTTTATTGGGTAAGGTAAGGCTTAATGCAGAGTGTGTGCCATGGACCACACCCAGGGAAATCATCCGTCCATTTCTTGCCCATGATTGACATGGACCCTACGGACATGAGTTGTATTTACTCAACACTTCACTTCGTTGCTGCGGAAAGCCATCGCCAGGGAACGACGCCAATGCTGACATTCGACCAACCGCTTTATTGGAAAGCGAAGACGATCATTGTTCATGAGAAGGAAGGAAGCGAACTGAAACCCATTGTTTTGAACCTTGGTGGCTTTCACTCTGTGATGAGCTTTTTGGGATGCATGGGCCATGTTATGGAAGCATCTGGGCTTAAGGAGGTTTTGGAACTTATATACGCTGAAAATGCTGTGACCCAAATGCTGAGTGGGAAAGCCTATGCACGAGCAATCAGAGGCCACTTCTTGGTTGACACAGCCTTGAGTTCGATTGTGTTAGGCAGGGCATACGGTGTCAACCTCTCAATGGTAGATGAGGAAAGTGACGCATGCAAGGACTTCCAGGAGGCTGCAGATCTTTTGGATAAGCTGTTGCGTGAAGACGTTTCACCGGATGAAGTCTGCAGTAAAGACGTTTTCAACAGAATTTCTGAAAAACTTAAAGCTGAGAAGAGCTCCTTAGCAGAGCATAAGATGGGAAAACTATGGATTCAATACATGGACATGATTGACCTGCTGCGTCGCTTCCTGAGGGCACTGAGAATGGGCGATTTCCTACTGTACCTCGGAACACTCCAGGAGATGTTGCCGTACTTTGCAGCGTGTGGTCATAACAATTATGCCAAGTCAGCCCATGTGTACATTCAAGACATGATTGAACTTGAGCAGCTCAACCCAGACATGTTCTGTCAATTGAACTCCGGTCTATTTGTGATCCGCCGAAGTGATCGGCTGTGGGCAGGACTGCCAAGCGACTTGGTTATAGAGCAGGTTTTGATGCGCTCTTTGAAAACGAATGGTGGATTGACACGTGGTAGGGGCATGGAGGAAACGCAACGCCTGCGCTGGTTACTTGCTATGCCAGCCTGCGCTGAGGTGAGTGAAGTTATGCAAGAACTGACAGGGAAGCATTTCCACACCTCTGAGCAGCACAAAGAAATGACTGAAGCAAGGCGTGAACGAGATAGGAAGGACACAGAGAAGGTTCTCGCATTCTTCAAGGATTATGATCCATTTCAAGAATCAAATGAACTCAGGAATATTGCCAACGGTGTGACAGGACCAGCCTCGGCCAATCCTCATTTACTGTATGAGGTTGGTATGAACATTGTGCAGAAGATGGAAGGTAGCAATGCTTTTGACTTTTCATTTAGGAAGAAAGATCAAGTTGAGTCGTTGGGTGCAAAGGTTACAATCAGTGCTGAAAAAGTACCAATCGACCCACAGCTCCTTTTCCAGAGGCTCCTCATCTTTGCTAATAACAGGGACTTAGGTGTTGAAGAGGTCTTTGCGTATGAGTTGTCTAGCTACCCTACTGCTCTGTTCGATAAGTGGGGGAGGCTCAGGGAAGCCAATAAACCACAGCTAGGAGATGAGATAGCTGCTGTTGTTCCCAAGTCGTCATTGGAATCATTTGAGGAAGAAAGGACTGTGACCCATGTTCTGGATGGTGGTTCCTTATTGCAAAGGGTTCCATGGAAGAAGGGAGACACATTTGAGGACATTGCAAGCATGTACATGAAGCATGTTTCCAAAAACTTTCTCAACCCGGTGGTTGTATTCGACGGTTATAAATCAGGACCTACTACCAAGGACATGACACACAATCGACGATCAAAAGGAGTCTTTGGTCAAAAGGTGATGTTCACTCCAACCATGCCCCTTCGGTCAAAAAAGGAAAACTTCTTGTCAAACTCGGACAATAAGCAAAACTTCATTGACTTATTGTGTGAAACATTCAAGGCAAATGGAATTGACTGTGTCAATGCGCCAGCAGATGCAGATGTCATGATTGCGAAGAAGGGAATTGAGCATGCAAGGGAAACCGTGACATATGTGATAGGTGAGGACACAGACTTGTTGGTGCTGTTGTGTCATTATGCGGAACGAGGGATGAATGATTTGTACTTCAAGTCGAGCAAGGAAGGTGGGAAATGTTGGCATATTAACTCAGTAGCAGAAGCTCTCGGTGAAAGCATCTGTCGTGTCCTGCCAGTTGTCCATGCACTCTGTGGATGTGACACAACCTCACGACTGTATGGTATTGGTAAAGGGGCTGCCTTGAGGAAAGTGAGGGAAGACAACGGTTTCTTGAAATGTATAGAAGCATTCTGTTGCCAAAGTGGAAGTAAAGACGCGATATCATCAGCTGGTGAAAAGGCCTTGGTTTATTTGTACGGGGAAAAGGAAATTACACACCCTTGACGGACTGCGAAAGACAAAGTTTTGCAACAAGGTGGCAAAAAGTTCAACTACCGTTGAAGTTCACAGCCTTCCCCCAACAACCGATGCAGCCAAATACCACTCGTTCCGAGTTTATTGTCAGGTCCAGGAATGGATGGGGAACTGTGTGGACCCCGAGAAATGGGGCTGGTGTCTGCGGAAGGGACAGCTTGAACCGAAGACGATGGATTCGCCAGTGGCTCCTGATTCACTACTGAAATTGGTCAGATGTCAGTGTAAGGGCAACTGTGACACTCAACGCTGTAGTTGCAAACGGAATGAGCTTGAATGTTCCAGTGCATGTGGTCAATGTAAAGGACTCTGTCAAAATAGCAACTTTGATGCAAGCACCGATGATCCAAGTGAATACGAACTCCTATCATGAATTACATAATTGGCTCTGAATGACGTCATACTACGTCATGTTTTTTTTGTTTTTTTTTTATAAAAAAGAGGGACAACAGGTCAAAAAACCCATTCAAGCACAAAGTGCCTGTGTCACCCCTTGTGAAAGAGACAGTTCAGCCTGTCTGTAAGGTTTTTCGGCTGTAAATTAACCACTTTCCAGGTGTCCAAAAGTTGGAGACTTTTTATATGTTCATCAGAGGGACCTAATAAACAAGTTAAAGCCAAAAAACGTTGTTTGTAATACATTTATAGGGTCTAGGAGCAACCAGAAAAAAGTTATCTGTAAATTGAAGCTTTGGACGGCGGCCATCTTGAATTTATGCAAATTAACCACTTTCCCAGTGTCCAAAAGTTGGAGACTTTTTATATGTTCATCAGAGGGACCTAATAAACAAGTTAAAGCCAAAAAACCTTCGATTGCAATTTGTTCTAGGTCCAGTTAAATGATTGCTAGATTTACTGGACTATTACCTTCGGCGGTGTGACTACATCTGTGAGTGTTCTTGTATTGTACGCGGGTGTGTGTGTGTGTGTGTGTGTGTGTGTGTGTGTGTGTGTGTGTGTGTGTGTGTGTTACTAGTTTTATTTCAATTATATTACTAACAACTGTCCCCTACTAACTTCTCCTAATCCTGCCATGGACATTTGTCCCAGGGCAGTCTTCCCTTTCCATTTTTCCCTTACCCACTCTGAGCTACTGTTTGGACCCTTGACCATCAGTGTTTTGGAGGGCAAGCAGCCTTGAGGGGACGCTTGGCCTGTTGTTGTTTGATTTTCTTTGTGTGTGTCGTGTTATCATATGGACAGACAAAACACGGGATATAATTTGTGAGGGTATTTGCATTGTGTGAGTGTTTGCGTGTGTGTCGTGTCGTGTCTGTCTGTGTGTGTGTGTAGTTGTACATCAGGGTGGCATAGCTGTGGAAAACACGAAGTACTAACATACAATACTATATATTTGGAATTATCTAAAACAACAAAACAAATAGAAAGCAATAGAAGGCTGGCATCTGGATAGTAAGACAATATTGCAGTTTGTTTATCATGGTCAGTTATTTACAGTAACATAGAAGAATAGGCGTTAAAATAACCCAGTAAAATGAAAACATACATTATAATAACATACACAGTACCGTATACAGAAATATGGCATATAAAGAAACTAAACAAAGATAGCAAACGAGAGAGAGAGAGAGAGAGAGAGAGAGAGAGAGAGAGAGAGAGAGAGAGAGAGAGAGAGAGAGAGAGAGAGACAGAGAGACAGAGAGACAGAGAGAGAGACAGAGACACAGAGAGAGAGAGAGAGAGAGAGAGAGAGAGACAGAGAGACAGAGAGAGAGAGAGAGAGAGAGAGAGAGAGAGAGAGAGAGAGAGAGAGAGAGAGAGAGAGAGAGAGAGAGAGAGAGACAGAGAGAGAGAGACAGAGAGAGAGAGAGAGAGAGAGAGAGAGAGAGAGAGAGAGAGAGAGAGAGAGAGAGAGAGAGGATGAAGTAAGAGAAATACCTTGTGGGCACGAGACAATACAAAAGTCTGAATGATGGAGAATGCACTAATCCATCTTACCAGAGTACAAATTAGGGAAGTTTCGAAAGAAGCAGAGGGGTGGAACAGGTGAGTGGAGTACAGAAAGACATATGGCAGGTGTGGAGAAAATATGGGCAGTGTGTGTGTGTGTGTGTGTGTGTGTGTGTGTGTGTGTGTGTGTGTGTGTGTGTGTGTGTGTGTGTGTGTGTGTGTGTGTGTGTGTGTGTGTGTGTGTGTGTGTGTGTATGTGTCGGAGTGTGTGTATGTGTGTGTGTGTGTGTTAGTGTTTGTTTTTATGTGTGTTATGGTGTGTGTGCTCGATTGTGTGAGTTGGTGTGTGACTGTATTTTGTCAGATGGTGTATGTTGCCGTTGTCCTAGTATGTGAAACGCTGTAGGGGTTGTGGTGTCGCGGAAGCTGTAGTGGAATAAATGTGCATGGGTATTTAACAAAATATATATGAAAACTTCATATATAAATTCCTAACACGAATAAATCTCTTCAAATTCAATCAAATTCAAAATAACTCCAACCTTGATATTAATCAAGATTGGAGATGTGGGGCTGATTGGAAAATAGCATTTCTTATCTGTTTATAAGAAAATGCTAAAATGTATTTAGTAAGGTCTCTTAATACTATTGGTTATAAGCTTTTCCATCGGCAAACTCCTTCCCAGACTAAATAATTGCAGGTGCTATAGTTCGTCCATTCTAGGTTGGGCAGAAAACGTAACACCTAACTTCTGTAACTCAAAAAGGGCTAGAGCAAATGAGCCGTCAATTTATGCACTTCTTTCCAAACCAAGTCTTCCTATTTGGTAGAAATAATAGCTCGATTACTCTATTCCTTTTTTGAGGTATGAGAAGTTAAGGGTTACGATTTCTGCCCAACATAGAACGAACGAACTATAGCACCTGTAATTATTTAGTCTGGAAAGGAGTTTGCCGATGGAAAAGCTCATAACAAATAGTATTAAGAGCCTTTTTACTAGATCAATATTAGTATATTTTATACACAGACAAGACATCAATATGTTCTTTTCCAATCAGGACAACATCTCCAACCTTGATTATTATCAAGGTTGGAGTTATTTAGAATTTGAAGAGATTTATCCATGTTAGGAATGTTTATATGAAGTTTTCATATATATATATGTTAATTACCTATGTAGACATTCGAGGAACCCTACATGTTCATGGGAGGTGCAGAGGCTCTAGTTTATGGTGAGAGGTATTCTAGGCCAGCCATAAATCCAGCTGAGGTGTGGGAGTTATAGATTATAGTGGAAGGCACTATAGGATAGCTGTAAGATCAGGTGATATGTCGGGGCTGTACCTTAAGCCTTAAGGTATAGCCCCGCCATATCACCTGATTAACTTAATGGAGGAGAAACAGTGTGGGAGTTGGTCATGGTGGACCTCAAATATTGCTCTATGTCATCATCGTCACACTACCCGATAGCACTATCGTTAGTGAGTGTTGTATGTTGTTTGTAGTATTGTAGATATCTTGTCAAATTGCGCTTAAGGGGATAGTGGCTAGTTTGTTGGTCAATTAATGTATATGCTCATATTATATTTTTAGTTTCCTTGCTAGACCTCCATCAAGATGAAAAAGAAAAAAACACACTCTAGACCCTTTTTCAAAATTAATATGTAAATTTTTCGGTAGACAAATGTCCTGTTCTTCTTAAAATTACGGGCTCCCTCACGCTCGCCAGGAAAAAATCGACACCTAAATGGCACGAAAGGTGTTAACATTGAAAGCGAAATGGGGTGAAAGGTGTCAAAATCGCAAAACTAATGAGCCGAACGTCTTATATTCTCAAAACAAATGGGGCTTAACACAAGGAAGAACAAACGACCCATCTCCCCTTAAGCCCGCCACCCCACACATGCCCAGTTCGACATGCCAGACCGAACATTGGATTCGTCAATTGGAAGTTAAGGGGGAAAGGTTCAGTTTTGGGTCAATTATTTCATATATATATTTGTTTTTCTTCTTTAGTTTCCTCCCTAAACCTTCATTAAACTTTAAAAAAACATCCATAAGATCCCCCTTCTAGATTAATTTGTACATATTTTGGTAAAACAAACGTCCCCTTCCAAAGTTACAGGATCACTAACGCTCGTCAGGAAAAAATCGACACCTAAATAGCACCACCCATAACTTAACAATGATTAATTTCTTCTATTTTTAACATTTGTTTATACCTCAAACCACTTTTCTCAAGTATCAATATCCTCAGATAACCGGTATGGTTATTACAAAATAATGTAATGAGTTAATATGTCAACTCTTCAGTTTAGTGGTACCTAGAGAAAGGATAAATCGTCGTTAGGTATAAAGTGTGACGGGGGGCATAATTGAAACGAACATAAATTGATTTGCATAAGAAGTTTGCTCGGTTGCAATGCTAATATATGCATATCATCTTCTCAGTTAATGAAGGGTGTGGCATGGGGATAATGGCAAGAGAGCTGATCGAAGGATAAGGACGGAAGGATTGATCGAGTAATCGTGTTAGCCGGAGAGTGGTGAAGGACTCTGATAAGTTTGGTGTGTGATTTGGAGTAGAGAACGAGTAGTCGAGTGATTGTTCAAAGTTGCGGGGAACTTGTATGGACGAAAGAAAGATAAATAGTAGAGGGGGAGTATACATGTGAGATGAAGCTTGGTAGTGGACCTGGCATAATGGAAGGGTGATGGATGTGTGGTGGAAGATTGGGAAGGGATTGTTTTCAAGTGAGGTGGAGGGTGACAGGTGTGTGGAAGAGGTAGGTATTTGGTGGCGGAGGCGTAGGTGTGAGATACGATGATAAGTATACTGAATTTGTGCTGAGGGAGAAGTGAGGTCTGAGGAGTGGAAGTACTTTTGTAAGGTTGAATACCGTGTAACTTGTGGTAGAAGGCATAGGATGGTTCAAGTAGTTTGTACGCACCGTTCTAATTAGTACATGAAATCGATAAAAATGGTACCCACAGCAGCATAATAAAACTTGATTAAGAAATGTAATATCTTAATGTACGACAATTTAGTTACACAAAATAAATACATTCATTTACGTCTGCTAATTTTAGTGTGAGTATTTGTATATCGATATTGTGTATTTATTATTACATAGAATACAGCGTATGAAATGGGTAGTCTACCTTAGTGGAGTAGCGAGGAAGAGGAGATGGGAGATGAGACACAGGATGGGATGTTAATGGATAGTGTGGAGTAAAAACTAGAGCCTCATACCTCATGACAAAAAGCCGCTGAGGGAGATCAAGGTCTTCTTAGCTACCAATCATTATAAAACCTTGTCTGTCATAGGTTAGAAATATTATACTGTGCCAAGTATTGTACAGCAGCTAATCCAGTTTGTAAGAGTGCTGGATGGGTAACTGAGGGTGTGGTCGAACGAGTGGTTGTCTTAGTTTTATATATTTCTTCACTTTTCAGTAGAAACCTGACATGTTGTGGAAGACTTTGGGTAGGCTAAACGTGATAATGATTTTATTTTAATCTACCGTAGATACCTAGTATCTTAAATGCAAAAAATACATATTTCAGTCCCGTATACAATTCCATTCAAGGGTTTATCATATTTTCAGGTATGCCAAACATATGAGAATAAGGACAGGTGGCTGATTTGTTAACTTGTGGTTGAAGTCAAAGGAAATCAAAGGAAATCAAGCAACAACAGTCCTAGTGACCCTTCTAGGTTGCTTGTCCTCCAAAACACAGAGGATCAAGTGTCCAAACAGTGGTTTAGAGTGGGTAAGGGAACATTGGAAAGGGAACTACTGCCCTGGAACTAATGTCCGTGGCAGGATTAGGAAGTTAGTAGGGGACAGAGGGGTTAGTAACTGAGGGGAGGATAAAATAAAGTTATTCATTTACAAACGCAGTCAGTCGCGGGTTTGATGCGAGATATTTGTCTAGGCGGATTTTAATGAATCAACGGTGTTGCAGTCTATAACGTGTCGGGGAAGCCCATTCCACAAGTTGACAACTCGATTGAAGAAGAAATTCTTAGATTCGTGTGAGTTAAAAGATGTATCAATCATTTTGCAACCGTTTCCCCGCGTGTAATTAGATTGGTCGATAGTGAAGTACTTACTACAGTTCATATTGTCGATGGGTGTGGTGAATGGAGTAGTTAGGATGTAGGGGTAATTAGTATAGGGTGGTGAGGGCGTGATGGAGGGTGTGGTGAAGGTGTGGAAGAGGGAGAGTTATATGGGTGTGTTGGGGAGAAAAGGGTGTGGTAAAAGATTGGTTGTGTCAGGGAAGAGAGAAGAAGAAGAGTGGGTGTGATGTAGTAGTGGTAAAGGGTGTGGTGGAGGGTGGGTTATGAAGTATAGGCTGCATGAATAAAGGTTTGAGTGAATGATTGAGTGAAGTTTGACGTGAGTGATGAAGTTAATGAGGGTGTGTTGGAGAAGAGAGAGGGTGTGGTGGACGAACATCTGGAGAGTATCGTATGCACAGACAGACAGACAGACAGACAGACAGACAGACAGACAGACAGACAGACAGACAGACAGACAGACAGACAGACAGACAGACAGACAGACAGACAGACAGACAGACAGACAGACAGACAGACAGACAGACAGACAGACAGACAGACAGACAGACAGACAGACAGACAGACAGACAGACAGACAGACAGACAGACAGACAGACAGACAGACAGACAGACAGACAGACAGACAGACAGACAGACAGACAGACAGACAGACAGACAGACAGACAGACAGACAGACAGACAGACAGACAGACAGACAGACAGACAGACAGACAGACAGACAGACAGACAGACAGACAGACAGACAGACAGACAGACAGACAGACAGACAGACAGACAGACAGACAGACAGACAGACAGACAGACAGACAGACAGACAGACAGACAGACAGACAGACAGACAGACAGACAGACAGACAGACAGACAGACAGACAGACAGACAGACAGACAGACAGACAGACAGACAGACAGACAGACAGACAGACAGACAGACAGACAGACAGACAGACAGGTACTTAAGACAGACAGACAGACAGACAGGTACTTAAGACAGACAGACAGACAGACAGACAGACAGACAGACAGACAGACAGACAGACAGACAGACAGACAGACAGACAGACAGACAGACAGACAGACAGACAGACAGACAGACAGACAGACAGACAGACAGACAGACAGACAGACACACACAGACAGACACAGACACAGACACAGACACAGACACACAGACACACACACACACACACACACACACACACACACACACACACACACACACACCCACACACACACACACACACACACACACACACACACACACACACACACACACACACACACACACACACACACACACCACACACACACACATCACACACACACACACACACACACACACACACACACACCACACACACACACACACACACACACACACACACACACACACACACACACACACACACACACACACACACACACACACACACACACACACACACACACACACGTCCTCTGACGTCCCATGGATTACTCCTCGGATCAAGAGACTGATGCAGAATCTGAATAAGGCCTTCTACACGGACAACAATCGCTACAAGGACCTACGCAACATTGTGATAAGGGAAATCCGTTGGGCGAAGAAGTCCTACTACCCTACAAAGATTCATCATTTAAAACAAACCAATATCAGTCAGTGGTACTCTAAAATTAAGAATCTTTGTGGCTTAAGTAGTGGGACTCCTTCGATCCCCTGTGTTTCCCATGTCCCTCGTGTAGATGCACCTGAACTGATAAATAATCACTTCTCTACCATCTGCCAAACCCTCCCCAAACTAGACCGCACCAACCTCCCTGCCTTCCTCCCATCCCCTTCCCCCCCAGTAACTGTTCAAGAATTTGAAGTGGCCAAAAAACTTTCCAGTTTCAAATCAAAAAGATCAACAACCCCAGTAGACCTACCCATGAAAATATACAAAGAATTTTCAGTGGAATTTGCCACCCCCCTTTGCTCGATAATTAATGCCTCCTTAAGGCAAAGTAAATGCCCTGCAGACTGGAAAACTTCATACGTCACTCCAATCCCCAAAACCCCCTCCCCACATTCTCTTAATGAACTCAGACCAATTGCCATTACGCCCATCCCTAGTCTAATCTGTGAGGACTTTGTATTCACCTGGGCTTACTCACAAATCCGTCACTTGATAGATCCCCAACAGTTTGGCAACGTAAAAACCTCCTCCACCACTCACTGTCTTATTAGCTTCCTAGATTATATTTACACAAATCTTGAGAAGAGAAAGACTTCCCTCGCCCTTGCCTTTATTGACTTCAGGAAAGCATTTGACCTTGTTGACCACACCATCATCATCAACAAAGCCATAAAGTTGGGGCTACATCCTACCCTGGTTGCGTGGTTGACCGACTTCCTTAGTGACAGACGACAAGCAGTGCGATACCAAGGCTTCATCTCCACCTTCCTAGACATCACATGTGGAGTCCCACAGGGCACAAAGATGGGGCCTCTATTGTTCCTCATCTTGATTAATGATGCCCTAAAGGACACCCCATTCCACTGGAAGTACGTGGACGACTCGACAGTCGGCATTACTGTCGATAACACCTCCCCTAACTATGACCCCCTACAAGACATCCTCGACCGTCTTCAAGCCTGGACCACAGACAATCATGTGACTATCAATCATGACAAGACAGTGGTCATGCACATCAACACTTCCGTTACCGACCTTCCTCCACCCACTGTCACAATTGGTCCTCATCCCCTTCAGCTTGTTGAGTCCACCAAACTCCTCGGAATCACTGTGGACAACAAACTGAACTGGAAGAAACATGTAACTACCACAGTCAGGACCGCCACTTACAAGTTATTTATGCTAAGGCGGTTGAGATCCCTGGGGGTGCCGGAGAATGAGCTGAAGAGTATATATAACACCTTTATACTCCCTAAGCTCACCTACGCCTCTCCCGCCTGGTCCTCCTCTCTAACCCTAACACAACAACGTCAACTGGAGAGAGTTCAGAGGAGGGCATGCAGGATCATCCTGGGTGGCACACATCCAGGGTACGAGGAAGCTCTCACCACCCTTAGCATACCTGCACTTTCAACCCACCACTACAACACACTCAAACAGTTTGCATCTAAGCTGCTTGTTCACCCACGACACAGAAACTTACTTCCACCAGACGCCCCTAGACCTACACGTGCAGCTCGTCATTTCAACACACTCCAACCAATAAGAGCAAGAACTGACAGATATAAAAATAGTCCTATCCCAACCATTGTTAATATTATTAATAATGTGTAATAACGGTCTGTCACACCATATATACGCGCCCACCTTTAATAATATATGCATAAGTGTGTGTGCGTGTGTGTATTAGAATATAATTATGTATGTATTTGCTTGAGTTTGTTTATGTATATGTGTATATGTATCTATGTATGTGCAGTATATGTGTATGTATGTGTGCGTATATGTGTATGTATGTATGCGTTATTTATGTATATATATATGTGTATAGTGTATACTGTTTGTGGTTCGAGCCCGGCTGAGAGTATCAGGTAGGATAAGAGAAGAGCATATATGCATGTAATGTGCATATATTTATGTATATGTATGTCTGTGTGTACGTGCTGTCAATGGTTCGAGCCCGGTTGAGAATATAAGGTATATAATATATATGTACTGTACGTGTATTTATATTTATATGGTCATATGCACATATGTATGTAAATATACGTACATATGAGCGAGAACATATTGCTCACTAGCGCAACTTCTGATTATAAATCTATGCATAAGCATTATCTATTATTAAGTGTTCGCGTATCTTCATCCATGTATTTCCACCCTTAACAATAGAACGCCCAGCTCTTCCATATTTCGCCTTCTGTCACACACACACACACACACACACACACACACACACACACACACACACACACACACACACACACACACACACACACACACACACACACACACACACACACACACACACACACACACACACACACACACACACACACACACACACACACACACACACACACACACACACACACACACACACACCTCTCTCAAGGTCAAGAATCAGGTCCCCTTCTCTTGTCTCGCCTCTTAGCCTTCATCTTTTCTTCCCTTCTCCCATTTCTTCTTCTTTGTTCTTCCTTATTGTCTTCTACTTAATCTTCTCTCTCTCTCTCTTCCTTTGCCGTCCTTGTTTTCTACTATCTTAGTATATCGGAATGAATCATTTACCAGTATTTCTTAAGGCCGGATCACCTCTTCGAACGAAATGGTCTGTGTTGGCTGTGTATCCATGTACCCTTATGTAAGTATGTAGTTCTACAGTGTGTAGCTCTCATAACAGCCCCGCCGTGAATACAAGTCCATTATGCCCACAGAGTCATGATCACGTACTACCCAAGAACTGTTGATATGCTTCCCACGATCAAGGTTAATGGTCTGGTTAATAGTTAGCATGTCTGTGGTCCTGTCTGTGGTCCTGTCTGTGGTCCCATTTTTGGTCCCGTTTGTGGTCCTGTCTGTGGTCCTATATTTGGTCCTGCCTGTGGTCCTGTTTGTGGTCCTGTCGGGTCCTGTTGGTGGTCCTGTCTGCAGTCCTGTCTTCTACGTGAGGATAATGATGATGATGTCGATAACAGCAAGGTTAAGAGATACAACGTTGTATCTCTTAACCTTGGATAGCAGCAGGTTTGTTTTCTATGTGTTGCGTATGTTTTTCTTCACGCTGAATATTTTGCGACGGAAATTGGGTGATAATTATGGTCTATTTTTCCTGTCGACTCGGTATCACACGAGTGCTTTGACCCTCAATTTTTTTTCGTTAAGGGGGAAGGGTTTATTTATTGGTCGAATAATTTAGTATTTTCGTTTAGTTTCCTACTTAGACCTCCATCAATCTTAAAAAAAACATCCCTAAGATCCCTCTTCCAGATATACTTGCATATATATGCATTTAGCATAGTGAAAACTCCTCGGGGGTCAGCAAACTGTATCAAGTCACTATCTCTCCCAAACAACCTGTATTTTTAATCACATTACTTCGCGCATTTGTTAAGAGTACCGGAATGTAGAGTCATCGACAGGATTGGTTTTCCGTTTCGCTTAGTATTATTGAAGAACCAAAATAAATATGTAATTAAAATGGCACATATCCAGGTCATTTTAACCAAATTTATATATAACCTGCCACACTGTATGAAATAAATAACGCTTAACCCACCCAATCCCAACGACGGCTACCAGCCGTCAGTAGATAAGTCACTCTTCAGTCCCAGCATGGCTGGGAGCCGTCAGTAATGTACTTTCCTTGTAACTGCCTGTATGAGGCTGTGCCTGGTACCACGACCTTTTGAACACTGCTCTCGATATGGCAACACTTCTCAGCTTATATGCAACCCTCTGAAGGCTGGGAGAGCTAGTCTTCCTTCATCTCTTGAGGTGGAAGGTTGTTCTATCTTGCCATTTTGGCCACATTGCTTGGGACTGGGGGGGGGGGTCTTTTATTACTGTATCCTACAGTACAGTAGGGGTTAAAGTAATTTCACCAAATGTTTAGATTAAATTGTCCCTAAACTGTACAGTGGTGAATACCAATACAGCTATTTGAATATATGAATATTTAACTCTTTCACCACCATAACGTAAGTTTAATCATATTGTGATTACGATTAGACGATTTGATATAGTTTATTATCTACCTCTATGACTGAAATGGGTAAACACGTTCTCAATAAATCCTCTAAATAATACAGGTCCTTCTTAAACTGCATAAAATCACTTAATTATAGCCAGAATCAAAAGTAAAATGGTGTCACGGTGCTGAAGGGGGAAAAGGTAAATTCTGAAGTACCTGAGATATACTAACACACTTATGTCTATAATACGTTTAATTTCAGTTGGCGGTAACTAACATGTAGTATTAGGAAGATTTTGAAGTATAATATATTAACTATGAAATCTTTGTACTTACATAATGCCGACATACTAGTTTTATAGTTTTCCATTAGGTATCGAGAAATGAGTTGCTAAGGGATTCAATTTACCGTCAACCGGTGGAACACACACACACACACACACACACACACACACACACACACACACACACACACACACACACACACACACACACACACACACACACACACCACACACACACACACCACACACACACACACACTCACCACACACACACACACCACACACACACTCACCACACACACACTCACACACACACACACACACACACACACACACACACACACACACACACACACACACACACACACACACACACACACACACACACACACACACACACACACACACACACACAAGTTTGGATTCGAGACTAATTCGAATGAGTGTTAACTTATTGATGATCACTTCTGTTAATTGCATAGCCTACCTGGAACCAAAACTAAATATTATCAACGAAGCTGAAAAGTCGTGAACTGTACTATGACTCATATAGTTTCTGTTTTCTGGCTATTATTAGATGATTCTATTCAGATTAGAAAGGACGTATGGAAAACAGGGTTAATGAAGATAGTTTTTCTATAACATGATGTCGTTACTAAAATGTACTAAAGTCTGTATATCTAATCTTACTGTGAAGTTACAGATTTTCTTTTTATCATCTATAGCTCTGCACTCATTACTTTATACTGTATACTCATCGTGTTTTCTTCACATGCAATTATCATCCTCTCCTTGCATCGGTCATTCATTCTTCTTTTTCCTCATGCATTTTCCCTTCTCCGTTACTGCATAATTACTTCATTGCATTCTGCGTGAATCCACTCTCATATATTCAGTAGTCAACATCATCAGCATCATTAATGGACATTCATATCCTCATCCTCATATTTCGGGCATCTATCATCATTCCTTCCTTCATAAATTTGGCTATAGGCCTACCTAAAGTTATTTCATCCTTCCCGACCTTCATTCCTCCCTTCCTTCCTACCCCTCTATACGACTCCACCCTCCTGTACTCCTTGGCCTCTTCCACCTAAGCTGTTTTTTGTATTTTCATATATATTTTGTGTTTGGCCTAGAATGGTTTGCTTCTTTATCTATCAGCTATGGCTTTTCGTTTTCTGTGTTGCCTCCTTTCAGAGATTCTTCTTTATGAACTTTTTTGTTTAATTCCTCCATTTTGTTCTCTCCTTCAATTATTCTGATTATAACTTAAATTTGTATCTGCTGCTAAACTGCATTTTACATGACTATAGGCAAAGAGCTAATGAACATTCGCGTATCTTGTATACCAATAAAATGATAAGCACACATGGATCAAGTAGAAATACAAATGCTACTAACTTGATAACGTCGGTCATCTTACGTCTTCAATATTACCATCCTAACTACCATTAACCCATTTAGTATTCGACCATGTATTTTCACCTTATTTTGGCTAACATAAGAGGATTGTATTGAGTTTTAAAAAGTCTTTGGGGGAATTAAAGGGATAAATTTCCATCTCAATTAACCCTCTGACTCCTACACTTCCTTCCTCATCTGACAATAATAGTATACTGATAGCCAGAATGAAAGGAAGAAGGGCGTTCTTGTATGTTGATGAAGTTAATAACTCGGCTATTATGGTAAACCTATTATGTGGCCACCACTAGTGTCATTAGGACCAGCATTATTACAACCACTACACCGTAAAAACTGAACACTTAAGTTATAGTTAAGGTATGGCACAACATATACAACTACAAAGTGTTTCACCGTCTATGTGTGTTAGTTTAAACACACAAACGGTCGAAACACTCATTATGTGCCCTTTTCTCTTAATAATTGAACGTTCATTTGTTACAGCGTATGTTGCATGTTACCATAAACACCAATACTACTACAACCACCATTCTCTTCATCACTGTAAAAGGAACCTCAACCAGTGACACTACTACGTCCACCATAATCCTAATCACTACCACCTGCACCATAACCAACATCACTACCACGACCTTCATCACTATCATACGAACTATACGTACCAGTACTACCGCTACAATTGTCCTTTAATGCTACCGTTGCCATTTCTACTAATAATACAACTTTCTCAAGTAACCCTCTTGACTTCTATATAACCTTTTTAATCTGAATTCGTATGATGATAGCTAGAAAACATAACCTAAATGCGCTAGCGTATCTTGAAAGGGTTAAACAAAAAATCAACCAGATGTTACGCAATGCCACCTTCAACGATATTAAGTTATTAGAACTACAGCAAAAACATCCACCAACTTTTTATGTTCCTCCTACTTCACATAATTAGGGACACTACACCGCATCGAATTCTTAACACAAAATTACCTTGGAGCTGGACATATTGAAAATCAAATATTGTAATCATACAACTACGTGGGAACACAGAAGCATAGACGGAACTGCAGACAGAAACTGACAATCAGTACACAGAATCAGACGAACATTCAATCAGACGCAATCTCGAACACAGAGAGGCACAAACGGAAAACAGCAAATATTAAAAATACCTGATGAAAAGGGGAGAACACGAGGAGAAACCATAAGGGTTCATGCAAAGAGAAGACGAAATGCGAGAAGGGTAAGCATGCAAGGGAGGAACCAAAGAGAAGAAGGGGGAAGAGATGGAGAATGAAAGGAGGCGATAGAATGAGGGAGAGAATGACGAATTGGCCAAGGAAGAAGGGCAGAAGAAGAGGAGGAGGGAGATAGTGATGATAGGCGAGAGGGGAGAAACGATTGAAATGGAAAGGGATAAATAGGAAGGAGAGAGCAAAAGAAAGGGAAAGTAAGGAAGGACGGGAGAACCAGATGGGGGGGGGGGGGATGGGGTACAAAAAAAGGTTCTGCCCCAGGGAGAGTGTTGGCACGACACTAGGAAGGGGAGGGAATGTGAGAGGATTTGATTTGATTCTTTATTGAGAAAGCATAAATACATGGGAATACATAATTACAAGTCTCAAAAGGGCAAAGGTGATAAAACAGTCTTTTACCCTACTCATATTAAACATGTACAATATAAACACAAACATGAAAACAACATTTAGTAAGTTTTTATCTCTATACTTGTTAGCAAACCAGTTGTCCCTAACTGTTAGCTAAGCTGGGCTTAGGCTTAGCGCGGGTTTGTTATAATCCTGCTACTTTCCTCAATGTCACAGAATGACCCTCCCACATTACATTATCTCAAAAGGGCGAAGGTGCATACGCAATCTTCACCCTATTTCTAGCTTAAACTATGTCATTACATATATAGTTAGATGAGTAATACATTGATATTGAAGATAATTTTTAACACTACCTAAGTTTAGTATATACAGTATTATAATAAAGACATATCTAAAATACATGAGTCCCCGTTATAGACCTTGATCAGATTGTTTTTTGTGTTTTGTTTTAAACACGCATGCTGTCCCACAAGACCCCCAACTCAAGATACATAAACATAAGTCTATGTATCTTGCCCCAACTGAGCCCCGACCGTGATAATCGCTCCTTAAACATCCTAGAGGGACCCTAACCGTCGTGACCCATACACCAGACCCCAGCACCCAAAACATACAGCCATACAGATTCAGATTCAGATTCAGATTATTTTATATCCATAACATAATATTCGGAGGCAAGGTGCAAGTAGTCCTCCGGGAGGGAATGTGAGAGGAGAGATAGTAGCTAGGAGATACATGGGGAAGGGGACTAGAGGGAAGAGGAGGAAGTGGGACGGGTAGGCAATGACGAAGGAGGGAAGGAGTAAGGGGAACTCAGAGGGAAGGGGATGACAGGAGAAAGCAGAGGAAAGTGAAAGTGGGAGAGGCAGGACGGAGAGGAAGAGGAAGGAGAGAGGAGGGAGGGGGTGTAGGAAGAAATAAAGAGGAAGGGGTGAGGGGTTGAAGGATTGCTCTAGAAAGTCAACTTCCTATTTCCTTTCCTCTCTTAACCTTCTTCCTTCGTCCTTGCGTGGCTCAGGGAATTGTAGGTTATCTGTGTTGTCAGGTAAGATGTCATGAAGGTGATGTTGATGATGTTGGTAATGGTGGTGAAATAGGTGATGAAGATATTTCGGGAAGTTGGTGATGTTAATGTTAGTGATAGTCGTAGTGTTGTTGATGATACATAATTTGTTGAGTCCTGCTCGTGGTGGCGGGATTTCTGAGGTAGTTTTAAGGGGGTAGTACTTGTTTATTTGGTACAAGATAATTATGTATTTATCTATAAATATATTTGAGTTTCCTCGCTAGACCTCCATCAAGCTTAAAAAACACACCCCTAGACCCCCTTTGAAGATAAATGTGTACATTTTTCGGTAGACAAATATCCCGACCGAAGGCCGGTTCCTTCTAAAATTACAGGCTCGTTATCGCTCGCCAGGATTTTTTTTACATTTCAATGACACGAGAGGTGTTAATATTGACAAAAAAATGGAGCGAATGGTCTCAAAATCGCCAAACTAATAGAACGAACGTCTGAAAATGTCAAAGCTAATATGTTAAACATGAGGGAGAAGGGGATCCAGAAAAAGCGATTACCTCTCCCTAAGGTAAGGATGATGGGACGGTTAATACGTTAGCTGTAGATACAAGTAGGGTGATGTAGTTTGTTTATTGTGAGAGGGATTATCGGGTAGCTACAATATCGTAATGCTTATAGAGTGGGTTTAAGTTAGCTATAGCTTAGTTATGATACCAGTGAAAGCTATTGTAAGGTAGCTATTGCCCATTGCGGTAGGGTGTTTTGGGTAGTTTTAGGAACAATAACACATTTTGTACAGATCTAGGCTAGATATTAATTCAGACTAAGTGTGCTAGTTTGTTCATTTGGGGTTGAATCCATTATAGTTGGCAATAGGATTAGGCTAAAGCGCAGTAAATTGCTGATTGAGGATGTGGTTTCAGACAATTTACAAGTAAAGCTTATTAGCTTGCTCGTGATGCATGGGGTGGTAGGATATCCATAACACCATAACAAAATAGTTATCAGATCAGGTAGATTGTTGTGGTGGGAGGGGTTATAGGTTAGCTATAAGATCAAGTCAAGTGTGGTAGGTTGATCATAGTAGAGATATGTCTAGGTTTACCGAAAGCTTGGGACAGGAGCAGTAGCTTGACTATGGTGAGAGGGGTTCTAAGTTAATCGAAAGATAAGGAAAGGCGAGTGAATTTGCTCATGGTGAGAAGGTTTCTAGATTAATTGTAATATCAGGAAAGTTACGGTACCTTGCGTATGTCGTGTGAGTGTGTTTGTGGTGGGTGGGGCTGTCTGTGTGTTTGTGTTTGTGTGTGTGTGTGGGGGGGGGGGGGGCAGAGGTAGTGTTGCTGCAAGATAGCATGCAAATATAGATACAATAAAATAATAATATAAACAGGTTCCCAGTGGACTCCATTTTACCTGGCCTGGTCTTGTCAATTCCAGAAAAATGCGAAGAAAATATATTTCAGCGTCCCTAATTATTGTGATCTTTCCGTGGATTTATAAAGCTGAATCTAGGCGTCCTGCGATAGATTGGTATTAGAGGTTGGCATTTTTATCCATCAACATATTATTGGTAACTTTCACGCAAGTCATACATAATAATTATTGTCGAATATTAGTTGGTAATGCTTATGATTGTAATGCAACAAATTAGATTTGCCTGATCTTGAAGAAAATCCTTCCAATAATAACAAAGCAAGCATTAATATAAACAACTATATTCTCGACATTAACAATCTATTTTTTTTTTGTCGCCTCCTATGGACATTGCCAACAAAAATACACGTTTAGATTATAAGTCACTTATGTGTGTCTGCCATATTTCATTATATAATTCCCACATACTCTTCACAAAACAAAAGCATAAACATAAACAACGACAACAAATATTATAAATCAATATTAAGCCACCTACGAAGCAGATAATAACTCCAAATAATGATATTTCAAAAAAAAAAAAAAAAAATGCAGATGAAAATTGTAGGCTACCTGAAAATGTATTCAAACGTGTATTATAACACTGTATATGCCGAATGAAAACAAAACATAGTTAGTAAATCAAACTAAACTAAAGCTGGGCAAAATATAAAATATGTCTGTTAGTCACCCAGATAACACAAAAATACTTAGGGCGACATCACATCAGCTATTTTTCCGGCAAGTTTTAAGGGCAATTGTAGTCTGGCAGCTTCAAAATGTAAGTTCCATAAGAATTAAACAACCTCATATAATCTAAGTTTCATCTAGTTTTTTATTTTAGTGAGAAAGATCCTCAAAATAATACGAGAAATAACTTGCTCACCGAAAATTCCCGGAAAAAGCGATCACGTGACTCCATCTTTACACTGGAAAGCAAATCAAGGCAGGCCACTTTCAGACCTAGATCAGGGGGGTAATTCAATATTCTAGATTGACACTTCTCAACACTTATATTTCTCTTTTCCGACACACATGTATTCCATAATGCCCCCTCACATGCAACCCCACACAAACTCACTATCACCAAATTGCACGTACGCACGCAATGGTACACAGACACGCACACACACAGGCATTAACCCGGACAAACACACACAAACATAAACACACATTTTGCACATACATGTTTTATCAAACGCATATGCTCACACAGCGTGCTCAATTTCACACACAAGTGTACACACACACACTTTATATATATATATATATATACATATATATATATATATATATATATATATATATATATATATATATATATATATATACAGTATATGTAAATATTAACACATTTGCATTACTTATTTGAAACTTAATCCTATTAACAAACACACATGCATTAAACCCTCCCCACCCCCCCTCCCAACACACACACATACACAAACGCAAGCACACCCAAACCCAAACCCGTTAACCCACTCACACACCTTAATAGCAGACCTCATTATCATTTACAGTCCTCGTACACATAGCCATTCGTATGCTTGCAGTCGTGTGTGTGTGTGTTTGTGAGCGTGCGCAGCTAACAGGGGTAATATGGTAGTGGCCGCACCTGCATACAAATACCACCATTAGAGGGTTAATGTTTGAGATAGTCTGACCTGTACAAATAGAAATCAATGAGGTTAGGAGAGTTAGCGTCAGTGGATAATAAAATAAATCTCGCCTATTTGCCCATCCGTCTCCCTATCTGTATCTTTCACTCACTCATTCTGACAATTGCATAATCTCTCTCTCTCTCTCTCTCTCTCTCTCTCTCTCTCTCTCTCTCTCTCTCTCTCTCTCTCTCTCTCTCTCTCTCTCTCTCTCTCTCATCCTCTCTTTCTCATCTTCTCTCTCTCTCTCTCTCTCTCTCTCTCTCTCTCTCTCTCTCTCTCTCTCTCTCTCTCTCTCTCTCTCTCTCAGCTAACCCTTGCCTCGTTTTCATATTACTAGAGGCATACTAAGATGGCCTTCGACCCTACAAGGCCTATTTGGACGGAAACGATAATTGGAGAGGCAGGCTATTATTCGGCGGGTGGTTTGTGGTGGAAGGGGTGGTTTGGAAGGTGGTGCAGATGGTAGTGGTGGTGGTTGTAGTGGTGATGTTGGTTGTGGTTGTTATGTGTGGTGGTTATGTTGTTGGTGGTGGTGATGGTGGTTTGTTGTGGTGCAGATGGTAGTGATGGTGGTTGTAGTGGTGATGTTGTTTGTGGCGGTGATGGTGGCTTTTGGTGGTGATGGTGGCTTGTTGTGGTGCAGATGGTAGTGATGGTGATGTTGTTTATGGTGGTGATGGTGGCTTGTTGTGGTGCAGATGGTAGTGATGGTGGCCTGTGGTGGTGCAGATGGTAGTGGTGGAGGTTATAGTGGTGATGTTGTTTGCGTGGTAGTGGTGGTTTGGTTGGAAGGTGGTACAGATGGTAGTGGTGTGGCTGTGGCGGTGATGGTGGTAGCAGTGGTGGAGGTGCTGTGTCTAGTGGTGGGGATGTGTGGTGTTGATGTTGTTTTTGGTGGTGATGGTGGCTTATGGTGGTGCAGATGGTAGTGGTGTGGTTGTAGTGGTGATGTTGGTTGTGGTGGTGATGGTGGCTTGGAAGGTGGTGCAGATGGTAGTGGTGGTTGTTTTAGTGGTGATGTTGGTTGTGGTGGTTATGGTGGTGATGTTGTTTGTGTTGGTTATGGTGGCTTGGAAGGTGGTAGTGATAGTGTTGGTGTGGTGGTGGAGGTGCCGTTGGTGGTGGTGGTAGGGGTAATGGAGGTACGATGGCTGCGATTGTGTGTGATGCTGAGAGATGTGGTGGTGGTGGTAATGGTAGTACTAATTGTGAATCTGATGGAAATGATAATTGGAAACGCAGGCTGTATTTCGGTGTGCGGTTTGTGATGGTGGGGGTGGCTTAGAATATAGTACAGTTGGTAGTGTTGGTAGTTGGGGAGTTTGTTGTGGTACTGGTGTGGTAGTTGTAGTGATAGTGGTTGTGATGGTTATGTGTTGTGGTGGGGTTGATGTGGTTGTGGTGTTAGTGTCTGTGGTGTTTAGGTGGTGCTAGTGAATTTGGAAGGAAACGTTCACTGGAGATCACGCAGGTTATTTTTGTTGTGTAGCTTTTGGTGGTGGTGGTGATGGTTTGACAGGGAGTACAGGTGGCGGTGAAAGTGATTGTTCTGGTGGTAGTAGAGATGGTGATCGGTGATAACAAATTTAGTGGCGATGCTGGTACTGGAGGTGATGACAGAGCTGTTGGATATAGTGAGGATGTGAGGCTGTTATTCAGAGTGTGGGTATGGTGATTCGGGTGTTGATAGCTTGGGTGATAGTGATGGTGGTAGAGATAGCTAACCCCTTATATATACCGATGGTGTACTTTTCATTACCGGTATATTCTGGCAACTAAAAGCATTGTTTGTTCAGATTAGGAATGACGCCTCAATTAATCCTTTTAGGTACCATATATCCTTCCTAAGCCTCATAAAATCGTCTAAACATAGCTGAAGTTAAATAAAATAGACGTCACCGGTACAGTAGGAGTTAATGGTGATAATAGGCAGTGACCCACCCGCCCAAACCCTCTTTCTATCTCTCTCTCTTTCTCTCTCTCTCTCTCTCTCTCTCTCTCTCTATCTATTTCTTTCTTCTTTTATATAATGTTAAAGTGTTAATAACCTCGATAGTAATTCTCATCCTATCGGGTCGCACATATACAGTCTAAACAAAAGTTCACCGAAAATCACAACACATGTATGTGAAATCTAGTGAAAGACACATTAACTGAAAGTACTGTAATTGTCGCGGGTAAGCGGAAACCACTGATGACTCGAGGAAAAGTAACAATAATATATAATTATACAACTGAGGATGAGATCGTCTGCGAACTATTCATTTTGACGGTACCATTATGCGTAGATAATAAGGCAACTGGTTAGTAACCCCTTGAGTATTATGACACACTGACAGATTATTCTGGCAGTTTAGGAAGAACTTTTGGTAGCTATAGAGTTAAAGAATCACAGTTAGCACTATATCAGCCTCAGCCACAGTGATGATGTGCTGGAAAAGCTCTGAGGAACACTGATCATTGTAGTAGCAATAGAATAGCGAGAGAGGTGCAACAATGCGGCGAAGAGAGAGAGATTGTAGAGGTTTGGTGAGTGGACGGGAGTTAATAATACAAAAGGCTTTCCTTTCTACTTTGTCTAGGAGTGCGGTGTGAAAGGATCCTCCCCACACATGTGAACAATACTCAATACAAGGACGCACTTACGTGCCCCTGTACAGAGCCAGAAGCTGCGTAGGGGTAAAGAACCCCGTAAGGCGATTGAGCACACCCAACTTCTGGGAGGCTGAATTAGCAAGACTGGTAATATGGTCCTTCCAAGTGAGAGCCAGAAGGAAAGGAGACACCGAGAACATTGAGAGAAGATGAAGGATTGATTTTTGTGTTGTTGAAGTGTATGGGATAGTATTATCCACCGTTTTATCTTTTCCTCTTCTCCAGACTCCTATTCGTGCTGGTGCTGCTTCTTCACATTTAATAGCCCTCCCCTCCCACGTAGTTTCGGAGCTGGAATAGCTTCCTTCCTGTCACCATAACTACTATTATTACTACCACAACCTCCACTGTTATCACCTTCCAGTTTATCCAATTCCAGTACGAACAGTACTCCTGTACTATCGCGTGACGACCACTTTGATCACTATAATGTTATTACCACAATCTTTACTGTTATCACTTACTGGGTTAACTAATTTCACTACTACTAAGACCTTTATCACTTCTATAATATATATGAACATATTAATATAGAACAAAGCGGTATTATTTATCTGCATCACCAGTATCTTGCACTTAGCACTATCTGGTGCGACATTTTTGGAGTTATGATTTACTTGTATTATTATTGAGGATCTTAATTGTTTTTGTCAGTTTCGGTAAATGAATTTTCGCTTTCAACGTAGAGTAGATTAATACATACGACCATTAAACCCTCTTCAAGTTAAGTTTTACAGTATCTGGTGCGAGGCAGTCATTTTAGGATCTCTTGGTTTCACTCCAATTGTATGTTTTTGTTTGGTGATTACAAGACACTTTACCCATTCAGGTGTCGATTCTTTCTAGGCAAGCAGTAGGAGGCTGCTCTTTAGGACAAATCGACCTTCGGCTGTAACATTAACCCTTTCAGCTTACCATGACGTAATCTATATCTTTATTCCAGCTAATATTATACAATTGTATTCAAATCAGAAAGAGTTTGTCGAAGTCACAGATGAACAGACAGATTGCACCCGTTGAATGCCAAAGGCCCTCCCAAGCTGTAGAAAATAGTCTAGTGTTAGCAAAAAATATGTAAATACGACGGTATATTTTAAATCCGGAAATTCACCATCGCATGAACTCTGCGTTTTAGTCAGTCACAAAAGCTAATACCACATAAGCGATTTTCATATTCATATTATTTATATACAGTATTTATTTGTAGATTTTTTGTAATAAGTGTGCACGATCGGGTGTTGGTGTCTTCAAAATTTAATTTCAAATATTTAATATCCTATATTACAGTAAGCGGGAATGCTCAATCGTAAGTTCAAGATGTTTTGAATAGGGAAATAAAAAGGATAGTATATGTGTTTTACTTTCCTGAAGGGTTGTAACGCTGTTTATCAAGAAGGGACTCGTAACAGTTAGAGAAGCACTACTACTATTAGTGTAGTGATTTCCCTGGTGTCAGAAGGGACTTAGTGAACTTTCTTGAACTTGGCGTGCTGGGCTCTTTTTACGGCGCTCGTCTTTCTTGGGCATCTGGTTAGACCTGGACTTCTTAGGGGTGCAACTTACAGATTTCCTCCTCTCCTTCACAGGTGCTAGATCGTGAACAGCTAGCTGTGCAAGGTTTCGGACCACATGCAAGTGAAAGGGTACAGGTGATTCTCTACTTATGCGTCTCTAGTCGATGATTTAGTCGATGAGCAATGAGCCTCACTATTGCAATAGGTTTCACTTTTGTTCCTGTCTTACACAATGAGTCAGTCTTAAGTCCTGATTTGCTTGTATAGAACTTAGCTGGTTGAGCAGAGCACTTGGTAGATTCAGTCTTTGGACCTGATGAGCTAGTTTCGTACTTAGCAGGTTTACCATAACACTTGGAAATATCAGTCTTAGAACCTGATTGGCTAGTATCGAAATTAGCTTTCCCAGTCTCGTACCTAGGAGTAGCCCATTCTTTTCACCTGGACGAGCTAGTATCGAACCTAGCGGAATCAATTTTACCATGGTTGTTTGATATACCGTAGTATGTTCTTTTTCTGCGTATTCTAGTTTCTGCTATGTGCAGAAGGGCACGATCTGGTGTTGTTGTTGTCTCGACGGCTTCTGATGGTATGGCTGATTGATGTAAAACGTGTGAGAGCATATGTGCACGTAAAGGACGTGCAGGTGAGTGTTATGTCATCTGCGTAAAAGACTGTGTATCTGGGGTGTGTGGGCTTCGGTCACCTGGACAAGTACCTGAGAAAAAGAGTTCCACAGAGAGGTGGTTTTGAAAACCAGAGGTTTTTCAAAAAAATGTAATCTCACAGTTGTCAGTACTGTCTATATGCATATACTATATAGTTGTCTGCAGTATTTTTCGTAAAAAAATGACAAGTCATCATCTGAAAACTTGTACGTATAATCATTTCTACCTTCTATTAAACATTACATATCTGAGATATCAGTATTATTGTTAATTATAAACTTGGCCTAAAGCTGATGAGAAAACTTACCTCTCTCAAACTTACATATCTTAAACAAATTGTTTGTGTACAATACCTGGTGAATCAACTTCACGGTAATGTAATTTTCACCATTGCTAGGATTACGAGGATCTTGTTAATCGCACATGTAATTAAACTTATCACTGTCAGGATAACTAATTGTTAATGGAACTATAACCACACAATCAACACCATTCATCATCATCAGTTGACTGCAAGAGCATTCTCAAGGTTTTCTACTTTGAACAAAATGCTGAACAGCTGTTCCGTTTCACCTTGACACAGATATGAACACCATTCTTCATCAGATTGCCTGTCGGCTTAGTTTGCCATAATCCCTATTGCTGTCAGTCTGTGAGTAGAGTCGCCTGGTTTATATGTTCCGAGAACGAATAGATCAAATCATGGTCATTATTTTTTGCAACGATTATGCTATCTTCGACCTTCCTTTTTTCTGTAACCTTTTGTCTCTTATTTAGCTTCAACATCTAACTCTTTTAATCTTTCTTCGATTTTAGTTCTGCAGATTGTCTCTACAGTTTTGTCCCTGATGTTCTTTACACGATTTTTGTTTAATTATTTCTGTTTATGCGCTAACTCATGATTTTCCTCCCGTTAAACTTATGTTTTATGTAGACATATTTATATAGTTTTGCTATGCAATCCTTAATTCGAATATGCCCATCTTCCTTAATTCCTCACATTACATTTTCTCCATTTTGTTACTTGTTATTCCTTTTATTTATTTACCTTGCACTTCCTTCCTCTTAATTCCATGTTTTCACTTTATGTTTATGCTTCTCTTACTTTGTATATCTATATTGCCCTTTTCTTTAAATACCTAACTAATTAAGGTCCTAACAAAAAGCATTTTAACCGCACTTGGCACTAATGCTTACAGACTCGCACTTTTCGACCTGTCAATATGAATATGTTATGGGAGAGAGAGAGAGAGAGAGAGAGAGAGAGAGAGAGAGAGAGAGAGAGAGAGAGAGAGAGAGAGAAAGTGTGTGTGTTTGTGCTTGCCTTTGTGTGCATATACTGTAATATGTTTGTGTATGTTTTGCCGGCTTGTGCAGACTTCAAAAAATATGCAGCTAATCTTCCCAAAGATTAAGTTGTTCTGTACAAAATTTAGCTTGACATATAATATTATAACACCATTTTCAGTATTTCATTCCTAGGACGTGAAACAAGTATTATAAGCCACCCATTAGGGCTGCCAATGGAATGTGATAGAATAAGAAGCAAATCCTTGATTAGAAAGATTGTTGGTATATATGTTTTATATTTGAAGTAACTTAGCCTTTGTTCATCTAATTCTGTCAAAGTTATATCCGCTGCCACTTGTGAGGGTACGTAGTACCCGTCTTGCAACACAATCCCACCCCTACTCTGTGCAACTCTCCAACCCAAGAGTGAAACGCTATTCTCAGTCTTTCTTCTATTCAACTGCTGAGCTCTGGAACTCTCTCCCAGAATCAGTCTTTTCCTCTTCCTATGATTTAAATTGCTTCAAACTCCGTGTATCCAGGCATTTTGGCTCGAAAGTCCCTTGATTTTGGCCCTGTAACTCTTTCAACTCTGGGGGAGGCACTCGCTACAGGCAGTTCTACTTGTTGTCTCCTTCACTCACATAGAAAAAACACAGACAGACAGACACAGACAGACAGACAGACAGACAGACAGACAGACACAGACACACAGACAGACACACAGACACACAGACACACACACACACACACACACACACACACACACACACACACAGTTATAGCGAGAGATTATAATAACCATAAACTTTAAAGAGATATCGAATCATTGAGGTTCGGGCACATGTTCGTAGAACTCTACCTAATGATACACACAATCTATTTGAGCATTAATTGGTGACAGGCGGGACAACTCATCCAAATACACTTTTAATTTAGAGATCTCAACCAACGAATAATATCAACAAATTAGTTTCGGTTAGGATAAGTCTCCAAGTTTCTTTTGGCACTAGTTAATCTGGCACGAACTTTGGTCTCCTGCTAAAAGTGAGGATAGGCGTATTTATTTCCTTATTTATGTATTTTTTTATAATTTAAAAAAATACCCCCTCAACCTCTATCACGTTTATATACCCCCCCCCCCCCCCATTTTTCGATAGAAAAATGTCCCGGTCGAAGGCTGGTTTCTTTCAAATTACAGGCTCGCTATCGTTCGCCAGGAAGAAGTCGACACCTAAATGACATGACAACTCTTCATATTGACAAATATATGGAGCGAAGAGGCTTAAAATCGCCAAATTAATCAGCCAAACGTCATTAAATCTGAAAACTAATGGGCTAAACATCTCCCCATAATTGGTCTACCGGATGAGTTGATAAGGATAAATGAGGTTACTTCTCGATCATATGTTCATGGTGTTTATATTTTGTATTCGCTTGAATAGGTAACATAATAATGCCATTTGTGTAAGAGCTAATATGATGATGTTACACTTAATTTTGCTCCTCGCAGTTTAGAGCAGATGGGTCGTTTTTCCGGACCCCCTTCTCCCTCATGTTTAGCCCCATTAATTTTCATATTTTAAAATGTTTGCCCCATTAGTTTATCGATTTTAAGCCCTTTCACCCGATTTCTTTGTCAATATTAATGGGGCAAGTATCTTAAAATCTGAAAACTAATGGGGCTAAGCATAAGGAAGATAGGGGACCACACAAACGGCCCGACTGTTACAATTTTATATCAGTAATAAAAATGGCCTTCCCTGTGTATGTTAAGGCGAGAGCCGAGTAAATTAGGGCAGCGTTCGTGTGGCCCATAACCGTCCATCAGGTGAGTGCAGGTAAATGGCCACTTGACCCACGGTATGTACCCCGCACCCCTGAATCACCCCCCCCCCCCCCCCCCCCACCCCCACCGTGCAGCCTTTCTTACGACCTACCTATTTCACCACCACACACATTCGGTGATTCACGTATGCGCGGCTTAGGTAGGTAGCTAGGTAGCTAGGTAGCTAGGTAGGGGGGTGTGTGTGTGTGTGTGTGTGTGTGTGTGTGTGTGTGTGTGTGTGTGTGTGTGTGTGTGTGTGTTACTCAGTTACTTGTTCGTCAAGGGGAATCCACGCAATGCGAGCTAAGCTCATTATTATCGCGCCTCCTTAACTGGGAATGTATTGCGTGAAATGCATGTTAAGTGTTTTATGTACTGTTGGAATGGCTGTGGATGTGTGTAGTCTGTATTTTAGCCAATTGGCGACATTGGAAACGAAGGCTTAGGGTGGATCTGTATGGTACCATTCTCACTATAGACGGTACCGTCTCGCCCGAAGGCTTAGGTAGCCATCAGCTTAGGTGAACCAAATGATACCCATCTCGCCTTGTACCATTTTTGCCAACCCCAGATGGGACGTCACAACGTCGTCCAGTTATTCCAGGTACCTATTTACAGCTAGGTGAACTGAGGCTAACACATGAATGGAGACAAGCCCAATTTGTCTCCGCCCGGCCGGGGATTGAACCCCCGACCTCTCGTGTGTGAGACGAGAGCTCTACCTACTAGGCTACGGGCTGTGTGTGTGTGTGTGTGTGTGTGTGTGTGTGTGTGTGTTCAGTTCAGATGATTTGCGGGAAGCTATAGGCCTTTTCAACGGCGCCTCTCTTATTTTCTTTCTTTAGTTATCTTGGTTGTGTAGTGCGATTTCACTTAAATAGTCCCATTTGTGTGTGTGTGTGTGTGTGTGTGTTGCATATACCGTTGTGCGCCGGTTTGCATGTCCATAGGGCTTGAGTAGCATCTGTAGGCATAATAGTTCGGGATGCATATATGTTCATACGGCTTAAGGGGAGATGGATTATTTTCTGGTCCCCTTTCTCCCTCGCGTTAATCTCCATTTGTTTTGAGATTATACGACGTTCGGCCCATTAGTTTGGCCCTGTCACTCTTTCAAAACTGGGGGAGGCACTCGCTGCAGGCAGTTATGCCGTTTGTCTCCCTCATTCACATAACAAATAAAAATAAAAATAAATAAAGTTATATGTATGCAAAGGCTGGGTTTCTGTTATTTTATCCTCTGCTTCAATGCAAGTAACTGGGTCACTATGGATACATGGCTCGGGGTTATAGTTCTCCACACCCAAGCCGGCATCACGCGAGAGCTTTTATTCTCAACATTCGATGATCAACA
The DNA here is from genome assembly GCA_032716605.1 of Paralithodes platypus. Classification (NCBI taxonomy): domain Eukaryota; kingdom Metazoa; phylum Arthropoda; class Malacostraca; order Decapoda; family Lithodidae; genus Paralithodes; species Paralithodes platypus. Next base: position 20,472,422 of record CM064487.1, read on the forward strand.
TTTTTCTGGCGACATTTCTGGAGTATTTGCACGGGTATCAGAAACTAGACTAATGATAGATACATTTAGGTGACAGAAATATATTAAATGTTTATTGTATAAGCTGCCAGACCAGAGTTGAGGATAAATGTTGAAGTAAAAGCGCTGTTAGCGGCTTAAATGTATTCGACTTTATTAACTCTTTCACTATACGATGACGCCTCTCTCCATTGTATTTTGATTGACGGTAAAGTATTGCGTTCGATTTGGAAAACAATGAAAATGGAACAAAGGTTATTTGAGAAAGTAGTAATCTATAGTATTCCCTAGGATCATTAGTGATCAGTAAAAATGTGTCTTATATATTTTATTTTGTCTACTATTACATGATAACATTTACTTTAAAACGGACCTCTAGTAATTAACAGGCTTCAAACTATCTCACTTAACCGTTTAAACTACTATTTATGCTTCCTAAGCTTCATAAAATCGTTTAAATGAATATGAAATAAACAAAATGAAGAAGTCACCGGTACTGACGTAGGGGTTAAGATGTAGAAATGCATCACAATTCTGAAAAGGTTACACGGGAACCAAGTTAATCTCAAAACAAACTTTAGCTAATGTCGGTCAAATTGTAAATTAACAGCAAGGCCAAAATTAAAGATCGATTAGACCTTTATTCTGTGGAAAAAGGCTATGTAATTTTATGGAATGAAACTCCCAAGAAAGTTAGTTTCAGAGTTTGTCAATTCACGTAAATTATATATAGAGTGAAAAACAGCTACGGTAGTTTCTGTCTGTGGTAAAACTGCTTGACCAACTTTCTTAAGTGAAAATATATTGTAATAAGCAGGAATTAACTAGCAAGGGGAGGAAATGCACCAAAACATGTCTGATTCCGTATATGATTGGTAAGTTAAGTAACGATAATATACAGTAGAGACTGAGAGATATGCACAATTGAGCAAATACACACTTTGACTAAAGTTTAAGAACAGAGAAGATGTGTGTGTGTGTGTGTGTGTGTCCTTTGTGAATTCTGTCGCAAATAAATAACACAATAAAACATCCACTGTTAATATATCGTAGACTGTACAACATTTGTAGATATAAAAAAAATCACATATTTGGCATTAATTACAATACATACGTTCTTTTTAGTAAGCATAATAAATTAAAGTGTTAAAAAGTTGTTAACATTGTTACGTACCAGTACAATGATCATAAGCATACTTGCATACCAGTTTTGCTACGTCTATGTGTTCGATAACGCGCACACCAGTTTGACAGTGTACCCTATACTAAGGGGGATGACCTGCTTATTTTCTCTCTTTCTCAGGCTTGCATCCATTTGACCCCATTCAGCCTACTGTTTTAAGACGATTATCCCCATCCAGGTGTCTATTTGTTCCTAGCGAGCGATAGTGAGCCAGTATTGTATGGAGAAATCCGGCTTCGCCGGAGACATTTTTCTATTGAAAATGTACAAATTTAGCCTGCTGTCAATTTTGTTTTTAAATTTGTTGCCTCGCTACGGCTCGCCAGGAAAAAATCGACACCTGGATGAGGATGAACGTCTTAAAACAGTAGGCTGAATTGGGCCGAATGGATCCAACCCAGGGAGAGAGAGAGAACAAAAAACGAGGTAGACCCCCTTAAGGAGTGCCAAAGCTAAGAAAGGTACCAAGTCACAAACATAAAATGTCAATATTTTTGTATTATTATTTTTTTTTTTTTACGGATTGATGCCTCTGTCACTTTCACCCGTGTCGTTGTCTCCCTATGATTGGCAGTTCAGCCGTGCATAATTTAGTTTAACCCAATTATGGGGTTCGTGGAACAAGATATCAGAGTTTGTTCAGACAATATAAAGAATATTTGGAAGAACTGTAGAGCCGACACGGTTGCTAGGAAATTATGCATGGGCATCATTATGTAAAAAACCCATAGCAAATCTATATAATTTAGTTAAGTATACTTTGTTCAGTACGGAGACGAATGACTTTAGTACAGTATAATCTTGTTCTTGTCGGGCATGCATGTAAAAAAACAAAACACACACACATGCATGAACACTTACTACTCTGAGAAACTCTTCCTGAAGGTGTTTAAATGGCATTACAGAGAGACAAAGTAAAGGATTCTCAGCGGATTGTAAAGGTGGATTCATAACTACTTTTTCCTGGCAACTTTCAATCTGGACTTTTAACCTACCAACAATTAGAGTATTTGGTGTAGTAGGCTCTTAAACCAGGTATTTTAAACTCCTAATATCAATTATATAAGTTGTTTTTAACCTGGTAAACATCATAACAATTTATTCAGTTTAGTCAATTATGTTCCACAGTAAAAATCGTCCAAAACTATCCTTCGTAAATTCTTCCTTCGAGTTCGAGTCTTGCGGTCTTAGTTTTGGCTTAACCCATCCATTACCAGGGAAACCCTTTTCATCATATTCTGGGAACTATTAGACGATTTTATTCAGCTTAGGAAGAACCTCTAGCAATAATAAGGCTTCAAAATATCTCAAGCAACCCTTTTAACTACCACAGATCCTTCCAACGCTGCATAATATCGTCTAATTATAGCTGAAATAAAATATAACACGTCGCTTGTACTCGCAGGGTAAATATTACTACTAACAATGTGAATGGAATAGAACCTAACCTATTCAAGCTAATTCATGTGATAAAGAAACTTACTCAGAGGGTTAAAGTAAGTGACATTATTTAGCCTAATTGACCTCCTTCAGTGAAAGCTTTGTACCGTCGTGGTCAGGAATACTTGAACAACTTCGAATGATATAATCGAAACGGTGAACGATAGTTAGCAAATCCCATTGACTAGGTATTTGTGGTTCGGGCCTTTTTGCAGATAAAATAATTTTCTGTAGTTCGCCAGTGTTTAAGGGGTGATGGGCTGCTTTTTCTGGCCCCCTTCTCCCTCGTGCTTTGCCCCATTAGTTTGGCGATTTTAAGACCTTTCACCCATTTTTGTTGTCAATATTATGACTTTTCCTGTCATTTAGAAGTCTATTTTTTCCTGACGAGCGATAGCGAGTCTGTAATTTAGGAGGAACCGGCCTTTGGCTGAGACATTTTTCTACCGAAAAATTTACAAATATATCTGGAAGGGGGAGCCTGGAGTTGTATATTTAAGTTTGATGGAGGACTAGGGAGGACACCTAGACAAATAATGGATATATGAAAAAAATCGACCAAAAAGTTAAACATCCCCCCCCCCCCCTTAAGAACTGTGTCTCAAATTTTGCTTGAAATTCCTGACAGGAGTGTACAATCCCAGAAAATAATCGACTATATGAAGCTTAGGGGTTGTTAAGTATGAAATGAGTGGGCCAAATAACACATTCTTATGGTTATGGTCTATAGACTCTATACCCTGTTCATAATAGGTGGGCCAGACATCGTGACTCCTAATATTATTACCTCTGAAACTCAAACATTGCTAGAGCAAATGGTCTGTACATTTTCACACTGGTTCCCTGTTCCTTAACCCGTTCAGTACCAGTGACGTCTTTTTCATTATATTCTGACAACTATTATACACTTTTATTCAGCTTAGGAAGGATCACTAGTAATTAAAAAGCTACAAACTATCGCAATCAATGCTTATATCTACCACATATCCTTCCTAAGCTGCATAAAATTGTGTAAAAATAGCTATAATAAATTATAACAGACGTCGTTGGTACTCTATTGGTTAATAGTAGAAATATTAGCTCGAGATTTCTGGCCTACCTACAATGCAAAACTCCACAAATTTGACACTGTAAATAAATGAAATGTATGGTTATTTATGTCTTCATTTGTTTTGATAACGATATTTCTATATGCATCCTACTCGACCCAAAAATTGCTGTATGAACATAAAATTCACGATTATGTCGGGGGATATGGTTATGAATTGAAAACTTCTCCGGCACTTACGGTTTCACCATTTTAAGGGGGCATGGGCCAGTTTTCTGTACCCTTTTCTCACTCGTGTTTTCCCCCATTGTTTTTTTTTTTTTTTTAAAGACGTTCCGCCCATTAATTTGGTGATTTTAAGAATGCACCCCATTTTTTTGTCAATATTAAGACATTTCATGCCATTTAGGTGTCGATTTTTTTTCCTGGCGAGCTACAGCGAGCCTGTAATTTTAAGAGTAAACGGCCTTTGGCCGTAATTTTTGTTTACGAAATATGTGCACATTTTTCTTGAAGGGGGGTTTATTTTTTATTTGTTTTACAGCTTGATGGAGGTCTAGGGAAGAAACTAAAAATAAATAAAAATAAAACAATGAACAAATAAAAATGCCCATCTCCCCTACAGTAGCAGGAAGTAAGAAACAATGAGAGGCTCGTATGTCACCCACACTCCATTAGTTTTGCCTATTATCCTATTGTCTGTCCCCTGAGAAACATTATCTATAGTCTAACCCAATAAGTACCTCTGTAATGTATCCTTGGTGCGTAACACCCATACATAATTAATCCAGTCAAATAGATGTTCGTTTTATTACAGATACCCTCAGACGATTTTAACGCAATTAGCCATTTTAATGTTATTTTCTATTAATTTTGTCATACCTACCTCCAGGCGATAATTTTCTTTTTAGGAAAAACCTGTTATGGTTAGACAGTTGAGACATCTTAAACCCTTCGAACGATCTTATTCTTAAGCAAGTAAAATCAGCTTGGTAGCAGCATTAATAAAGTCGTTAACATTGCAGTCCTAAAAATATTTTGTTAATGGACACAAACCAATATATCCATTATGGATGTTACAATTACATTTAAACACATAAGCAGATAAATTTTGTGACATGTACTGTATGTACTAGGTTAGATATTGTATGCCTGGTAATGTTAAAAGAAGGCCCTTATTGGAGTCAGACTTAATAATTAAGTTAAACAGATTTTGTTTGGTATGGTTAGGTATATATTGTTTAGGAATAGAGTGATTAGGTTTGAATATATTCAATTTGACTAGTAGCGACTTACTTAAGATATATTAAATGTGATTAGTGTAGCTAAGACTTTGTTAGGTAAAGTTAGGCTTTGATTAGATTAGGTTTGGTTATGTTAGAAAAGGTTATATTTAAGGGGGGATGACCTGTTTTTTTTCTCACCTTTTCTCGCTTTCTCTGGTTTTTATCCATTTGACCCCATTCAGCCTACTGTTTAAGAAGTTTATCCCCATCCAGGTGTCGATTTCTTCCTGGCGAGCGATAGCGAGCCAGCATTGTATGGAGAAATCCGGCTTTGCCGGTGACATTTTTCTATCGACAAAATTACAAAATTAGCTTGCTGTCAAAAACATGAAAGCAAAATATGCTCGCTCTCTACCACTCGCCAGGAAAAAAATCGACACCTGGATGGGGGTAAACGTCTTAAAACAGTAGGCTGAATGGGGTCGAATGGATACAACCCTGAGAGATAGGGAGAGAGAGAAAAAAAAACGAGGTGGGCCCCCTTAATATAGCTATGACTGGTAGGAATATGATTGGATAGGCTGTGATTAGTTCGGCCAACCTTAGTAATAATAATAAGCATTTTCTTCACACTCACCCAAACGCCGTGATATTGGCACCCCTGGTACCATCTCCAGCTATCTGCAAATCTGTAAAGATTAATTAGGTTAAATATGCACTACACTACTGGTGGCATCCTTTTCATCCCCTTCTGGCAACTATTAGACGATCTTAATAAGACTGGAAGTACGTCTACCCATTTTAAAAGACTACAGACTATCTTAATTAATCCTTTTAGCTACCATATACCTTTCCTAAACTTTATATAATCGTCTAAACGTAGTTGAAATCAAATAAGAATGACGTCGCTGGTACAGAAGGGACTAATGGGTGGAAATCATTGTCGACCAGATTATTCATACAATATATATTATATTGCACTTATCTCGGTCTAACAATTTTATGATACCATTAATAAATAAATATAGTCATTAAGGTGTTATTAACAACCTCAAAGCATAATGTAAATGCCAGTGTTTTCCTTATATGAATAGAATCGTTTGGGATATTTGGAATTAAATAGGGTACACATATTGATAACATTATTATTGGTCAAGAACATACATTTTTAAGGCATCAGAAAATATGTGAGCGTTCATCACATTTGTATTCTAACTGAATATTTACGAGAGAGCACGCAAGTGAGATAAGAACGTAAGAAAATGGGAGTCTGCAGTAATTAAGCTGATTGGCCCACACAAGGCAGATACCTCTCAAACCCAATCCTAATTATAAGGCCTAATTATAGGCCCAACTCACTAACACCATGACGACCAACCACACCAAAACAGTCCGAGATCAATATAAGAAAACGGGAATCTTCCTAGAGCTGATTGTGCCACACCTGGCAGATCCCCCTCACACCCAACTCCTTGATTTTTAATAAATTTGTTTCTATAGGTTGCGAACTTTTGAAACTCGTGTACCTTTACCTTTGGATACCTTTGGATACCTTTGGATGTGTTCGCCGCTCCTCTAGCGGCACCAAGGAGCGCGACGACCCTCGTTATGGGTGGTGATTTGGTGCAGTAGACGGTTTGAAGCGACAGCTCGCTCCCTTGCGAGGATGGGCTCGTCTGGCACTTTTTGCAGTTCGACATCTAGGGCTCTCTTGAAGTTGTCTAACGAGATGTCTCTCATATCTCTTACTCGCCGTGGGAGTTTGTTGAAGAGATGTGGGCCTCTGTGTGATAACCAGCCCTCTCGCAGAGAGCCCATAGCACCCCTGTTATTCATCCGGGGGATTTCGCATTCCCAGCCTCTCCTATCACTGAATTTCATGACTATCGGAGTATGTAGGTTTGGTACTAAACCCTCTGCGATTTTCCACGTGTATATTATTATCTCTTCTACGTTCCAGTGAGTACAGATTCAGTGCTCTTAAACGCTCCCAATAGTGTAGATGTTTTATCGAATTTATATGCGAAGTGAAATTTCTTTGTACACTCTCTACGTCATTTATTTCACCTGCTTTGTATGGGGATGTTAATACGCTACAGTATTCAAGCCGCGGTAGCACTAGAGATTTGAAGAGCGTTATCATAGGCAATTCACGGCGTGTTTTAAAAGTACGCAGAATCCAACCCGTTAGACGTTTCGCAGCCGCCACTTTGACCTGGTTATGTACTTTGAAACCCATATTTTCAGACATTAATACCCCAAGGTCTTTCACACTGTCTTTCCGTTCTATTATGTGGTTAGATTCTGTTAAGCAATTTGTAATTTCTTTAACACCATTATTATCTCCGTACCGTATTAATTGGAATTTGTCCTCATTGAATTGCATGTTGTTTTCCTGGTCCACTGGAACACTACATTCATGTCTTCCTGCAGTCGGCCCGTGTCCTCTTGTGTGTTTACTATCTTGCTTAATTTTGTGTCATCAGCAAAAGACGACACCGTACTGTGTCTGGTGTTGGTATCTATGTCGCAAATTAGTATGAGGAACAGAAGGGGCGCTAGCACTGTTCCTTGGGGCACTGAGCTTTTGACATCCGAAGGCTCAGAAGTGACTTGGTTTACTGCTACCGATTGTTTTCGGTTTACGAGGAAATTGTATATCCACCGTCCGATTTTCCCAGTTATACCTTTTGCTTTCAGTTTGTGGGCTATTATACCATGGTCACATTTATCAAATGCCTTAGCAAAATCGGTGTAAATGACATCCACGTTTTTCTTTTCTTCTAGCGCTTTAAGAATTTTGCCCTAAAACTACTACATGTCATAGGTGTTTACATATTACATTTTGTAACAATATCTTTTAATATGTTTGGCAAGACTTCTCTTGGGTTTGAAATATTTACCAAACTGATCACACTTGACATTTTTCTCTCCTGAATGAGCTAATAAATGTGTGGTGGGATGGCCCTTCTGTGAAAACCATTTACCACAATGATCACAATTGAAGTTTTTCTCACTTGAATGAGTTAATAAATGTGTGGTGAGATTGCCCTTCTGTGAGAAACATTTACCAACTGATCACACATAAAAGGTTTTCTCTACTGAATGAGCTAATAAATGTTTGGTGAGATTGCTCTTCTGTGAGAAAAATTAAACACAATGATCACATATGAATTTTTCTCACCTGAATGAGCTAATACATGCGTGGTAAGATGGCCCTTCTGTGAGAAACATTTACCACAATTATCACACTTGAAGTTTTCTCACCTGAATGAGCTAATAAATGTGTGGTGAGATTGCTCTTCTGTGAGAAACATTTACCACAATGATCACACTTTATGTTTTTCTCTACTGAATGAGCTAATAAATGTGTGGTGAGATTGCCCTTTTGTGAGAAACATTTACCACACTGATCACACATGAAGTTTTTCTCACCTGAATGAGCTAATAAATGTGTGGTGATAGTGCCCTTCTGTGAGAAACATTTACCACACTGATCACACTTGAAGTTTTTCTCACCTGAATGAGCTAATACATGAGTGGTGATATTGCTCTTCTGTAGGAAACATTTACCACACTGATAACATGTGAAGTTTTTCTCACTTGCATGAGCTAATAAATGTTTGGTAAGATAGCTCTTCTGTGTGAAACAATTACCACACTGATCACACTTGAAGTTTTTCTCTTCTGAATGAAATAATAAATGCGTGGTGAGAATGTCCTTCTGTGAGAAACATTTACCACACTGATCACACATGAAGTTTTTCTCACCTGGATGAACTAATAAATGTTTGATGAGATTGCCCTTCTGTGAGAAACATTTACCACACTGATCACACTTGAAGTTTTGCTCACCTGAATGAGCAAATAAATGTGTGGTGAGATTGCTCTTCTGTGAGAAATATTTACCACACTGATCACAGTTGAAGTTTTTCTCACCTGAATGAGCTACTAAATGTGTGGTGAGATTGCCCTTCTGTAAGAAACATTTACCACACTGATCACACATGGAGTTTTTCTCACCTGAATGAGCTAATAAATATTTGGTGAGACTGCCCTTCTGTAAGAACAATTCAACACACTGATCACACTTGAACTTTTTCTCTACTGAATGAGCTAATAAATGTGTGGTGAGATTGCTATTCTGTGAGAAACTATTACCACACTGATCACACTTGAAGTTTTTCTCTACTGAATGAATTTATAAATGTGTGGTGAGATTGTCCTTCTGTGAGAAACATTTACCAAACTGATCACACTGGAAGTTTTTCTCTACTGAATGAACCAATAAATGTTTGGTTAAATTGCCACTCTGTGATAAACATTTACCAAACTGATCACAATTTAAGTTTTTCTCGCCGGAATGAGCTAATAAATGTGTGGTGAGATGGCCCTTCTGTGAGAAACATTTACCACAATGATCACACATGAAGTTTTTCTCACCTGAATGAGCTAATAAATATGTGGTGATATTGCCCTTCTGTGAGAAACATTTACCACACTGATCACACTTGAAGATTTTCTCTACTGAATGAGCTAATAAACGTTTGGTGAGTTTGCTCTTCTATAAGAAACATTTACCACATGAGCACACTTGAAGTTGTTCTCACCTGAATGAGCTAATAAACGTGTGGTGAGATTGCCCTTCTGTGAGAAACATTTACCACACTGATCACACAACGTTTTTCTCTACTGAATGAGCTAATAAATGTGTGGTAAGATTGCCCTTCTGGGAGAAACATTTACCACAATGATCACACTTGAAGTTTTTCTCTTTTGAATGAATTAATAAATGTGTGGGGAGATTGCCCTTGTGAAAAAACATTTACCACACTGATCACACTTGACTTTTTTCTCTACTGAATGAGGTAATAAATGTTTGGTTAAATTGCCCTTCTGTGAGAAACATTTACCACACTGATCACAGCTGAAGTTTTTCTCTCCTGAATGAGCTAATAAATGTTTGTGAGATGGCTCTTCTGTGAGAAACATTTACCACAATGCTCACACTTGAAGTTTTTCTCTTTTGAATGAATTAATAAATGTGTGGGGAGATTGCCCTTGTGAAAAAACATTTACCACACTGATCACACTTGACTTTTTTCTCTTCTGAATGAATGAATACATGTGTGGTGAGATTGCCCTTCTGTGAGAAACATTTACCACACTGATCACAGATGAAGTTATTCTCTCCTGAATGAGCTAATAAATGTGTGGTGAAATTGTTCTTCTATGAGAAACAATTACCAGGCTGATCACACTTGAAGTTCTCACCTGCATGAGCTAATAAATGAGTGGTGAGATTGCCCTTCTGTGAGAAACATTTACCACACTGATCACACTTGAAGATTTTCTCTCTACAGAATGAGCTAATAAATGTTTGGTGAGATTGCTCTTCTATGAGAAACATTTACCACACTGATCACACCTGAAGTTTTTCTCACCTGAATGAGCTAATAAATGTGTGGTGAGATTGTTCTTCTATGAGAAACAATTACCAGGCTGATCACACTTGAAGTTCTTCTCACCTGCATGAGGTAATAAATGAGTGGTGATATTGCCCTTCTGTGAGAAACATTTACCACACTGATCACACTTGCATTTTTCTCTCTACTGAATGAGCTAATAAATGTTTGGCGAGATTCCTATTCCGTGAGAAACATTTACCACACTGATCACACTTTAAGTTCTTCTCACCTGAATGAGCTAATAAATGAGTGGTGAGAATGCTCTTTTGTAAGAAACATTTACCACAGTGATCACACGTGAAGTTTTCCTCACCTGAATGAGCTAATAAATGTGTGGTAAGATTGCCCTCCTGTGAGAAACATTAACCACAATGATCACACTTGAAGTTTTTCTCTTATGAATGAATTAATAAATGTATGGTGAGATTGCGCTTCTGTGAAAAACATTTACCACACTGATCACACTTGAAGTTTTCTGACCTGAATGAGGTAATAAATGTGTTGTGAGATTGCCCTTCTGTGAGAACATTTACCAGACTGATCACACTTGATATTTTTCTCTACTGAAGGAGCTATTAAATGTGGTGAGATTGCCCTTCTGTGAATTGAACTGAATTGATAAGATTTAGCCACAAAGGCCAAGCACTGGGCCCTGTAGAGATCATTCAGCGCTTATTGAACATCTGTGAGAAACATTTACCACACTGATCACACTTGAAGATTTTCTCTACTGAATGAGCTAATAAACGTTTGGTGAGTTTGCTCTTCTGTAAGAAACATTTACCACACTGAGCACACTTGAAGTTGTTCTCACCTGAATGAGCTAATAAACGTGTGGTGAGATTGCCCTTCTGTGAGAAACATTTACCACAATGATCACACTTGACGTTTTTCTCTACTGAATGAGGTAATAAATGTTTGGTTAAATTGCCCTTCTGTGAGAAACATTTACCACACTGATCACACATGAAGTTTTTCTCTACTAAATGAGCTAATAAATGTTTGGTGAGATTGCTCTTCTGTGAGAAACATTTACCACACTGGTCACACATGAAGTTTTTCTCACCTGAATAAACTAATAAGTGTATGGTGAGACTGCCCTTCTGTGAGAACAATTTAACACACTGAGCACACGTGCAGTTTTTGTCACCTGAATGAGCTAATATGTGTGGTGAGATTGCCTTTCTGTGGGAAACATTTACCATACTGATCGCACTTGAATTTGTTTTCTATTGAATGAGCTCATATATGTGTGGTGAGATTGTCCCTCTGAGAACAATTCACCACACTGATTACTCTTGAATTTCATTACTATTGGTGGATGATGGAGCAATATAATGTTTGTTGAGGCCAAGACTATGACCTAATGGCTTACCACACACCTGACACTTAAATACCTTCACTGGAGAATGAACTACTGAGTGCCATGCCCGGCAATCATTACTAACAAACATTTTATCACACACCTTAAGGGGAGGTATTTAGTTTGTTCCCTACGTTTCATCATGCTTAAAATTACACCCCCTAGACCCCCTTTGAAGATAAATTTGTACATTTTTTGGTAGAAAAATGTCCAGGTCGGAGGCCGGTTGCTCTTAAATTACAGGCTCGCTATCGCTCGCCAGGAAAAAATAGACACCTAAATGGCACGAAAGGTCTTAAAAGTGACATAAATGGGGCGAAAGTTCTTAAAATCGCCAAACTAATGGGGCGAATGTCTTAAAATCTCAAAAGCAATGGGGCTAAACATGAGGGAGAAAGGGGTAAAGACAAAAGTCCCTCAAGTGGAAACCTCCCCTTAAGCCGGCCATACACTTGCAGGCCGAGCCTGTCCGGCCAATGAAAAGGGGCGGGGCGAGAGACGGCCTGTGTGTGTATGAGGGTGTTCTTCATCCGGCCAGACATGTCGCAGCGGCCGGATGAATATCAGTTGGCGCTTGAAAATTCCGTCCGTTGCGGTCTGCCGCCTGCGTGTGTGTGGATGCGTTCAGGCGCGGCCCGCCCCTAGCTCGCTAGTCTCGCTGTCAATGTCTGACGTTTGGGTGGACAAAGGGTTTTGGTATGACTTTATAGAACTCTATAAAGCTCATAGATGCGTATGGAATATAAAAGACAAATCATATTCAAATAGAGATATGAAAACCCTGGCATATGAGGCGCTTGCTGAAAAAAATGAAATATAAAGTACCGGTAGTAGATGCAAACAGTGAGGTGGTGAAGAAAGAGATAAACAATATGCGAAGTTCATTTGTAAAAGAGCTGAAAAAGGTTGAAGCATCGAAAAGATCTGGTGTAGGGTCAGACGACGTATTCAAGCCACCCTTTTGTCTATCAAAGCATGTTTTGGATCGAACCATGCTCTCTTTATCTGTCTCTTCACCTACATAAATTCTACCCACACATCCATATCTATCGATCATTCTATCTGCCTGTCTCTATCTATCTACCTATCTATCATATATGTCTATCCATCTATCTATCTACCTACCTATACTTACCTACCTTTCTATCTATCATTTCCTTAGGTTTATTTACCCTTTCACGTTTTTATGACGCAGAGGTTGCCAGATTAGCAATATAAATAGAGTTCTCTCACTCTTATAATTACCTCTCCAAAATTAGTTTTCTGCCCACAGCTAACTCAAAGACAACTGCAGAGGTTGAAGTAACTAAACTAAAGGTATATAAATACCCCTGATGGTAACAAAGGCTTTAAAGTATCCCCAATAGGCTCAAAATTGCGTCAAGAACGTGAGAGGGTTAAAGGAGTAGTGAGCTTTCTGGAGTTTTATCAAGCCAAGGCCCAAGGCGTGTATAGTCCTGAACTCTCTCCTCAGTAGACCTATGTGAAATTATATATGGATTTCTGGTTTGAGTAGACCCGGTAGAGTATACATGATAATTACTTGGTAGTTTTCTTATATCCATCCATCTATCTATTTATATAATCTATCTATCTGTCTGTCTTACAGACTGACTGTCTGTCTATCTCTCTATCAATCTTTCGAGCCATTAATCTATCTATCTAGTTATCTATCTATATATATATATATATCTATCTATCTACCCAACTATACTGTATAGCTAGCTAGGTATCCATCTACCTGTCTGTCTATCTATCTCTTTTTTCTTCTCTTTTAATTTACGATTTATTATTATTTATTATATGAGATGCCGAACTCTCCAACCAGGGTGCAGAAACACCATCAAGATCAATCCACACAAAACACCCGGAGGCACTGGAGAGAGACTATGGCAACTTAGGCAAAAATAAAAACATACACTGTATACTGTACTGTACATATACACATATTAAACACAGATAACATATTATGCAGTGGAGGATATCAAGCTTAAATATAATACAATAAAATAGAATAAAATAAGTTTAAAAATTAGAATTAATGCTGCAAAAAAGCATTAACTCTAGACTTAAAAATGGAGATATTAGCTGAATTGACTAGCTCATTTGGCAACTTATTCCACAAGTCAACCATGGCCGGCACAAAACACCGTGAAAACTGTGTAGTAGAAAAATTAACACGGCTCATGGCAAGATAATTAAGATTGCTTGTGAATCTAGTTGCACGAGCCCGGACATAGGGCCCAGGCAGAACCCCATGTAAGGGATGCTGAGGGTTGTTAAAAACTTTAAATAAAATACTAAGGGCACCAACTTTACGTCGATGACACAGATCAAGAGACAAATTAGGTAGAATAAAACTGATGGAATTTAGCGACCTGTCAAGCAACTTGAGATGGCAGTCAGCTGCTGACAACCAGACAGGTGAGCAGTACTCGAAATGTGGCAAAATAAAAGCATAAAAAGACTTGATAACTGTGGCGTCACAAGCATATGTTTTATAAACCTTGCGAAGCAGACCAATTTTTTGGGAAATGGAAGAGGAGAAAGAACGAATATGCTTTTCAAAAGTAAGTTTGGGATCAAGAGTAACTCCTAACAAATTCAGAGTAATCACATTCTCAATTTGCTCGCCAGAAACTTGTAGATAAGGATGGGGAGGATCCAAGGTACGAGATCTGCTGATGATAATGGAGTGTGTTTTACTAGCATTAAGTTTCATGCCCCCAAAGTTCACACCATGATGTAATTTTGGCTAAATCCCTATTCAGAGCAGTAGCAATTACATGTCGATCTATTGGACATATTTGTGTGCAATACACTGCACATGCAGCCATCGCCAACAACTCCTTGTCGGACAACCGACTCATGTTATCAACAAGGTGGTCCGACGTATACTGTGTATTTTCTTGAGGAGGCCTGTGTGTGTGTGGGTCTCGTCTAGCGGACGATGCCCCGCCCCTTTTCGTTGGCCGGACAGGCCGGGCCTGCAAGTGTATGGCCGGCTTTACACTTATGCTTAAGGACTTTTGGTGTTCGGGTCAAGGTGTCACCAGCTTCTTTATCAGTATTACAAACACTATTTGCACTAGAATTAATTTCCAGTATTTCTACTTCACATTTAGGAATCTTAATTTTGGAACATATTTCTGTATTTTCTAATGGTCCACATGTTGCAATATCCTCAATATTACCATACTCCAAATCTTCATATTAAATATTTTCCTCAATGTTTTTATAGTCCAACATTTCCTCTTCATATTGATGTATCTCTTCACTCTCCAACTTTACCAATGGTTCTTGCTTCAACATCTCCATCATGAACCTTTTGGCTATATCACCAAAATAAAATTGAGTTTTTGTTTTCAAAGTTACTGAATGTTATATTTTAGTGGATTATTTAAATTTGATAAGATAATTCAAGAAGCTTGTTCTCTCCAAACATCTCTCCACTGAAATGTGTCCATATTATGCCATCTTATGAAGGAATCAAACGCTATTGTTAAATAACTGGCAGTTGTTGACATTTAAAAAATTGGTACTTCTCCCTGATGACTGACTTCTGTCATGAACTATGATGAGTGAGAGATATATGCAGATGGAATGTAAGAGCGAGATAAATAAGAAAAATATTCAAACCAAAGTGAGAAAAAATGCGCTGATATATATATACCGGTATATATATATATATATATATATATATATATATATATATATATACATATATACATAATATATATAGATAATATATATAGATATATATATATATACAGTATATATATATATATATATATATATACATATATATAATATTATATATACATATATATATATATATATACATATATACATATATTATATATATAATATTATACATATACATATAATATACATATTATATATATATATATATATATATATATATATAGAGAGAGAGAGAGAGAGAGAGAGAGAGAGAGAGAGAGAGAGAGAGACAGTGATTGGTATGGTCCACTATACATATATATATACATATATATTTATATATATATATATATATATATATATATATATACAGGGTGTTTTAAAACAACCCTGCCAGAGTATGATGACCACATTGATAAAAATATATAATACACATATTTCTAATCTATTTTTACCAATAATATATTGTAACGGAGATAAATGGTTATTTAGAAATGTAGAAAAAAAGGGTTCTGGGCTCAGCACAAAACATATGATACATAATATGAATGATTACCAAGTAAAAAAGGTAAAGAGGAGATATCTAATGACCTAATCACATATGAATAATTACAAAATCAAAGTAACATAAAATTGGTAGTGATATTTTGCAATTAGAAGAAAACTGCTAAGTATTATAATCCAAGTAGTGTAAAAAGATATGCACCATTTGTAACGATGACCAAGAGGTAAAATAATGAATCTCAAGTCTGGGTCAGGTATCCGAACACTGCTATAGGTAATTTAATCGTTCGTGAAACTGTTTGAATGGGAAAAAATTGTTCCTGCGCAATTTACTGTTTCAATACAAATACCTCATTACGTTACCGTTACCGGTACTATTATCACAGAGTACCAACGAAATATTTCTATCAGTTTTATGGTTAAAGTTTGACGATTTTCCGTAGCTGTAGACATAAAAGTATACGGTGTTCACTAATGAATATTTAAAATCATCTAATGGTACCCAAAACAAACAATTTAAGTCACTTGGACTTAACGAGTATAAAATAACAAAGGCAGAGACACACCTAAATAACGACAATCCATATTTATGTGATATTATAAGGTAAATAAAATCACTATGACAGAAGAAGATAGCACCATGGCCGAGCAGATGATTAAACACATGAGAAGATTCGTTAAGACTCCAAAGCTTCGAAGAAAATCTCGAACTGGGATGGGAGGCAAGAGGTAGGCTATTTGGGGGGGGAGGGGGGACACTAGCCCGTGTTCGGATTATAGCTCATACCTGGGTGTCACTAATTATTTTACTCTATGCGGATTAAATCATTAATGGTATATTATTTTGCATTTTGTCCTTAGATAATCTTCTTCGTTATTGTATTTACTAATTAGCAGATGAGGTCTGGCAGTGTTGTTTTAAAACACCCTGTATATATATATATATATATTGTGACGCTCCTGCATAGTAGCCACGTGCGGGCATGCGCGCGCGTCGGCTGCCCAGCCGTTTAGAAACCGGCTGGCGGCAGCCGGCTGGCCGGCTTTTCCTTAGTATATATCCTACGACAATGTAAGTAATGTCTGGGATATTCTTATGTTGTTTCACAGCTTGAAGCTGCCCTTATTCTTAACCAACACATCTTAGTATATTTTATTCTCGATAGTTGATTGTTTCATTATAATATATAAGATGTAAGTCTAGTGAGAGTGGGAGGAGACGAGCGGGAGAGAGAGACCGGCTGGGGGACATTGCTTTGCGCGGGCGCGGAATAGACTAGCTTGGGACGAGCCTGATGTTGCCATTTGATCGCAACGTTAGGCTTAGTTTCGACTCACGCAAGGGGTAGAGGATTTTGACCCGGCAACGGTGTTGAGTGTTGCCAAGCATGGGATGTATTTCGCATGCCTAGGGTTGGGTCCAGACAGATTCAAGACTCAGAGCTCACCTCACTGTCGTACCCTTCGGACCCCCTTGATATCTATCCCTCTCAACCCCACTTAGAAACTTTCTCTCTTACTTTGTATACCTTCTTTCCACTACTTCACCAATCTATTTAATTATCCCATCCCCTTGATAGACCTTATATCTATTATTGTATTAACGACGAGTTCTCAGATAATTAGATAGGATTTTGGGCCTTATGCAGAGATGTAATTGTTAATGAGACCTAGGAAGCTTTTTTGTTGTCTCATATTTGGTGGTTTCATGCTTGCTAGTGTGTTCTTGTGGCAGGTGAGCAGGGGCTAGACCGGAGGGGAGGCTTTTTGCGATCCTTTAAGTAAAGTCTGCTGGTGCGAGTCCTGTGGACCTGCACGACTTTACTAGGATACCCGTGGGAGTCTGGGGGTATTTTCTTGTCTGTGTGCCTGTGTGACTAGTGTTGTGTTGTGTGAGGGCCCTTGCCTAGTCCACTCATCACTGCGCTAGCACGCCTTGCGTTTGTTTTAGGGTCGCCAGGAGAGAGTCAGATACTTGGGATCCGAGTCTCTCAAGAGAGCACCCTTTCAATTAGAGTAATTTGGCGCACAGACTTGGGAACGTCCCTAGGCTAGAGCAGGTGGCTCAGCCCGGGTATCCGAAGCCTATATCCTTCCGGCTAGACCTCTGCCACCTGGCAGATTAACAGCTAGCGGTTTATTATATCTGTATGCTTGTTATTGTGCCACAGTTTACCGTCTTTGTGAGCATTGTGAGGCAGGGTGTGGCTTAGAGACTCTGTCCGAGCAGGCTTGCCTGACTAAGAGTGAGAAGCACACCTGTATGTGGTTATGTTGCGAGTTGCTGCCTTTATTTAATTATACCTATGCCATTATACACTGTAGGTCCTATCACTAGTAGTTATTCCTGCTTATTAGTTAAGAGTTCTCTAAATCCGTAACGTACTTTCTTTGCTAAGTATCAGATCCTACAGTAGCCGCATGCAGTTTAGAAACCTGCATCTTGTCTACTGGTACGATGTTTTGAGGACTGTTTGCTCTCACCTTCTTTTACGCAGGGGTGATTAGTTGTATTAATTAACGTAACGTTAAATGTACTTTCTTCTAGTTTGTTATTAAATTGTTTCTTCAATTTAATTCCGTTATCTATCTTTTCCTTGAAGCTTTAAGTCAACTTAATTGTGTGATCTTTTATATAGCCTGCTTGACTATCAGCAGTCTATAGTGCGTGCACCCTGTAACCGAGTCATAGGATACCTCGTTGTCCAGGCAGGACTCTTGACGGTTTAGGGTGGTTTGTTGCCTGGGTTTATAGATAAGGGTTGGATCTAGCATTTTCCGTTGTTGCTTGTTGCCGCATACCTAGTCCAATAGAAAGAGCCCAGTGTTTATATATCCCAGGACGTAACAATATATATATATATATATATATATATATATATAGAGAGAGAGAGAGAGAGCGAGAGAGTTAGCGATAGAGAGACAACACAGGAAATGGAAAGCAAAAGACTAGAACTGAGATTAATAGCGAACAAAAAACGTCCAAGATAAAGATAAAAATAGAACAGCGGAGTTGAAGCACGGTAAATTAAATAAAGATATAACTATAAGAATAAAAACACAGGGAGAGGACAAATATGAAGGTGGTTAGTTGAACCTGGGAATAATAATATACAGCGCCTCCATCTAGTGATACTATATTGACATACAGTATATGATTATAAATGGAAAGGAATCTGTTCTGGAACTTGGAGGCTCTCGGTACTGACAGAGACCAAATTGGATCCCCGAAAACACAACACAAAAAACAAATACTAATAATAATAATAATAATACTAATAATAATACCGGTAATAATAATAATTAATAAATAAATAAATAAATAAATACAAATAATTAAATAAAAATTAATTACATAATTGCTTCGTATTATGCCAAAATAAAAAACTCACTATAAGTTTCTTTGTATACCTATAATAGTAAACCAAAAATAACTAAATATTCCATAATGTAATAGGATACAGATCAGTCTAGCAGCCTCCTTCGATTCCTAAGAATGTGATCGCTACAATATCAGTGTTGCCAGATTAAGGATTAGGGAAATTTCATAAATTATGTTACAGGAGGGAAAAGGAAAGTTTTCTCAAATAAAACAAATAATATGTATTTTTGTTTTAAAGGCAAGTGATGTATTTTTTGTCCAGTATATTGTAAATAAGGGGATCGAAGCAGAAAGAGAAATTCTGAAGTGTCTGTTTATAGGACTTTTTTGTGAAACTGGTCTGGCATCAGTGCGCTGTGCTTGCTTCAAGTTCGCCGGGCTTTGTTGTAAATGATGGCGTCTCCATCTGTCTATAGCTCAGTAACGGAGATAACTGCAATACTTTCCGAAGCCAACATGCATATCTGTCATTATGCAGACAGAAGAAAACACTAGATAATGATGAGATAATAATGGCGATCAAAATAACAACACATGAACGGACCAAAAGTAGATAAACAATAGATGTCTGGAGATAAGCATATATAGTAGCAGCAGCAGCCATTATTCAGAGAAGAAGAGTCATGCTCGGCATTTAATGTTATCTGATCTCTAAACTTCATACCTGTTCACACCTGGGTCTTATCAGTTAGTGGAGAGAGAGAGAGAGAGAGAGTTTACCTATGAGTGTGTGTGTGTGTGCTGTTGATCATTTGTCAGCAAGTGTGTGTATCAATGAGAACGTGTGTATCTGTGTGTCTCTGAGAAAGTTTTTGTTTGCAGATTTTGTAAGTATGAATTTATATGCATCTTTTAAATGTGTAATGCAAGTGTAAGTGCATGTGTAAGTGCAATCGGCATGAACGAATTTATTTGTTTATTATACTAGATTGTCTACGTGTTTATCATTGTAGGTGCATTAATTTGTGAGAATCAGTTGGGCAGCTTTGTACGCAATTCTACGTAAATTGGCTCCATAAAATATCCTTAAGGGGAGGTTTTTAGTTTTTTTTTCAAGAGACCTCCCTCATGATTAAAATTACACTCACTAGACCACCTTTTAAGTTGAATTTGTAAATTTTTCAAAGGCCGGTTCGTCTTAAATTTAAGGTTTGCTGTCGCTTGCCAGGCAAAAATCGACACCTAAATGGGACAAAAGGTCTTATAATTGACAAATGGGGCGACAGTCCTTAAACTCGCCAAACTAATGGGGCAAACTTCTTACAATCTCAAAAGCAATGTGTTACGTCCTGGGATATATAAACACTGGGCTCTTTCTATTGGACTAGGTATGCGGCAACAAGCAACAACGGAAAACGCTAGATCCAACCCTTATCTATAAACCCAGGCAACAAACCACCCTAAACCGTCAAGAGTCCTGGTTGGACAACAAGGTATCCTATGACTCGGTTACGGGGTGCACGCACTATAGACTGCTGATAGTCAAGCAGGCTATATAAAAGATCACACAATTAAGTTGACTTAAAGCTTCAAGGAAAAGATAGATAACGGAATTAAATTGCAGAAACAATTTAATAACAAACTAGAAGAAAGCACATATAACGTTACGTTAATTAATACAACTAATCACCCCTGCGTGAAAGAAGGTGAAAGCAAACAGTCGTCAAAACATCGTACAGGTAGACAAGATGCGGGTTTCTAAACTGCATGCGGCTACTGTAGGATCTGATGCTTAGCAAAGAAAGTACGTTACGGATTTAGAGAACTCTCAACTCATAAGCAGGAATAAATACTAGTGATAGGACATACAGTGTATAATGGCATAGGTATAATTAAATAAAGGCAGCAACTGGCAACATAACCACATACAGGTGTGCTTCTCACTCTTAGTCAGGCAAGCCTGCTCGGACAGAGTCTCTAAGCCACACCCTGACTCACAATGCTCACAAAAACGGTAAACTGTGGCACAATAACAAGCATACAGAGATAATAAACCCCTAGCTGTTAATCTGCCAGGTGGCAGAGGTCTAGCTGGAAGGATATAGGCTTCGGATACCCGGGCTGAGCCACCTGCTCTAGCCTAGGGACGTTCCCAGGTCTGTGCGCCAAATTACTCTAATTGAAAGGGTGCTCTCTTGAGAGACTCAGATCGCAAGTATCTGACTCTCTCCTGGCGACCCTAAAACAAAAGCAAGACGTGCTAGCGCAGTGCTGAGTGGACTAGGCAATGGCCCTCACACAACACAACGCTAGACACACAGGGACACAGACAAGAAAATGCCCCCAGACTCCCACGGGTATCCTAGTAAAGTCGTGCGGGTCCACGGGACTCGCACCAGCAGACTTTACTTAAAGGATCGCAAAAAGCCTCCCCTCCGGTCTAGCCCCTGCTAACCTGACACAAGAACACACTAGCAAACATGAAACCACCAAATATGAGACAGCAAAAAAAGCTTCCTAGGTCTCATTAACAATTTCATCCCTGCATAAGGCCCAAAATCCTATCTAGTTATCTGAGAGCTCGTCGTTAATACAATAATAGATATAAGGTCTATCAAGGGGATGGGATAATTAAATAGATTGGTGAAGTAGTGGAAAGAAGGTATACAAAGTAAGAGAGAACGTTTCTAAGTGGGGTTGAGAGGGATAGATATCAAGGGGGTCCGAAGGGTACGACAATGAGGTGAGCTCTGAGTCTTGAATCTGTCTGGACCCCCCCCCCCCCCTAGGCATGCAGAATACATCCCAGGCTTGGCAACACTCAACACAGTTGCCTGATCAAAATCCTCTACCCGTGCGTGAGTCGAAACTAAGCCTAACGTTGCAATCAAATGCATGTGGCAGCGCTTCAAGCTCGTCCCAAGCTGGTCTCTCCGCGCGAAGCAACGTCCCAAGCCGCTCTCTGCCGCTCGTCTCTTTCCGCTCTCACTAGGCTTACATCTTATAATGAAACAATCAACTATCGAGAATAAAATATACTAAGATGCGTTGGTTAAGAATAAGGGCAGCTTCAAGCTGTGAAACAACATAAGAATATCCCAGACATTAGTTACATTGTCGTATGATATATACTAAGGGAAAGCCTGCCGGCCGGCTACCACCAGCCGGTTTCTAAACGGCTGGGCAGCCGACGCGCGCGCATGCCCGCACTAGGTTACTATGCAGAAGCGTCACAAATGGGGCTAAACATGAGGGAGAAATGGGTCCAGAAAAAATCCTCAAGTGGATACCTCCCCTTAAAAAATTCTAGAAACGATGACATTCGACGTTGGGAACTGAGGCAGATCACACTAACCTTCATCACCTTCTTCTTCACGGGTTCTTGTTCATTTGGATATGTATCCATCTGCTCTTCTGGTGACATACGTCATGTGGCCAGTATACAATCAAGATCATTATTGCTGTATATATATATATATCTATCTATCTATCTATTGCCTGACGCCGCGATCCCCGAAGGGGTGGCCACGAACGAACCGCCCCCATGCACCTCTGTCCCCAGTCAGTCGACGCCCTTCCCCCCAACCAGCACCGCCTTCGTTCATGTAGTTCCTCACTCCATCCTTCCACCTCATATTCGGTCTACCTCTCCCCCTCTGTCCCTCCACCTCGCTCTCGTACACCCTCTTAGTCATTCTCTCGCTTTCCATACGTTCCATATGGCCGAACCATCTCAAGTTGTTCCTTTTCACACTTTCCAGCACATCTACCTCCACACCACACCTCCTTCTTACTTCCTCATTAGTCTGTCTATCCCTCCATGTAACTCCGCACGCACTCCTTAAGTAATTCATTTCTACTGCTCTCACTCTTGGTCTGAGTCTCTCAACCAACGTCCATGCTTCGCTTCCGTAAGTCAGTGTCGGGATTACCACACTGTCATGCAAGGACTTCTTCACTTCCATACTGACCACCCTATTTCTTGTTACTGCTTTTAGCGTTCCTACAACCCTCTTCCCCTGTTGTACCCTCTCCCGCACCTCTTCATCCATAGTCCCATCTTTACTCAACACACTGCCCAGATACTTAAAAGAGTTGACGATCTCCATAGCCTGACCGTTCAGCTTCACCTCACACTCTGTGACTTCACCCCTTTCGAAGACCATAACCTTGCTCTTCCCCGTATTTACCTTCAAATTCCGTTTTTTCGCACACTGTTCCAAACTCATTTACCAGACCCTGCAACTCCCATTCATTATCACTCATCAGAACTGTATCATCCGCAAACAGCAGTATAGGTAGCTTCCACTCAATTCCCTCCCTTTTCAGCGATACACCAACATCCACTGCTCTTGATAGTATTTCTTTCATGACTCCATCCATATATACAGTAAACAACCACGGGGACATCACACACCCCTGTTTCAAACCAACATTCAGGTCAAAGAACTCGCTCTGCTCACTCTCCACACGTACTGCCGCCTTTGCACCCTCATACATGCTCTTCACTGCTTTCAGCAACTTGCCCTCTACTCCGTATATTCTAAGTACTTTCCACAAACCTTCTCTATCCACTCTGTCATAGGCCTTCTCCAAGTCCATAAAGGCAACATACACCTTTTGTTTCTTCTCCAGATACTTCTCCACAACACAATTCAGGGTAAAAATCTGATCTACACATCCTCTTCCCTTCCTAAAACCTCCCTGCTCGTCGCCTATCCATTTCTCCGTTCTCACTCTCACTCTCTCAATCACTACCCTACTGTATACCTTCCCTACTACGCTTAGAAGACATATTCCTCGGTGGTTACCACACACTCCTCTTTCCCCTTTGCCCTTATATAGGGGGACTATTATGCCAGTCTTCCAGTCATCGGGTGCATTCCCCTTCTCCCATGCTAGTTTGCACATTTATATATATATATATATATATATATATATATATATATATATATATATATATATATATATATATGTATAATACATATATATACTATGCTATCTCGGGCTGATTAGAGTATCCTTATAATTTCTTTACCAGATATTTGCTTTTCGGATGTTTGCTTTATCCACTCGAGAGTTCATCGTGTATCAAAACCTGTCATCGCAAGTTTGGGTTTGCACATTTTCGTTTAGCTACTCTCCAAATTTTCTACGAACTCGTAAAGACAAGCTAGACACAATTATCAAGCCCAGTAAAACGGACACTGCCATGCTGGGGTATATGTGGTTACGGAGTCCACACACATTTCATTAACCCTCTGAAGATACGATAATGCATATAGTTTCTGGTTTCTAGCTATTATCAGAAGAATTATTACGATTAGGAAGAGTATATGGAAGTCAGAGGGTAAATTGAGATAGTTTTTACCCTTTTCAATATCAATAAATAGTAGCTCACTTGTATTTATGAGTTGTCCTTATCCTGTATATATACTGTACATATATATATATATATATATATATATATATATATATATATAATTATATATATATACTGTATATTACTGTATACTGTATATGGGTAGATTGTAGGCACTAATCGAGCAGGGCAGTAACCAGGGCTGGCAACATAGGCATATGATTAATTTGCCTGGCTACCCCCACTGTATCTACTGTATTTGTGCCTCACAAACACAGAGTAATCCAGCTAACTTTCACAAACACGGCCCCCTCCTCCTATTAATTTCACTACGCTTAGCAAACACACCACACTCACCACACTTCTTTCTAATACACCTAAATTACCTCTAACGTACCTTGATTTTGACTCTCTATCACTCTTCCAACCTTGGAGAGGGGGGGGGGGGGCTTGTTACAGGCAGCTTTGCCTTTTGTCTATTATTATGCAAATAGAACCACACAAATATATACATATATACTGTATATATGAACATTCAATACACACACACACACACACACACACACACACACACACACACACACACACACACACACACACACACACACACACACACACACACACACACACACACACACACACACACACACACACACACACACACACACACACACACACACACACACACACACACATAAACTAACAGGCAAATGCACAATTAAGATAAAACAAAGCCACATTTCATATAACAGTAGCCTAACAAGTAAAACCGTGATGCATTTAATCAGGTTTGTTTTATATGTCAATGGCAAGGCGAGATAGGCTAAACACATCTATTTAGCTCTCCCCAAGGCTGTAGCCGCGAATGAGTCACCTACATGTTATGTGGCAATTCGTTCGATTTTCTACTACAGATAGATGAAAATATGAAAACTTGCGAAAAAGAACAACTTAATAATTTACACGATCTAATTGACAAACTAAACATTACTGAACCAATATAGAAAGAAAACACAAACTTTTGAACATGAGAAGGCCAAAACAAAAATTAGAACAAATAACACCAGAACTGAGCACCAAATTTATGATCAAGCCACGATACAAATTAAGTGTAAAATAAATATATCTATAGCCAATACACAAATACGCAAAAGGAAATAAGAAAATACATAAATTAGATTAATGTATATGGTTCCTTTAAGTTACAAAAAGAAGGTTTGTGTATCACGCAACAAAGATGTAGTTGAAACAAACACAAAAATTACATCATGCTAATCTACTGACTACGATACTTACAATCAATATATCATTATAATAATCATATAAACTGCAGCATTCAAATACCAATGAGACGTAATTTATTGATAATGTATCCAATTGCAATTTCGTATATGTTTTTCTGTAATCTATCATTCTTTCAAAGCGTACAATGAATTAGTATATCAGCAAGCACTATGGTAAACCAAAAATCAACGCATACACAAACAGATGTGCGTTAGCTAAAACAAAACAAAATAATCAAGCAGAAAAAAACCGAACTTGCTTTTCATCGAAGCAAGTTTTTGTCGTATATGTAGGAACAGAAAAAAATGGACCCAGTTGATCAGAATTCCATCCATAGAACATGGGATACTATAATCTATTCCTTCGTGTAACATCCGTAGAGTTTACATCCAAATCATATTCAGACGGACGGACGGACAGCAGAGGAGAGAGAAGGGAGGTGAGATGAGGAGAGAAGATAAGTTAAATGAAAGGGAGGGGAGAAAGAGGGGAGAGGTGATATTAGAAGAAGTAAGAATGGAAGGAGCTAAATAAAAGAAGATGAAGGGAAATATGAAACTAGGAGAACAAATGGAAAACAAATTGTACAATATCAAATGCAAGATTGTACACAAATATAACACTTTACAGTTTATAACTTAATTTACATTTACTCGACTCATGCTATGAATTGAACGGTTTAGTATTTATCTATCTATCTATATGCTCAGGCCCAATCCCCATTTTGGGGGTAGTATTTATATTATCGTAAATTTGAGATTGATAAAATAATATGCAATAACTTATAGAGCCTTCGTTTTTGTATACACACACACACACACACACACACACACACACACACACACACACACACACACACACACACACACACGCTTGCACTTACACACGCTTGCACACAAACATACATGCACCTACGCATACATAGACACACACGCACACACGCACAAATAATCTGTATAAGCATAACCAATTAATAAAGAAAGAGCGTCCGTCTTTAACATGCTAGAAATATACCGTTTTGATTAGTAATACTTAGCCTACATGCAATTCACTTAAAATTATAATTTGTATCGATTTGAATAGTCATTTAGTTCATATTATGTTTCCTATTAACCTTCTTAAATATATATATATATATATATATATATATATATATATATATATATATATATATAATTATATATATATAATGAACGGCTTACCCTCGATAAAATTGATATCTCATGAGGTGAACCTAAACTAATTATATTTCAGTTTGCAATACTTAATTCGTTATTCTATATAAAAATACATCAGTTACTTCAAGCGTGTACACAAAACTAATTTAGATATATGCGTATGGTGGTACAATTGCCTGCACTTGTACCTGATATACTTCCTTATGCCAGGTTCGAGTGGCTCGGGTGGATGAGACTCGTTAGCCTTGGTCGGCAACTCATCTAGGGGAGACAACCTTATACAAATCCGGGTGGATGGGACTCGTCAGCCTTGGTTGGCAACCTGTCTAGGGGAGTAAACTTGATACAAATCCGTACTGCTTACTTAAGGGTAAGGCAGGTTAGTGGATGGATTAGCCGAACACCACTGTAGAAAAATAGTGCTAACAAGATACACAGAGGGCCTCTGAGTCGGACGGATCCTAAATTGAGCGGTCAATCCTGTAAGTCCTTACCTAAACTGGCTCGGGATGTCCCTCTCACAGGGAATAGGTCCGCTTGGGGGCATTCTGTGTATGGCCACCCTCGTAAGGGGAGTACGGCGTCCGGCAATAGATAGATAGATGCCAGGTTCGATAGAATTAACAACAAAGGGGAAAGGTTTGTTTATTAGTTTATATATATATATATATATATATATATATATATATATATATATATACATACAAGGTCCCCATCCCACAAAAACTGTGATTATAATAAATCCATTATTCTCTGCCACCGCCTTCCTACCCACACCCCAACATGTATCATTAAGAGATAGGCGTGATATTCAAGGTGGGTGAGTTTGAACAGGTGTGGCCAGACAGCAAGGGACCTACCTGATCTTGATTAAGGCGGAGTCACAGGAGGCAATTTGTTCTGGCAACTTTTACTCCGCGAAATTATTAGAGCAATCTTTTGAGACTTTTTTCCCACTCGTATTGGTAATTAAACTAAAGGTAGGTTGTAAAAGGCGACAGCATTCTGCTAACCGTACATTTCAGAAGCTGTCAGATCAGGTTGCGTCGAAAATAATTGTTCCGACAAAAGTACTCGTGTGAAACCGCCTTCATGGTTTACTACATCAACAGGTATAAAGAGGTCAAAAAAGTGGTATTCAATCTATTTTCTCACATTGTATTTATTGCCATGATGAAGGTGTGATGGAGAGGAGAGCAAGAGCGATAGTTACTATACACGAGCAATACAGACTCTGCAGTCCTTACGAGGCAGTCCGGCTTTATATTTAAACCTCATACTCTTTTCATTATAATTAGGCTAGAAATCATGACCACTAACCTCCATAACTTTTAAATTACTAAACCTCCATAACTTTTAAATTACTAGAGTAATTGTCAAGCTAGCCCTCTCGCTTTCCTATGGTAGCGGGATTAGCCAATTAGCATTCAGAAATAGAGTTCTCTCAATCTTATGATTACCTCTCCAAAATTAAATTCTGACACAGCTAACTCAAAGACAAACTGCAGAGGTTGAAGTAACTAAAATAAAGGTTTCTTAACAAACCTGATGGTCACAAAGGCTTTTAAGTATCCCAGAATAGGCTCAAATCGCGTCTTGTGCGTGAAAGGGCTAGTACTCTTAACATTTGGGAAGTGTCAACGGGGGAATAGGTGTGGAACTTTACAGCCCATTTGTTCAAGCCCTTCTCGAATTACAGGTTAGCTGTCAAAGTTTAGGGGCAACTGAATTGAAGTCGAGGACAGATAAGCAAAAGGCGAGACAGACAGATAGATAGACAGACACAGAGAGCAAGATTGAGTGTAACAGTGTGTGTGTGTGTGTTATTCACTTACTTGTTCGTCAAGGGGAATCCACGCAATGCGAGCTAAGCTCATTATCGCGCCTCCTTAACTGGGAATGTATTGCGTGAAATGCATGTTAAGTGTTTATGTATCGTTGGAATGGCTGTGGATGTGTGTGTAGTCTGTATTTTAGCCAATTGGCGACATCTGGAAACGAAGGCTTAGGGTTAATCTGTACGGTACCATTCTCACTACGGTACCAGTCTCACCCGAAGGCTTAGGTTGACCAGTAGCTTAGGTTGACCAGTAGGATACCCATCTCACCTTGTAACCGATCACCAACCCCAGATGGGACGTCACAACTTCGTCCACTTATACCAGGTTCCTATTTATACTGCTAGGTGAACAGAGGCTACACCGTTAGGAGACTTGCCCAAATGTCTCTTCCCCGCCCGGGTCTCGAACCCGGGACCTTCTGGTTGTGAGCCAGACGAGCTATCAGTTACGCCACGGGGAGGTGTGTATGTGTGTGTATGTGTGTGTGTGTGTGTGTGTGTGTGTGTGTGTGTGTGTGTGTGTGTGTGTGTGTGTGTGTGTGTGTGTGTGTGTGTGTGTGTGTGTGTGTGTGCGTGCGTGCGTGAACGCTCAATTGGATGTACAGTTATTGTTAAATACATGTGTGTTATGGTAGCCATGAAATATAGTAGCAACACGTCATCGTACAGTCAATGGGTTAACTCAATCTTCGTCGGTGAAAATAAAGCACCGATCATTTACCCTTAAACACAAAAATGTCGCAATCCTGTTTTGTTTTCTGGCTATTATTAAACTTGTATTCAGATTATATAGAGTATACTGTGAAAGTCAGAGGGTACATTGAGATAGTTTTCACTTTTAGAATACCCGCAGTTCCTTCCTAAGCTGTATAGTATAGTCTAATGATAGCCAGAATCAACTGTATAATTGCGGCATAATCTTCAGAGGGTTAATTAACAAATATATAAGTTGCTCAAGAACGAAGAGGGACCCGGCACAAATGCCACCTACAAGGTATAGGTCACGGTCGTCAATGTCAATAAATTAGACTGATAACGGCTTTTGCATGCTTAAGGGGAGGTGGGGAGTTTTTGTTCTGGTCCCCCTTCTACCTCACAATTAGGCCCATTATTTTTCAGATTTTAAGACGTCTGGCCTAATAGTTTGGCGATTTTAAGACTTTTCGCCCCATTTCTTTGTCAATACTAAAACTGTTCGTGTCAATATTATTAAGGTATCGATTTTTTTCCTGGCGAGCGGTACCTAGCCTGTAATTTAAGAGAAACCGGCTTTCGGCTGGGACATTTTTCTATCGAAACATTTACAAAAATATCTTGAAGGAGGGTCTTCGGTGTTTTTATTAAAGCTTGATGAAGGTATAGGGAGGAACTTAAAACAATTATAAAAATATACATAAATTAACAAATAAATACGCCCATCTCCCCTTAACAGATGGGCGTGGGCTCTAAACTATAGCTGGCACATTACTAGATGTGTCAGCCTTGTTCGGCTAAAATAAAGTCGCTTCATATATATTTGTCTTAAAGTTGAACGGTATTATCTCGAACTGTATTTTTCTAATTATGCCGAGACATGTAACACACGCAGTTCCTATGCAATTACTACGGAGTTTTATAATACTTCCGCCATTATAATTATACTGTGATACTGCTTGTAATGCCGCTATGTAACTTGGTAGGTTTTTACGGGCCAAGCAAATAAGAGATACATATGTAAGTCAAATGGATAATCTAATGTCTGATCTTTTTCAATATTCTAAACTGGTCAATCTTTAATACTGCACTTGATGTTTTGCTTATCCGTTGGAATGATATTATTATTATTCTTCGATATGGGGATTCATATACTGGCAGGCGATTTTATTTTTTATTTATTTTTATATTGCGTTGTATTTCCGTTCTTGATTTTATGAGGAGTAATAGGTTTTTGACACTATCAAAAGCTTAATGTATGTATGATTTACTACTCACTACTTTAATTTTGTTTTGTATTGATAACTTTATTTTGTTAGGTTTATTGGGGTTCCTTATTTGCTTACTTAATACCTCGTTGAATGTTTTGCTTGCATGTTTGCATAAGTTCGTTTGTAGTAAAACATTTATGTTTGCTTATTAACCTACTTACATCTCGACTTCTGTGTTTATGTATTGGCCTGCCTGTTTGCATGTCAACTTCTGTTTGCAAACAAATAAAGTTTTTAGTCTTGTGTATTTGCCGGCAGTCTTGGCAATGTGCCGACTGATATGTTTCCTGATTTGTTTGTTAGTTGACTGGCATAATGTTGTGTTAGTCTTTGGTTTGTTCGTGTGTGTGTGTGTGTGTGTGTGTGTGTGTGTGTGTGTGTGTGTGTGTGTGTGTGTGTGTGTGTGTGTGTGTGTGTGTGCGTGTGTGTGTGCGTGTGTGTGTGTGTGTGCGTGTGTGCGTGTGTGTGTGTGTGTGTGTATATGTGTGTGTGTGTGGGGGGGGGGGGGGTGCGTGTGTGTGTGTTTCCCTAATTATAATTATTCAGGAGTGTGCCTTGTGGTTCGTGGTGTCCCCTCTTCCTAACTCATATTATCATAGTATACTTTGAATTGGCTTACCCTCTTTGCACACACTACTTTATCCGGGAGTGAATTCCACCTTCCTATACCGATCCTTCTTGACCGCCAGTTTAAGCGGGTAGTACTCGCTTTTTCTGGACCCCCTTCTCCCTCATGTTTAGCATTTTCATTTTGAAGTTTTAAGACGTTCGTTCCGTTAGTTTGGCTATTTTGAGACTGTGTGCCTTATTTTGGTGTCCATATTAAATCCTTTCGTGCCCTTTAGGTGTCGAGATTTTTTCCTGGCGAGCGATAGTGAGCCTCAAATTTTTGAAGGAACCGACCTTCGGCCAGAACATTTTTCTACCGAAAACTTTACACATTTATCTTGAAAGGGGGTATAGGGGGTGTTTTTCAAAGCTTGATGGAAGTCTAGCTAGGAAACTAAAACAAAATACAAATGCGCTATTATCGCCGTTTTACGCTTTTAACCCCTCATTTTCCATGACCTTCATAGCCCTCCCCACTATCGGGCTATCTTAAGATCGTTGGATAATGGGGGAAACGTTTTTTCCGAGGTTTGTAATTAAATACAAACGTATAATAATGAAAACTAACCGATTCCAACAACAAAATCCATGGGAAAATTAGTGACATTAAAATTAAGTTTTTCCTTCCTCTCTACTTTGTCTAGGAGTGCGGTGTGAGAGGATTCTCCCCACACATGTGAACAATACTCAATACAAGGACGCACTGAGCCCCTGTACCGAGCAAGAAGTTGTGCAGGGGTAATGAACACCTTGAGGCGGTTGAGCACACCCAGCTTTTGGAAGGCTGCCTTAGCATATCATATGTGCTGTCTTATGATTTAATAAATCCCTTAATTCTAAGAATTTCGATAGTACTCCATCGATATTTGTATACAGTATATTAAGGAACCTGGTATTGTTGTCTAGCCTAACTCCCCCTGCCACTCTTGCAACCTGTTTTTACAGAAGCCCCACTACTTTAAAGACAAACATATAAATTTGTCTTCTGGTGTTTGTTAGTAGTTATTTGTTTTGCCTCTTCCAAATGTTTCCTTTAGAACCGTTCTGTCCTCTCTGTTTAGATCTCTCCGTAGCATTAAATGATTATATTGCTTAATGTCTTGGAGCTTCCATGTGTTACTTAGCACTTCATCTAAAAGCTATCTATCCATAAATGTTACTTGTAATGGTCCTACCTTATCCTTGTACTTCCTGTTTCTTCTAAATACATCAACTTCTTTCTCTACATCATAAGCGATCTCGTATGATAATGCTCACAAACTTTGCCTCCTCCGTGTCTCTATTAGCTCTTGATTCTGTGTTGTTTTCTTTGCTTCAAAATATAAGGACATCGTTGTTATTTGTCTATAGTCAGCCTCAGAAGTTATTCGCTACTTCTTATTATCCTTTTCATGTAATTTTCTATTTGATATTTTGTTTTGCCCTTTCTACTTTGCGCGCAAATTTCTTATATTTTGTTAACAATTCCTGCAAAATTGTTCTCGATATCCACTTTTTGGTTAACTTCTAACACCTACACTATTTCCAGTTTACCATTTCGAATGTATCTGCTTCTTTCGTGACTGGTCTCGCTGAACGACATGATAATCTGATCGACTTGTTCCTTCTGCTTCTAACTTCATGACTCGAATTTCTGCCATTGCCAGCTCTCTATATATGTCCCTTTTCCGCCGCCCGGATAGTGGGCGGCGATATTAAAGGACTATATTTTTAAGGGGAGATGGTTCACTTTTTGGGCGATTTTTGCATGTATTCGTAATTTTTCTAGTTTCCTCCCTAGACCTCCATAAAAAAAAAAAAAAAAAAACATCCAGTAGATCCCCGTTCTAGATTAATTTGTAAATTTTTCGGTAGAAAAACGTCCCGGCCGAAGGCCGATTCTCTTCCAACATTACAGGCTCACTATCGTTCGCCAGGGAAAAAATAGACACCTAAATAGCGCGAAAGGTCTAAATATTGACGAAGAAATGGGGCGAAAGGTCTTAAAATCGACTAACTAATGGGGCAAACATCTTAACATCTGAAAACTAATGGAGTTAAACATGAGGGAGAAAGTGGTCCAGAAAACCGGCCTATCCCCCCTTAAGGCCATCTTTTTAAGGCCATCTTCTTTTTTCCTCCTACCTTATTGTCGTCATTGAATAATGGACACAAAATTTCACACGTCGCTACTCTTTCCGTAGCTTTTTATTCAGGAATACATTCAAAGGGCAAGGGAGACACAAATTAGGCCAGAGGATTCCTCTCAAAAGCAAGTTGGAGCGTATTGTGGATCATTACAAAATATATAAGATTTCACTCCCAACTAGCAAAAGGGAATTGCCTGTTGGAAATTATGACGTTCGCTAGAAAGTCTATACTCTATAGGGAGGTGTGGATTAGTTAAGGGGAGGCAGACCGTTTTTCTGGACCCCCTTCTCCCTAATGTTTAGCCCCACTAGTATTGAGATTATAAGACGTTCGGCCCATTAGTTTGGCGATTTTAACACCTTTCGCCCCATTTCGTTGTCAATTATAAGACCTTTCGTGCCATTTAGGTGTCTATTTTTTTTTCCGGGAAAGATATAGCGAGCCTACAATATAGGAGAAGCCGGGTCTGGGTGGCGTTTTTAAAGATTATTATTATTATTATTATTATTATTATTATTAGTGTTATATATATATATATATTTTATTTTATTTTTTATTTTTTTAAGGGACTCTCTTGAAGTGTGTTTCTTAGGCTATGGGGAAACTCAAAACATAATTGGTGGAAAATGGGAAGGGCAATCAAAACCCTCAATAATAATATAACAACATATCCTAACCCCCAGGAAGTTGAACCAGATAGTGTTAACCCTCTCCGACATATGACGCGATTTTGAGAATGTACAATTTAGGTATACTGAGGATTTTTTTTTTCTTAGCCTGAAGGGGGTCCAGAGGATATCGTCAGGTTCGAGTTATTATGATCGCTAGAGAGAATAGGAAGGTGTGGGTTAACTCTTTCCAGATCCGATGACGAGTTTTGTTCTGTTATATTGTATTAAGATTAAGAAGGGCATTTGGAAATTAGAGTATCGAGATACTCCTTACCTTTAAAATTCACAAATAGCACTCCTGAACTTTTTTTCTTTCTATGTGGATGAGGGATACAAAACACAAAATTGCCTGTGACTAGTGTCTCCCCCAGTGTTGAAAGTGACAGGGCTAAAATAAAGGAATGTTCGAGCCAAAATGTCTGCACACACTGAGTCTAATGATAGCCAGAATATATTGTCAAAACATCCTCAAGGGGTTAAGATGAACAAGGTACTGTATTATATTATATAACATACTATACAATATGGGGCGGAAATACAAGAAAGGTGAGACACATGCCGTTGGTGTTAAGAGGAACTATATCGTACATTGTTCATCTTCTCTGTATCTAACTGGAATCCCCCATCACCAACCCGTTTCACACCTTTAGTTTGGCGAGTATATGCAACGTGGTGGTCAAGTGGATAGCAGCACGCTCATGTGTGAATTAATCTGCTTGACCTAGGTTCGACCCCAGCCACGTCTTATCGTGTTTCACATGCTCGCACCCAGTCGGGAGGCACCTGGACGACGTATACAGACGAATAACACAAACAGCAAAGCCACTCCAACAGCTTCCTCTCTTTCCAACATCCCTTCTCTCCTCTCAACACTTCAAAAAGTAGATACGAGGTTGCGTTGTAAATAATACCTTCACCTGACCTGACCTGATGCTCCGCCCCATCCAGGTGCCTAATGATAGCAAGCCTCCTATTTAGAATTTATCTACCGAAAAATGTACACATATACTTATAGTTCATTCATTACAAGTAGGCCAGAAATATTTACTTCTATCCTATGTAACTTAAAATGGGTTAGAACAAATAGACTCTTACACCTATTCCGTTGCTGACTCTTACTAAATGTTAGAAATAACTATAACCAGACTCTTATAATGCCTGCTTATAATGAATAGACTATGGCAAGTGGAAGCGAGATATATTTTTTGTCCTAGCTTGAAGGGGATCACTCATTCACTTTCACTAACTTACTATTGTTGCATATAGCACTCAAACCCACAGAACCGTGATAGTCATACAGTATATACGCCTAAAGTCTAGATTTCCCAGTTTCTCGCAGTATCTCGCAATATTCGGCACCACCACACCACCTCCTCCTCCTACTTCCTCACTCTGTCCCAATTAGAGTTGGCTTGGTGTTAACAATGGGTGAGGGATGATATGTGTCCGACGTCGTCTTGTTGGCCTGTAGTACCCGCATCCACCATATTATTGGCATTATTGGGATAGGTTCGCCTTCAGGACATATCTCCTCTGTATGTCATTTGGCCCGCTAGCAGTTTCACAAGCAAATGCAATCACTTGCAAGTCATTTTACTCTCAAGTCAATGTCATATTTCGGTTGTAATTCATTACGCCAACTTATCGTTTTGTTAATTTTAGATTCCACTCGCATTCAGTTTTGCCATTCACACTCAATTAGCTCAAACCTGTCTAAATCAAATAATTCTCAATTGCATGGGTCAAACAACCCTAGCCTCGATGAGAAGACTTGTAGGCGAAGTAACTAGATGAAATGTCTTGTTCTGTATGAAATTCAAGGCTTCCAGAGTTTAAAACTGAAACATTAATCTATTAAAACTAAAAGAAATATGTGGTTGGGTTAAAGCCGTCTGTTCAACTATGTACAGACATGCATGCATACCTGCACTTTGGAAAGAACCCCAGATATTATGTTATGGAAGTACCGTACGTACATGCTCGGATCTTTCCCCACCGACGATGTTGAGCATATAATATACTAGCTGAGATACCTGGCGCTGTCCGGGGGAAAATAAAAATCCCCCCCCCCCCCCCCCCCCCCCTTTAAACCCTATTATGGCACCCCCTCAGTATGCATGTCAAGTATGGGCTCTCCATCTTGAAAACTGAGGGAGTAGTTCGTAAAGAAACTGACAAAATGCTTACAAAAAGTGCCTGTATATAGTAGATTTACTTAGCTTCATTATTCCAACACCCGAACAAAATATAATTTGTACTCATTCACGACAACCTATTTCTTTGCACTAAACCTATGTCCGAGAAACAAAGAGTAAGTGATAAACACTGACGAAAGTGAAAGTCGGAAGAAAAGAGAAAACGACAGTGAACGAGAGTGATTTAGACAGATAATTAGATACCGGTAGCTAAAAAGTGCAAGTCCGAGTAATAGTAGTAAATCTATCTGAAACACCTTTTACCATTTGTTTTGTCGTATAATCGATTTAAGTCAATATTCAGTAAATCATAACTAACAAATACCTGTTGTTCTCCACGTGGCGCGTTCTTGTAACTTTCCGCTCGAGCACGTCTTAATGCGGTGTCACACGAACTATTTTTCCGTCAATTTTCCATGAGCAAGTTTTTTCTCGTACTATTTTGTGGCTCTTTCGCATTGGAATCGGAAACTTGATCGAAGGTAGATTATGTTGGGTATTTTACTTCTTATGGAACTATGATTTTGAAACTGCCAGACAACAATTGCTCATAAACATTGGCGGAAAATACGCTCGTGTGACACCGGTTTTACGCTCAAATTGTAGTCACTGTCCGCCCACGTTTTAACTCAACGTGTAATTCTCTTATTATTCTTATATACTTTTGCTTATTTATGTTTATATGTTGTATGCGATTCTATAGGTTATAACTGTTTGTTAATTATATATACTGTTTTGTACCCTTTGTATTATTTGACTTCGTTTTGTTTACTTGTGGTTATATATTGCTCCCTTATACACTCGGATATCATAGTCTCTCGCCCACTTATAATTATTCGTGTACTTCACCTATTTCTATTTATGGAACTATATCTCTGGAAACTAATGGGTCAATATTTACGAGTCACACCACAGCTGGGATCTCATTTTTAACGGTAGTTTTGGGTTCCTATCATTCTATGCTTCATTGCTATATACTTTTTATCCACCGGAATTTTTTTTTTTTTTTTTTTTTTTTTTTTTTTTAGTATTGACCTAACCAAAAAACCTAACCTAACCTAACCTAATAGCCCCCAAATACATTTAGGTTAGGTTAGGTTAGGTTTTTAGGTTAGGTTAATGCTAAAAAAAAAAAAAAAATATACATATATTTTCCGGTGGATAAAAAGTATATAGCAATGAAGCATAGAATGATAGGAACCCAAAACTACCATTAGAAATGAGATTCCAGCTGTGGTGTGACTCGTAAATATTGACCAACTAATGTATTAAGATATGTTTCTATACATCAACTATAAAACTATAATATACTATTTATTGAAAAGCTAGTTTATCAAAAACTCAATCAAGATTGCTATAATTGCATAAATATAAACATTAGGGGATCCACGAAATCTTATGAATGGGCTAGAGACTATGGTATTCGAGTGTACTTTCCCCCGGTGAGAGAACCCCACAGAGACCAGAAATATCTTCGCATTATGAAGGTATGTTAGAATTATATGTTCACTTATTGTTAGAGAGGGACCCAGATTTGAAATTGTGGAGGTAGGACATGACTTGTGACCATGACTGTACAATTCTATGACAATGGTGGCTATAAAGTTTCGAAGCTATTTCGAACTGAATTGAAGGTTCTCATTGTCTTACTTAATAGTTACATGCTAGAAGATTGTGTTGCACTTCAAAGGTTAATCTAGGCACAAGAGTATAAGCACGGAAGAGATTAGTGGTAATCCGATAATAAATATAATTTAATCAAATCAACGTATATAGCGATTACGCCAGTCAACCTTACCCAACCCAACATTTCGTAACCCAACAGCTTCACCAGACAGACAGGTGAGACAGCCAAGGTTAAGGTGTCCCTCTTCTCCCTCGTGATTAGCCCCATAAATTTTCAGATTTTAGGATGCTTGCCCCATTAGTTTGTTGATTTTAAGACCTTTCGCCCCATTTTTCGTCAATATTAAACAACTATCGTGCTATCTAGGCGTCAAACTTTGTTCCCGGCGAACGATAGTGAGCCTGTAATTTTTGAAGAACCGGCCTTCGGCAGGGAATTTTTTCTACCGAAAAATTTACAAATTAATCTAGAAGGGAGATGTAATGGATGTGTGTTTTTTTTTAAAGTTTGATGTCGGTCTAGGGAAGAAACTAGAAAAATAATGAATACATTAAATAATGGATCAAAAAGTGAACCATCCCCACTTAACTGGCCCAGGGAAACAGCTGAAGGTCACCACACATTAAGCAGGTACAAATAGCCAAACTTGTGAATGACCACAACCCAAATGGCTACAGCCCAAATGGCCACAACAAAAATGGCCACAAACAAAATTACCAAATTTAAAATGGCCACAAACAAAATGGCCACAATCTTAAACAGCCTAGGGCTAAGTTAGCTTGGATTAGGTTAGATTTCCAATAATTGGGTAAGGTTGAATAAGGCTATGTTAAGATCAGGCCGTTCTGGATATGTCCGTGTCGGAGTGTGGCCATCTAGGACTGGAAACCCACACGGAACCCTCCCCAAGCTGACAGCCACGGTATTAGGCCAACAAAAACAACATTCCTAACACGACACACTAGGGTTTAAGAAGTCGGGCCTAGTATATTAACGTCACCCTAACAGCCAACGATATCATCAGGGAGGAACAATAATACAACACTAAGGTGGTCGGGGATCACTCATTATGCCTGCTTAAGGGGAGCTGGGTCGTTTTCTTAGACCCCCCTTCTCCCTCGTGTTTAACCCCATTATTTCGCAGATTTTAAGATATTTGACCCTTTAGTTTGGCGATTTTAAGACCTTTCGCCCCATTGCTTTGTCAATATTAAGACCTTTCGTGCTATTTAGGTGTCGATATTTTTCCTGGCGAACGATATTGAGCCTGTCTTCGGCCGGGACATTATTACACATTATTACATTACAGCATAGTACAGCACATTATTACATTACAGCATAGTACAGCACATTATTACATTACAGCATAGTACAGCACATTATTAAATTACAGCATAGTACAGCACATTATTACATTACAGCATAGTACAGCACATTATTACAGCACATTACAATATATCATTACAGGGAAAATGTACTGAGCTGTAATACATTATGTACTTTGCTTTAATAATGTGTTGTAATAGTGTGCGGTAATAATCGGCTGTTCTGTAATAATGTAACGTAATGGGTTGTACGGTGGTGTAATAATGTGATGTAATAATGTAATGTAATGGGTTCTACGATGATGTAATATCCTGTAATGATGTGCTGTAATAATGTACTATACTGTAATAATGTGCTGTAATGTGTTGTAATAATGTGCTGAGCTGTACTGTGCTGTAATAATGTGTCTTAGCTATTATTTTGGTAACATTCAAGGAGACTACTGCAAGACTTCTTCTTCTTCTTCTTACCTCTGACTGGGTATAGGCTATCCTAGTGTTTACTAGCCTATACCCCTTTGAAAGGACATTAGCCTAACCTAACAACCTTACCTAACCTAACCTAGTATTATAGGTGGGGGCTGCCGCCCCCACACCCCCGCTTTGACTTAGATTTTTGGTGTATATGTCTGTGAAGTGGGTATTTTTCAATTTGTTGATAACGAAAATCCTCCATGCCGACTATATGGAGAAAAATATGACGAATCTATTGGTGCCTATTTTCCCTAATAAATTGTTTCTCATAACGTCGCACTACTGTCCTTGAATATTATCATTATTTTTATGTAGGTAAGTGTCGTAGGTCATAGTAGTAAGTTAAATGACCATTACATTTTGAATTTGACAGTGGTCTAAGCAGTTCGTGACTAATGTTTTAAAATGTCGTAAGTCTGTCGTAGGCACTTCGTAGCAATTCGTATCTATTATGAAGCAAGTTACTGGAACAAAGAATTCGTGATCAAGTTCTCAAGACACTATGATATTTAGATTGGGATATGACGTCGTCCAGTTCTTGAAAGTGGGAAAGGGGCTTAACTGCCCGGTCCGTTTATACCAGCTCGCGCACGGGATCTATACTTCATTATCATACTTCACTCTTCGTAATGCTCCCTACTGGCAACATAGATGATTACATTAAGTCATGCGGGGTGTGAGGACGTAGGGTCAATATATACTGTAGAGTCGCACCACAGTTATTTTTAGATTTTCTGTTTGTATTATTTTATTTGTGATCTTTGTAATTTTCTATTAGTGATTTATAGCGGAAATTATTTGTTCCCATTATCCAAGAAGAGGTAAGATGTAGTGTCCGGGCATATCGCCTACTTTGTTTACACTACTCGAACGCTCGTGATCTCGTGGCAAACTTGATGGGCTATGACGAGGAGGTAAACACAGTTGTGGAATATGGACTCTGAAAATGTTACAGGGGAGAGAAAATAAAATGTACGCAGTTACTTAAGGTAGCACTTCTCCGCACAACGGTAAAGTCCCCTGAGTAAGGTAAGAGCAAAACAATGAAATCCAGAAGGTAGAAATCCCGTTAATAAAGAGTTGGGTCAATATACAGGAGGCGCTACAATATAGGTAGCACAATTATAATGGTAGTTTTGGGTTCCTATCATCATATGCTTCATTTCTATATACTTTTTATCCCCGGGAAAAAAACAAAAAATCTTGAGTTTTTATGTTTTTCTTGGATTTTTTTTTTTTTTTTTTTTATTAACCTAACCAAAAAACCTAACCTAACCTAACCTAACTATATTTGGGGGCTATTAGGTTAGGTTAGGTTTTTTGGTTAGGTTAATGACCAAAACAAAAAATCCC
This sequence comes from Paralithodes platypus, assembly GCA_032716605.1. Lineage (NCBI taxonomy): Eukaryota > Metazoa > Arthropoda > Malacostraca > Decapoda > Lithodidae > Paralithodes > Paralithodes platypus. The sequence goes on from CM064487.1 coordinate 20,513,690, forward strand.
AAGAAAATAAATGAAAAATCCCAAGATTTTTTTTTTTCTTTCCCCGGGGATAAAAAGTATATAGAAATGAAGCATATGATGATAGGAACCCAAAACTACCATTATAATTTTGCTACCTATATTGTAGCGCCTCCTGTATATTGACCAAGAGTTGTATTGGTGAAAATTACACAAATTAATATTTTTTCTCTCGCAGCATATTAGGGTATTATATAGATATATATATATTTGATAATATTCAAGGACACTACATCCGCCTTATTAGAAACAATTTATTAGGGAAAATAGGCACCAACAGATTCGCCATATTTTTCTCCATATAGTCCGCATCGAGGATTTTCGTTATTGACAAATTGGAAAAATACCCTTTTCACAATAAAATACACCAAAAATCTGTCAAAGATGTCTAATAGCGGGGATGTGGGGGCGGCAGCCCCCACCCATAATACTAGGATAGGTTAGGTAAGGTTGTTAGGTTAGGCTAATGTCCTTTCAAAGGGGTATAGGCTAGTAAACACTAGGATAGCTTATACCCGGTCAGAGGTAAGAAGAAGAGTCCTGATGTAGTCTCCTTGAATGCTACCATATATTTATCCTAAAAGCTTAGGCTGAAAATAAGGAATTTATTTATTTCTACACCGGGTCGAAACCATCGATATATTATTTAGACAAATATGTTAGTTAGGTCATGTACTTCATTGCCATATATGTCCACCCCGTCGGTAATTCATTATACAAAAATCCCTAAATGTCTAAAAAAAATCCCTAAATCTCGCACGGCTCACCCGATCTCCATTTTCTGTTGCGTTGGTGCGGGACGGCCACCCATCTCGCTCTACCACCTTCATTCATTGGTTAGGTTAATGACAAAACTTGGCTCGGATTTCATGGATTTAGCGGGGGGGTGGGGGCAGTAGCCCCCATCCATAATACTAGGTTAGGTTAGGTTATTTGGTTAGGTTAATGACAAAACTTGGCTCGGATTTCATGGATTCTTCCAATATTACCCCTTTATTTACGCCTCTTACCCCGCAATTTCCCTGATCTTCATAGCCCTCCCCACTATCGGGGGCCGTGTCGTAAGATTAATGGATAAGACTTGTTTTGCATTTTCCGATGGGGTTCATACAAAAACACAACTAAAAAAACCCAAAACAAGGACAAAAACTAAAATATACTTGTAAAAATCGTCCCCGGTGTAAAACTAAATATTTACCGAAAATAATAGTATCGCCACGAGTACCATTGAACATTTCCCGGAACACTTAGTACAGACCAATACAGATACATTGTTCTACGAAAGAAAATCCACAATAAATACTGCTAAATATATCGGCGAGCGTTAGGTCTACTATTACTTTTAACATTATTTATGTATGATGATGGTTTCAGAGGTAAATTTCTTAGGCTTATGGCAACTAAATATTTGAACAAACACTTCTTAAATGAAAAGATCCAATTGATTTTATTCTTACCATTTTACTGTTCGTCTTCGATCACAGGAACATCTCTCCTTGACTGGGAAATTGGGGCACTCCCAGTCAGCTTCGACTGAGACTCCGTGGATATATTTCGTGTTGGGATTCCTATAAGAGGGGCAGGCCGTCTGTCAGTGGCAATCGAAATGGCGATTATCCCTTTGCCTCCGAGGCTGTAGTTGGTTCCACTGTTCTAGCCTCCCCTCTTCACCTTGCCGCACTGCCCTGCCGAGTCACCTCATAAGATTACCACTGCATTCCATTCTTAATTTACCACATGTATTACTACCCCGGAGCAGCCCATACTAAAGCCGGTGTCACACGACCGATTTTTTCGTCAGTTTTTACGGGCAATTGTAGTTTGGCAGCTTCAAAAATTAAGTGTCAAAAGAATTAAACTACCTAAAATAAACTACCCTCAATCTAGTTACCGATTCCTATGTGAAAGAGCCTTAAAATAGTACGAGAAATAACTTGCTCATCAAAAATTGCCGGAAAATGCGCTCGTGTGACACGGGCTTAAGTCCCCAATTTCCCGTTTTCTTTGGGTGCCCCTTCAGATCTACTCCACTTGGTAGTAGGGAGAACATAGTTTACGACTCCCGCCCTTTAATCTCTCAACAACACCAACAGTCCTCTTGCGTAGTTACACTTCCATTGTTTTCACGTAAGCATATTCTAAAGCAAAACACTGGTCAAACCATATGCAATTCCCGAAGTTCTATTGGTTTTCGCATAAATACTTTATGAATAAGACCACGTAAACCTGCTTCTTCCTTCCCCACGGCTCACACTGCTCCTGGTCGGTTTCAGAAGTTCTTGTCATTAAATAATAAGACGAGTAACTTTAAAGACAAAAACAGTTTTCCTGTGTGATGCGCTTGTACTGCCATCTACATGTAGAGATTATATGCTGAGAGGAAGCGGATATCGAGTCGTCTTAGTTCGAAACTTTGTTATTTCCCGACCAGTTCGCTCAATGATGGAGTGTTTTCGCATAGTAAATGTATTTGTATTTTGATAACTTTGATACGGTATGATATTTGAGAATATCATTAAGATAAGATCAAATAAAATAATCAATCACTTGCCTAAATACCCATAATATAAAACAACGATTCGAATAAGTGTCAGGTCATACCGAGACATTTGTTTCATTTTTTTGGGAAGGTTACCGTGACATATCGAACACAGAATAAGAATATAAGAGTTGATTTACTATACATAACTTGATATGACCCATTATAATGAAGGACGAACTTTCTTTATAATTACATTTCGTTTATCAGCGCTCAATACTTTATTATGGTAAGAGTTATGGATGTAGCTGGCAATATTGAGAGTGAGTGATGGATAATTAGTGCATTTTATCAATTACGTTAAGCCAGTGTCACACGAGCGCTTCTGCCGTCAATTTTCGATGAGCAACTTTTTCCTCATACAACTATTTCGTGTTTTCGCTTTGGAATCGACAACAAGACTGAATTTATTTGATTAACAAAAGACTGAAATTATATATAACTTTAATTCAGAAGATGCAGGACAACAATCGTCTACAAAAATAATGTCATAAAATGTGCTCGTGTGACACCTACCTTACTACAGACTTGTAAGATTTGTTCTCATTAAGGGGAGATGGGTCGTTTTTCTGGCCCCCCCTCTTCGTCTTGTTTAGCCCCACTAGTTTTTAAATTTTAAGACGTTCGCCCATTTAGTTTGTCGATTTGAATACCTTTCGTCACATTTCTATATCAATATCAAGACCTTTCGTACCATGTGGGTGTCGATTTTGTCCTGGCGAGCGATAGCGAGCCTGTAACTTTAACAGAAACGAACCTTCTTTTCATTTCTTTGTTTAGTATGTGTACACTCTAAGACATTAATCTTGGCCTACTTTGAACCCTCGATCACCAAAACGAACCTTCAAAATGTATATAATAGGCAAGGCATTAGTGAGAAGACTCGGTTGAGCTCGGGATAGCTTCGAAAACTACTAAAGACCACGATCATAGTTGTTACAATATTATACATTATACCACGACTCAATGTAATACACCCAAATTAGCACAACAGTAATATTCAGATAATACATGTTCTCTCTCTCTCTCTCTCTCTCTCTCTCTATATATATATATATATATATATATATATATATATATATAAACGCTTATAAATGTCCGTAAACAAATACTATTATTTTTCTTACCCGAGGATCTATTTTGTACTGTAAAATCTTATGTTAATTAGAAAGTAAAATTGTCAAAACCAACGTATTATCGGTAGTGTTTTTTGCAGGGTCTTGCCTTTAAAATATACGTATAGTTAATTTAATTATCCATTGTACTAAATAGATATAGGGAAAAGTCTGTTGAGCCATGTTAAGGGGGGTCACCGGCTTGTTTTTATCTTTCTCTCCTTTTCTCTCTTTCTCTGGCTTGTATCGATTCGGCCCCAGTCAGCCAACTGCTTTAAGACGTTTATCCCCATCCAGGTGTCGATTTCCTCCTGCCCAGCGATAGCGAGCCAGCATTGTTTGGGGAAATCCGGCTTCGCCGGAGAAATTTTTCTATCGAAAAATTTACATCTTTAGCTTGCTGTAAAAACAAATATATATATATACTGGCTCGCTACCACTCGCCAGGAAAACATTGACACCTGGATGGGGGTAAACGTCTTAAAACAGTAGGCTGAATGAGGCCGAATGGATACAAGCCAAAGAGAGAGAGAGAGAGAAAGAGAAAACAAGTGAGGTGGGGTCCCTTAACACAAATATATATATATATACATTACAAATATGTATTTTATCTAACAGTAAAAACTATATGCTAAAATATAATTAATTACAAAATATATATATATTTTATTCCTCGAAGAAAATAATGTTGTTTGTTCAAATAAAAGGCCTTTTGGAACTGTAGGCAAGAAGTGTAGGTTATAATTATGAAGTTAATCATAATGCAACATATTTTTCTTATGACCGAAGGATATGGTGTGATGTATCAGTGCATAACATTCGATTACACACACACACACACACACACACACACACACACACACACACACACATACTCTCTCTCTCTCTCCTGCATTTCCAATCACAATAATTACGTATATATGAGCTTATCATGTTTATAATTTTGTTCGTATCCTTATTTTCTTGATAAATTTAGCCTACAAAAAAACAACTGGGTGTTTATCTTAATCACCAAAGTAATCAGGTAAGTATTATTTAATAATTAAGTTGTACATTTAAGAACACAAGAAGTAATAATTTGACCTAACATTTTCTCTAGTAAAAGCACGGACTCAGTTATCGGCATGGAGTATCTGTCAATGCAGAGAATAATTACCTCATCCGTAACAGTTAATTCATGGACTTATGGACAGACGGGCCACATCAAAAGAACTTGGATGAACTTTACGACGGCAAGGATAAGTGACCGTAACAGTGAACTATTTGATGTCGATATTATTGTGTCTGTTTCTTCAGCCAAAACAGGACTGTACGATACATCTGTTATGTGGAGGTATACGCCTGTAATGTGTAATATACAATTTGGAGGACATTAAAAAGAGTATCAATGAAGCAATATTAACAGCATCAGAGAAAATTATGATTAACGCAATACGATATGAAATCAATTACCAATCGAATTTCACCTCTCTCAATAGAGCGTTTTGCATGGTATCACAAACGAGTCTAAGTTATATGCAGAATAGCTGTTAACAAAAATGAACTATACCTTTTAAACTCATGCAGGGTAAGAGACCAGATTATACTATGTTTTTTTTTCCAGCTGTCGATGAACTAAAACTCTTAGTAACTAATTAAGCCAACTTTGATACTTTAGTGAAACATGAAACTACTAGAACTTTGCATCATATAAATACCTATCTATCTATCTATTGCCTGACGCCGTGATCCCCGAAGGGGTGGCCACGAACGAACCGCCCCCATGCACCTCTGTCCCCAGTCAGTCGACGCCCCTCCCCCCAACCAGCACCGCTTTCGTTCATGTACTTCCTCACTCGATCCTTCCACCTCTCATTCGGTCTACCTCTCCCTGTCTGTCCCTCCACCTCGCTCTCGTACACCCTCTTAGTCATTCTCTCGCTTTCCATACGTGCCATATGGCCGAACCATCTCAAGTTGTTCCTCTTCTCACTTTCCAGCACATCTACCTCCACAACACACCTCCTTCTTACTTCCTCATTAGTCTGTCTATCCCTCCATGTAACTCCGCACGCACTCCTTAAGTAATTAATTTCCACTGCTCTCACTCTTGGTCTGAGTCTCTCAACCAACGTCCATGCTTCGCTTCCGTAAGTCAGTGTCGGGATTACCACACTGTCATGCAAGGACTTCTTCACTCCCATACTGACCACCCTATTTCTTGTTTCTGCTTTTAGCGTTCCTACAACCCTCTTCCCCTGTTGTACCCTCTCCCGCACTTCTTCATCCATAGTCCAATCTTTACTCAACACCAAATAAATATAAATACCAAGTGTATATAATCCGCACTATATTACACTACAATATCTTCAAATTAACTGAGAAATATTGATGGAACTTTGCAATTTACCGTAAGCCGAAAACAGACTATATTAATCCACATAATTTTGTTAATACTCCGTAATTTTATGTATGGTACGAAATTTAGTGTTACTGAACTCAAATTGTATTTTCTTTTGAAGTAGTTACATAAAACATATCAATTAACAGTTTTATAGCACGTTATGATTGTAAGGCATTAACATTCTGCTGCAAACATGTCACGAGATGGGTACGATTTTTTGCGGCCTACTGTATGTGATGCAAATAACCGGGTGTCTTCACACTTGCTTTTATTATGTACCAATCGTGGACTAAAAATAAGACACAAGGACCAGCTGTATTCCGGCAATCTCATAATTAGTACAAAATATCGACATATCAAAGATCTGATAAATGTTCATAATTCTAACTAAAGCTGGGTCTAAAAGAGATCTTCCGCATATGGGTTAATAATAGTAATACTACTACTAATACTAATAATAATTATGAGAATAGTTATTGAAGCTTGCCAGCTAAGGATAGTCCAATATGGCGGACTAGGCGTATTTCCAATGGGGTTCTGTACTATACAGTATATTACCCAAACCCCTTGCTCAAGGGGGATGGTAACGATTCAATGCTTGTGAAGACCCTTTAATGTGCCGGCGCGATCCTGGGACCTACTGGGTGGAAGTCCAGGACGCTAGTCACTTCACCAGCGAGCCGTATGTTCGTGTTAAAGGGGGATGGTTCACATTTTGGGCGATTTTTGCATGTATTAATTATGTTTCTAGTATACTCCCTAGACCTCCATCAAATTTAAAAAAAAAAACATCCATTAGATCCCCCTTCTAGATTAATTTGTAAAAATTTTGGTAGAAAAATGTCCCGGCCGAAGGCCGTTTCTTCCAACATTACAGGCTCACTATCGTTTGCCAGGAAAACAATCGACAGCTAAATAGCACGAAAGGTCTAAATATTGACGACGAAATTGGGCGAAACGTCTTAAAATCGACTAACTAATGGGGAAAACATCTTAACATCTGAAACTAATGGGGCTAAGCATGAGGAAGAAAGGGAACCAGAAAAACGGCCCATGTCCCCCTAATACGCCGCTTTCCCATGGCAACACTAAATACTGCTTTGTTGAGTTTAACATCAATAATAATACACATCATAGGTATGGAATTGTATTGGCATGGACTATGGACTAATTTTCTTGACATCCTTCTTTACGTCATACTAACTGGTTCTATCTAGGCTTCTTTTATAGCGTGTGAATCATAGATCTATTTTTCTATTATAAGTAACTACAGTTTGTTAAATATAGTTGGACATCATCTTATGGAAGTTGCCACCAGACGATTTTATTCCCTTTGAAAGGTCTCAACTCCATTTCATTAAATATTAATCATAAGTCTCAAGGCAAAATTCAAACTACAGTAAGACAGGCAATACAATATAAGAAATAATTATATTAATGCCAAGTAAATGTCAGTAAGCCTATTTCACAATATTATATTTGCTACACATTTCAATTACAACTCCTATCAACTTACACCCAATGTCTTACCCCAACCGCTTCCTAATACAAGAATACAGCTGCTTGGCCTTCAATTAGTAGATATAGCGGGTTTTTGAAGCAACGGGACAAGCAAGCAGGGCATTCATGTTTATGTGGGTTATTTTTTGTTCATTATATACTGGTGTCGCCGTTTTTATAATTCCCGGTTTGTGGTCGAGGTAAGGACGTATTATATGGTGTGAAGGTTAAGGGGAAATTTCCACTTGAAGGATTTTTTTCTGGGCCCCTTTCGCCCTCATGTTTAGCCCCATTGCTTTTGATATTTTAAGACGTTCACCCCATTAGTTTGGCGATTTTAAAAACTTTCGCCCCATTTCTGTCAATGTTAAGACCTTTCGTGCCGGTTAGGTGTCGATTCTTTTTCCTGGCGAACGATAGTGAGCCTGTAATTTAAGAGGAACCGGCCTTCGGCCGAGAAATGTTTCTACCGACAAATGTAGGCTACACATTTAATTTGAAAAGTGGTCTCGGGTATGTAATTATATGTTTGATGAAGGTTTAGGGAACAAGCTAAAAATCTTCCCTTAAAAGGGTAGGTACAGTCTAACAAATAAATCCGGGCCCAATACGAACCATCGAGCAGCATAACGAAGCTCCGAAATGTAGTACTGGGTAAAGAATTTATGAAAATATTCAATTCAATTCGGGATTGCTTCAATAACTTGGACCACGATTTGTGTCTTAGATGGTACAGTCGTTAACAGGAATTTCTGAACAATATATGGAGGCAAATTAATGATATACTTACAAACTTTTTTGATAAACTTTTTAACTACACTGATCAAATTACTGGGATTACTAGTCAATGTTCACCGCCTTGTTCTTATCATTAGGAAGTCAATGCTAACCGCCTTGTTTTTATCATGAGGATGTGTTCAAGTATTCATGACCCCGATTGTACTCTAAGACATGAATCCTGTTCCAAAATAAACTCTTGAACAGCATACTGAACCTCCGAAAATTGATTATAAGATACGGATTTAATGATAATATTCGATACAATTTGGGATAGCACGATAGATCTTAATATTGACAAAAACAAATGGGGCGAAAGGTCTTAAATTCGAAAAACTAATGAGCCGAATGTCATAACATCTGAAAACTAATGGGGCTAAGCACGAGGAAAATAGGGGGACCAGAAAAACAGCCCATCCACCCTTAACTCTTTCCCAGAACCTGACAATGACAGAGTAGAATTACAGTACATCCATCCTTAGTCTTTACATCCCATTAGAGACCCTTTATTTATAGAGATCTGCCCCCCACCCCCCCCAAAAAAAAAAAAAAAAAAAAAAAATGGACCTGACGGCTCGAGATACACCGGAAGGACTTGTATTTAACAAAGAGCTTCAATTTAACTCAAATAACCTGCTGACTATCACAGATCCTTCATAGACTGAATATAATCTAATGATAGCGAGAAAAACATTAACCCCTTCCGTACCGGCGACGTTCTTTTCATGTTGTGTTGGCTACTATATTAGGCTATTTTGTTAGTTTAATTAAGGCCTCCTGTAATTAACAGGCATCGAACTATTATAATTAACCCATATTAATACTACAGATCCTCCGTTCGCTACACCAAATTGTCTAAATATAGCTAGAATATAATGAAAAGGACGTCGCCGGTGGAGAAGGGGTTACCTACATCCAAGGTCTATATACAAGTATATATATCTTGCCTACATCGTCACCCGAACTGGAAAGGTTAATTTACGCTCTGACGGTTCTTTGAGTCATGAAGTTCGTAATCTCGTGTAGTTATATTTGCTATAGTCCGTTCATTCTATGTTGGGTAGACATCGCAACCTCTAACCTTTGTAACTCAAAAGGGGCCAGAGCAAATTATGAGCTGTCAATCTCCACACCTATTTCCAAGCCAAGTTTTCTTATATGGTAGAAAAATTAGATCGATTACTCTAGTCCTTCTTGAGTTACAGAGGTTAGAGGTTACGATCCCTGCCCAACCTAGAATAAACATACCATACAAGGCTAACTAAGTAACACCCCGTTCTTAAGGGGAGGTTTTTAGTGTGTTTCCTAGACTTCCATCAAGCTTAAAATTACACCCCCTTGACCCCCTTTCAAGATAAATTTGTATATTTTTCAGTAGAAAAATTACCCGGCCAAAGGCCGGTTCCTCTTAAATTACAGGCTCGCTTTCGCTCGCCAGGAAAATATCGACACCTAAATGGGACGAAAGGTCTTAAAAGTGACATAAATGGGGTGAAACTTCTTAAAATCGCCCAACTAATGGGGCGACCATCTTAAAACTTCAAAAGCAATGGGTCTAAACATAAGGGAGAAAGGGGTAAAGAAAAAAATCCCTCAAGTGGAAATCTCCCCTTAACATTAATCATCAATTACAAACCCCAATGTACTTGAATAAACTAATGAAAGCATATGGTCCTCCCGGGATTCGAACTCGGGACACCACACCCAGAACATAACCATCTAACTAACACAGACAATAGGATACTTTGATGAACATACCCTTTCCGATGGAATTTGCCTCTCAACTACTGTATACTGTATACCTGCTTGGCTAGTGGTTCTTGTGACCCTGGTTATGGGAAGATGGGCGTGTTGATTTGCTCATGTATGGATCTTTGTATAATTTTTTAGTTTCTTCCCTAGACCTTCATCAAACTTTTAAAAACAAATCCATTAAATCTCCCTTCTAGACAAATTTGTAAATTTTTCGGTAGAAAAATGTCAGGCTCACTATCGTTCGCCAAGACAAAAAACGACACCTAAATAGCATGAAAGGTCTTAATATTGACACAGAAATGGGGAAATAGGTCTTAACATAAACAAATAAAACTAATAGGGCTAGCATATTAAAAGCTGAAAACTAATGGGGCTAAACATGAGGACGAAGGGGGACCAGAAAAAGCGCCCCATCTCCCCTTAACCATCAAGGTCCAGGACAACAAGACCTGGTTTGAAGAATTGAGGGGCGCTGGCTTTTTCTGAGAGGACTGGTTTGAAATTAGTAAGGGCATGTTAAGTGGGTATCACACGGGAACTTTTAGCAGCAACTTATCCTTCGGTACATTATGCTGGCAGCATTATGTTACTATATTGCTCTGCCAATAGCCAGGCTACCTATGGAATAACTTGGACGACACTATTCTTATAAGACATTTATCCATAAGCCGCCAGACCAGAGTTGACAATAACGGTGAAGTGAATAAAATAGCGGGTGTGAAATCAACATTAGAACCTGTAGGAGGGCCAAGGACGCATTGGAAGTGGGGAAGAAGAAGAAGAAAAATACTTTTTCTGAACACTCTTGCTGAGGCTAGGAATGTAAGACAAGAGAGAGAGAGAGAGGGAGTGTTCGTAATTAGTTCAATTTTGCCATGGTGTGTATATTGTTTTACTTTCAACTGCCTTCATGCTGCCTTTATTGACTTGGAGAAGGCCTATGACAGAGTTGATAGAGAAGGTATGTGGAAAGTACTGAGAATATACGGAGTAGATGGCAAGTTGCTGAAAGCAATGAAGAGCATGTATGAGGGTGCAAAGGCGTCAGTACGTGTGGAGAATGAGCAGAGCGAGTATTTTTTATCTGAATGTTGGGTTAAAGTAAGGGTGTGTGATGTCCCCATGGTTGTCCAATATAAATATGGATGGAATCATGAAATAAATACAAAGAAGAGCAGTGGATATTGGTGTACTGCTGATAAGGGAGGAAAACAAGTGGAAGTTGCCTGTACTGCTGTTTGTTGATGATACAGTTCTGATGAGCGATAGTGAATGGGAGTTGCAGAGTCTGGTAAATATGGTTGGCGCAGTGTGTGAATAATGGAATCTGAAGGTAAATGCAGGGAAGAGCAAGGTTATGGTCTTTGAAAGGGGTGCAGCCACAGAGTGTGAGGTGAGGTTGAACGGTCAGGCTATGGAGAATGTCAGCTCATTTAAGTATTTGGGCAGTGTGTTGAGTAAAGATGGGAGTATGGATGAAGAAGTGCGGGAGAGGGTGCAACAGTGGAAGAGGGTTGTAGGAATTCTAAAAGCAGTAATAAGAAATAGGGTGGTGAGCATGGGAGTAAAGAAGTCCTTGCATGACAGTGTGGTAATCCCAACATTGAGTTACGGGAGCGAAGCATGGACGTTGGTGAAGAGACTCACACCAAGAATGAGAGGGGTAGAAATGAGTTACTTGAGAAATGAGTACGGAGTTACATAGAGGGATTGACAGACGAATGAGGAAGTACGAGAGAGATATGGTGTGGATGTAGATGTGCTGGAAAGTGTAAACACGAACACCTTGAGATGGTTCGGCCATGTGGAACGTATGGGAAGCAAGAGAATTACTAATAGAGTGTACAAGAGTGAGGTGGAAGGACAGAGAGGGAGAGGTAGACCAAGTGAGAGGGGGAAGGATGGAGTTAAGAAGTATATGAGCGAAGGTGGTACTGGATGGGAGGAGGGGCGTCGACTGACTGGGGACAGAGGTACATGGGGGGGGGGGGGGGCGGCGTTTCGTTCGTTGTCACCCCTTCGGGGATCACAGCGTCCGGCAATAGATAGATAGATAGAACTATGAATATCTTCATAACAAACAACCTGTGTTAATAAAACCTCTTACTAATATGCGTTGGGAACTTAAGAGTGAAAACTAATACTTCAAGATTATTACTAAGATATTATTAAAGATAAATTATAATCAATAAACAAAGTAACAAGTCATTCAAAACAACATGACATTCTTTCATGGTGCAGACCTTTAACATAACAGCTGGTATTTATGCAACGAAGATGAACATACAGAAGAAGAACGACCAGTTATTAGAGTTGTATTATTAGCATATAATTTATTAAGCTTCGATACTGATTTATTTATACATTTTAACGATAATTATGTATAAGCTGTTACTATATTAATTGTGTTATTATTATTGTTATTATTATTATTATTATTATTATTATTATTATTATTATAATTATTGTTATTATGTTTATGTTTATTTTTAACGAAAGCTGGTCGCGGAGACATACAGCTACTTGTTAATAAAGTATTAAGGGAATATTTAATATGTATTGGTAGTATTAGTAGAATTTTTCTTTTAATTTAAGGATACTAAAAAATTAAGAAGAGTCAAGCATGTCATCACTTTCGGTATTTTAAAATTATGAATGGAAGTATTATTAGTAAGCAAAACGTAATTCAACAAGAACACTACACAGTGGTTGAGTACTAACTTGTGGTATTATATTATTTATTTCCTGATACATTTTGGAAATTGTATACAATATGTTAACAAGAGAGTGGTTTATCACGAAACGAAATATTAGTAAGTGCTTAAGCACATGAACACACAATGATAATGCATGTGTGGATACAGCATTAACATATAGACTAACATTATTGTTCAAGTGTGTGTGTATTAATGTGTGTGTGTGTGGGGGTGGGTGGGTGTGACCGAGTGTGCGTGTGTATGTGTGTGTGTGCATGTGTGTGTGTGCATGTGTGTGAGCATTTCCGTTTGTGTGTGTGTGTGTATGTGTGTGTGGGGGGGGGGGGTCCGAGTGTTTGTGCGTGTGCATGTGTGGGTGTGTCCGTGTATGTGTGTGTACGTGTGTATGTGAGTGTGTGCGTGTGGTTGGGTGTGTACTTGTTATGTTTGACTTCTGCCAATGCCACTGGTTCATACACCAATTTTGTCATGTACAGTCTTGACCGGAATATCTAAGCAATGATTGGAGACACCATTATGATTGAGCCACAGAGTCCAATTTACTAGGCTGCACATACAGTATATTGTTCAACGTCTTATTTTTATCATTGGAACCTGTACATAAATTAAGTCAAAGCGACAGTTTTACACCATCAACCGATATTGAGGTACCTGGTAACCATGATAATTCCACGATAGATTTCAAGTTCAGGAATACAAAAAGAGCAGTAGGTGTGGCTGCCAACAGGGTATATAAGACCCAGCCAAACCACACTTCTGGGCAGTAGCCTTCAGGAGTTCTGCGTCTACTCCTCTCATCATGAAGTTCTTGGTGAGTCTCATGACGCTAGCTAAAATACTGACGTCCAGTATATCATTATAGTATCATATCATTTTATATATATATATATATATATATATATATATATATATATATTCTATCGATTGCCAGATGCCATGATCCCCGAAGGGGTGGCCAGGAATGAATCGTCCCATGATGCACCTCTGTCCCGAGTCAGTTGATGCCCCTCCTCCAATCCAGCACAGCTTTCACGCATATACTTCTTAATTCCTTCTTTCCAACTCTCTCTCGGTTTACCTCTCCCTCTCTGTCCTTCCACTTCACTCTCGTACACTGTTTTAGTCATTCTCTCGCTTCCCATACGTTCCTCATGACCGAACCATCTCAAGGTTTTCCTTTTCACACTTTCCAGCACATCTACATCCACACCACACCGCTCTTGTGCTTCCTCATGCGTCTGTCTATCCCTCCACACACTTCTCAAATAACTCATTTCCACCCCTCTCACTCTTGGTTTGTGTCTCTCCAACAGCGTCCATGCTTCACTCCCGTACGTCAATGTCAGGATTATCACACTATCATGCAAGGACTTCTTTACATCGTGCTGACCACCCTATTTCTTGTTACTGATTTCAGCGATCTTACAACCCTCTTCCCCTGTTGTAACCTCTCCCGCACTTCTTCATCCATACTTCCATCTTTACTCAACACACTGCCCATGCAAATACTTAAATGAGCTGACATTCTCCATAGCCTGACCGTTCAACCTCACCTCACACTCTGTGGCTGCACCCCTTTCAAAGACCATAACCTTACTATATCGTGATTTTACTATAGGTAGCACCATCGAACTTGACAATAATCTTTATCCCTGACCTCTCTGTAACTCAAAAGAGCCTAGAGCAAACTGGCTGTAAGTATCCACACCTATTTCCTGGTGGACTCTTCCCAAATGATAGAAACGTCAGCCTGATTGCTTTCATTAATTTCGAGTTATAAGAAGTTAAGGGGTCAAGATTATTGTCAAGTTCACTGGCGCTGCCTATAGCTATACACTATGCCTTGGCCATGAAATTACAAACTCATAAACACATAAATATAATGAATTATACACCTTTGCCATCTTTGTTTTTCGCTATCCGTGGGCTTAAATGGATTACACCTACCAAGATGTGTAATTTTTTTTCAATGAGTATTACGCATGATGAAAATATATGTAAGCAAATTAATTATATGCAACATTCTTCAAGAGTCGTTTTTGAAGTAAGATATCTAATTTTAATTAAAATATGTTTCTCCTACAGGCAGCTCTCTGTGTACTGGTGGTTGGGGCCAGCGCCCAGCTTGGGCCATCTGGTCTTGTTGATCCTTCAGGTTTCAACAGGCAGTTCTCTCACGAGTACGCCAGCAGCATCGTGCTGATCGGGCCATCTGGAGCTGTTACCAGTACCGGTGATAACCTGCAGCTGACTGCTGAACAGGCCGCCCTCCACATCGCTACTCCTTACACTCCCCAGCCTGTGGCCACCTATCTTATGAAGGGTGCCTTCGGTCCTTCTGGTATTGTCTACCCCAGTGGTAACAATGTTCAGTTCTCCTCTGCTCAGGCCGACAACATTGTGCTGATCGGGCCCTCCGGTGCAGTCACTGCTGACGGTAACAACATTCAGTTTAACGACCAGGGAGTCCCCTCCAGGAAGAAGAGAGACCTGACCGGGCCTTCTGGCTACATTAATTTCGAGCACGGGTGGCTGAGACACCTTCCCGTTGGCGTGCACCTTGTTGTCAAAGGTCCCTCTGGCATGGTCTTCTCCGACGGCAAGAACTACCAGTTCCCAAAGTAACTTCATAAATTGAGACCATTTTATGAGGAAAATAATTGAAACCAGATGTTAAATTTGTCATCCTCAAAGGAATTGACTTGATACCTAAAATCTAGTAAACATGCATTAAACTCCTGCAAATATTTATGTATTGTGTATTGCTCTAATCCTATCATGTGTTAAGAATATTGACATTATATCCTAGCTCATTATACACCACAGTTCAGTTAAGCCGTTTTCTTGATTTTCATGTTGATGGCTACAAATATAATTATTACAGTAGTTACATGAATACAAAGAAATAGTAATGAATTGAAGGAAAAAAACAGTAATAATAGTTATACCATTATTAGGTATATCTAGAATCTGGCATTTCCATGTCTTATTCATTTGGTTTTCTGACTGAAACATAATTAAATGAAGCTTGAGCTGTTTCGGGAATTTACAATGAAAATGCAAATAATTTACGCAAAGCTTACTTAGTTATATATTTAAATAGTAACATACGCATACCAAAATTAACTTTGTACATAATGTTGTAAATCATTGACATGTTAAGTTAAATTTCCATACCCAAATAATCATATAATTAGGAGATAAGAAAATGCTTAAAATAAGTCAGACATTTTCATATTAGGTGAAACGTTATACGTTATACGAACCCTTCAGACAACTTCCCATAAAATACAATATCATCACAATTTGTTACTCTATCATTAAATGGAATACTTTCTTTGCTAACAACAAAAACAAATGTGATTAATTTTGGACGAATTAGATAATCTATGTTTATTAATTTCACCACAACACCAAACACCTCCAATGAAATTAATGAAAGCATTTATATGATCCACCAGGATTCGAACCCGGGTTATCACACACAGATTGATAGACACCTTAACCAATACACCACCACACCACAAAGCACACTGCTTTCACTATAATACTTTGCTTAGTTACATATACAAAATATATATAGGACTATTTGTGGAACACCGGAATGGTTTCGGCACAATTAAGAAAACACACACACACACACACACACAGACACACACACACACACACACACACAGCCCGTAGCCTAGTAGGTAGAGCTCTCGTCTCACACACGAGAGGTCGGGGGTTCAATCCCCGGCTGGGCGGAGACAAATTGGGCTTGTCTCCTTTCATGTGTTAGCCTCAGTTCACCTAGCTTTAAATAGGTACCTGGAATAAGTGGACGACGTTGTGACGTCCCATCGGGGGTTGGCAAAAATGGTACAAGGCGAGATGGGTATCATATGGTTCACCTAAGCTGATTGCTACCTAAGCCTTCGGGCGAGACGGTACCGTCTATAGTGAGAATGGTACCATACAGATCCACCCTAAGCCTTCGTTTCCAATGTCGCCAATTGGCTAAAATACAGACTACACACACATCCACAGCCATTCCAACAGTACATAAAACACTTAACATGCATTTCACGCAATACATTCCCAGTTAAGGAGGCGCGATAATAATGAGCTTAGCTCGCATTGCGTGGATTCCCCTTGACGAACAAGTAACTGAGTAACACACACACACATACACATGATGTGGCTTTAAACTCGTGCCTGTGTGTCATAACGCAAACAATATATACTGTACATAAACCAAAAATAAACAAAACAACAACAAGCGATACAACAGGAGATTAAACATGTATTAGGTCTCATCAATAGCATATTAACCTTACTCTAACATTACTTAGGTTTTAAAGTCAATAGTATTCCCACGGTTAGGGCTACAATGTATTATCCTCACTAACATAGCTATTTCATTTCGCACCCCATATCAGTGTTCCTGTCTGGCATTCATTCTAGCCTTTCATTGATTCTGGCTATTCTGTTATCATCACATTATCGCTGATTGTGCTTCTCCGTACATGATTTATTTACGATCCTTTGTAGCTCCAGGTAGTAACTTCAAAATAATTAGAGTAAATTAATCAACCTTTGTGATTTGAGCTATATTGTTTTATATTCTCGAATCACAATCGAGAATCCTAATATTGAATAGCAAAAACACCGGAACAATATCCGTGTGACATCATCAGACTTGTTTCGAGGCTGGACTTGACTTGGATATATAATCAGAGGCCAACACAAGCTATCCTAATTTACATATCCATTTTATTAATGTGGCAAAAATCGTCTTGAAAGTTGTTGAATATGGAAGCACATGTCATCTATTTGAAAGGGTTAAAATAACGCTAGCATTCCAATAATTGTGTAATCCATTCAGTCCCGGTGACGTTATTTTAATTATATTCTGACAACTATTAGACGATTTTATTAAGCTTAGGAAGGCCGTCTACCCATGGAAAGGCTACATACTTTTTCAGTTAATCCTTTTAGCTATAATTATTTTTTTCCTAAGCTTCATGAAATCATTCAAAGGTAGCAGAAATCATATAATATATATGTCACCGGCACTGAACGGGTTAAGTGTCGCAGTGGTAGTGGGACGAAGATGACCACACTATAATATTCATGTGCCTATTTGAACAAAAAGCTGAAGCAAAACTGGTACACTCATTACAAATAGTATCTTAAATAATTTGTCATTTACTATACATCACATTTAGAATCAAAATCATAAACAAGTTCCTAAGGCCTCTACAAGTGTTCAAATGGTTTCACACAACAATTATTACACCCGTTTGTTAAGGGGGATCACCTACTTTTTTTGTCTTGTTCTCATTTTCTCTCTTTCTCTGGCTTGTATTCATTCGGCCCCATTCAGCCAACTGTTTTAAGTCGTTTATCCCTATCCAGGTGTCGATTTCTTCCTGGCAAGCGATAGCGAGTCAGCATTGTATGGAGAAATCCGGCTTCGCCGGAGAAATTGTTCTATCGAAAAATGTACTAATTTATCTTGCTGTCAAAACAAAAATATATATATGCTGGCTCGCTACCGCTCGCCAGTAAAATATTGACACCTGGAAGGGGATAAACGTCTTAAAACAGTAGGCTGCATGGGGCCGAATGGATACAAGCCAAAGAAAGAGAGAAAAGGAGAAAAAAAAGCCTGTGACCCCCCTTAACAGAGTATGTGTTGTATGCTGCACACACGATGATTAGGAAGAGATTAAGGCACACACAACGGATCCCGCCTCTAAAACATCAAAAGCATTATCTAGTCGAACAACATCAATAAATAAAATGAATGACTAAATTTGCTGAGCTAGGACTATCCGAGTTATCCCTCAACTCAGATTAACTAGTGATATATCCTGAATATATGCCGCCGTTGCATTGGCTGTTATAACTTATTACAGAACGCCAATGTCTGTAGACTTTTAAATCTTATTTTTTCGTACTCTGGGTCTTTGAGATAAATCACAGGCATATAGCATTACCGTATCGATTTTACTAATAGTTGGACAATTTCGCAAAGGGGAAGAGCGCAGCTTGTGTTATATGCTGGGTTTACGCAACAGGTTATCATTTCACGTCGAGATATACTGTAAGGTGGCGCTAATAAGTCATGTCTCAGCTGTCATTACGTTGGGCTCGCTATGTGCTGTAATAATGTCTGTCAGATGTTGAATAGGGTGGGTAAGTTTAGGAACATGTTGTTATCTCTCACTCAAAAAGAAGTAATCATATGTAAATATTGCTAATACCAATTATTGATCAAAACATAATTGGTGCCAAAACATCACTGATTAGGCCGACTGTACGCGTTTGTATTTCTTAGTTAGACATAAAGGTGGTATGGTATGGCCGACTAGAAATAAAAATCCCTTTAAAATGAAACTAAAATATGTAGATAATAGTTTCCAGCACAGTAAATATATAATTTGAGTTTTTGTGTCAACGATTAGACGCCATTACGCCATACCCCCGTACACTTAGACTAAATACCCATCATTGTCGTCAGTAATGATTATAGTTTTGATATAGTCCTAGCCAGTCATCAAAACATAAGAGACCGTTATATTTTCAGCTGACGGTAAATTGCCATGTCTCCATCTCGATTGCAGTATATCATGACGTAATTTCCCCTGGCTCTTGTTAGACACTTTTTTCGCATCTTAGTGAAAGAGTAATGACTGTCTCAAATAACCTTCTGAATGTCTTGTTTCTTTTCTAAACTGAACAAAATCGGCTAATTTTAGCCATAAATTAAGTATACAGCTTGTCATTGTATACTAAAAAGCTTAAACGTGCCTTTGAAACACCGGTTTAATGATTAATGTTCGAGACAAAATATTCTGGTTAAAAGAACTTGGGGTGAAGTGACTTTTTGTAAAGCAACGGGTTTGACAATAGTTGAGGGTTGATCGGATGGCAACAAAGAGTACGAGGGACAAAAAAAAAAAAAAAGGAGTAAAATATGTAGATGATTGGGTACAAAAGGAAGGATATGAAAATGCAAATATTAGAGAAAAAGGTAAATAATATGAATATGGAAAGCATAACATTATAGTGAAGAGAAAATCATGATTACGATATGAAATAACCATAATGCATAGGACAACATTTTGAAATGAACTGGAATAAAGTATATGAAATCGCTCTGCTTATTGTTAGAAGAGTCGGTTTCCACACGCATACAGGGCGATATATGAACATATTTGATTTGTGAAAAAGAAACAATTTACTTATCATTTTCTGAGTGAAATTAATTCAAAACTTGATTTCAGTCAATGTTCAATGTTTACCGCCATTTAAAATCGAATAATAGAGGGGATGAGCAAGTAAATAAGGCATAATAATCTCGTTGGCGCAGACCTTTTGATAACTACTTATTATGCAAAAGAGATGAGTATCAAGAAGACGATCGTTCAATTATAACTCTTTTATTATTAGCTTCATTTGTTTTTAATCTTCAACGCCAAGTCATTGTTAATTGTTTACACTGTATGCAACATTATTATCAGCAAGGACGGAATAATATAGCTATTGTATTTAATATGTTATAATTGAGTAATATTTATATTATTGTTGCTGTTAACAGTTTGCATATAATATTAATTATATTATTAGTATTATTGTAATCAGTATTATCATTATTTATTATTATTATTACTATTATGATGATGATGATGATGATGATGATGATGATGATTAGCAGTGGGGCATCGGCTGCTGATAAAAGAGTCGGTGGATCGATCCTGCACTGTCAGAATGTTATTGGTAGATGTCAAGCCCGGGCAACTTGACCTAGCGATTGGTGACAAACGCCTAATATGCATGGACTTACGGCATCTGGGATTACTATTATTAGGCTATATATTGATAGTTTATTTAAAACAATAGAAAATAAAATTATGTTATCCCTTTTGTATTAAATGCTAATCAATGTAACATGATGTTATAAGACCCATTTATGTGAGCATTTTTACCCCAATTTTTGATCAGCAACTTAGATTTATGAACTTTTTTATAGCCTATTTAGCACTGGTATGAAGAACTGGAAGAATGGTAGAATATTATAAGGGAAGCCATTTTGATATAGCTATATTAGAGAAGCTGCCAGAGGAGAGTAGCGGATCATATTTGCTGGACAAAAAAATAGTCGTGTAAATCCACCTTTACTGGTGAAAGCATAATTAGTAGGCAAAAACACAATCGTACGAAAGTAAACTACTTTATGACTATATACATGTGTGGTTTCCTTTCTTCGGTGATAAAATATACGAAGACGTCTAAAATGTCAACAGGTGTCTTACCATATGCCTAAAGAACAATGATAAAGACCAAATAACTTCACTATCCAATAAATACCACAGCTCCTTTTGTCAATGTGTGTGTGTGTGTGTGTGTGTGTGTGTGTGTGTGTGTGTTTGTGTGTGTGTGTATGTGTGTGTTTTCCTGGTTATGTTTGTAATGTATAAAACTTGTACATTCTTCTTGCCTTTTACTTAAACTACATCAATCTCAATACATACAATGGATACTATTACAGACAGTATTATATCACCAACCAATATAAAACGCCGAGTAACCATACTACGTACAAGACAGGTTCCAAGGTAAATAAAAAATAAAAATAAAAATTTGCATGGCAACGGGGTATATAAGACCAGCCCGGGCCTCTCCTCATGGCAGTAGCCTTCAGGAGTTCAGCAGCTACTCTTCCCATCATGAAGTTCTTGGTGAGTCTCAGAAAAGTCCAGTGGTGGTTTACCTTGATGCTGATACACTTTTATAATCTCCTGCAAATTAATTATGTGATAAACTGAGAATATTTATGAATGTGTATCACTAAGGTTGTACATTTAAATAATGTAAAACAGCGAGCCACTATATTATAGATATTATCAAGGTTTGCATTATTCCCTTATAAAGTCCTTAATAAGTCTCAGGATGTATGAAAGTAAAACAGCATGCAACAATGTGCAAAAATGCTGATCTGTTTTAACAATTTCGTAACTTGAGTTATAAAACAAAATAATAATAAGTTCTTCAAAGGCTATGATGATTTACAGTGAAAGATCATGAAAATATCATGCAAAATGAAATGTATTGTGTTAATTTCATAAAAACAAAATATTTCATAAAATACAAACATATGATCCAAGTGATTCAAAGGGATTTAATTAGAATGCAATGTCTTGGATAGGCCTACCATACTTTCTAGCCTAATCACAACAAATGTGTTTCAATGGATTTAATTCGAATGGAATGTTTCAGATGTACACTCAGGTAGGCCTGCCGTAGTTTCTAATATAATCACAAGAAATCGGGGACACCCCATGTTTATTTTGATTTTTGCAAGTATAACTATATCAATTGATTTTGAACATAAGTTGCTTTTCAATAACTTGTATACATAGTTTTGTAGTTCAAGTACAGAACATATTATTCATATTTTGCTTAGTTTCAAATATATACTTCCACAATTAGAAATAGGTGAAATTCACGAATATTGATAAGTGGGCTAGAGACTATGGCATCCGAGTGTACTGTAGAATATTAGTTGTCACTCAATACAGCTCTGATACTTTGAATGTACACAGTATGGACACCACATTACACTAATTTTCATTCCTGCCCTGCTCTGAAACTAGATTATTTACTGCATGCATATACAACATAGACACCATATACGTGCATACAATATGGCTGCAAGTGAACAAACATAATAGTCAAACAGATGTGTCGTGTTGTGATACAAATTATTATTTCTGATAATATTCTAAGCCACCTAATACATATAGCATTTAGCATTGCTTTAGTATGTAACTAATATATATATATTGCAGTTGCGTGCGGATTGACTCATTAAATCAACGAAATATGTAACATTACTTTGGGAAGGTTACTTACAATTTGAATAACGACAATTTTCTTACAGGCAGCTATCTGTGTGCTGGTGGCGGGGGCCAGCGCCCAGCTTGGGCCATCTGGACTTGTTGATCCTTCAGGTTTCAACAGGCAGTTCTCTCACGAGTACGCCAACAGCATCGTACTGATCGGGCCATCTGGTGCTGTTACCAGTACCGGTGATAACCTGCAGCTGACTGCTGAACAGGCCGCCCTCCACATCGCTACTCCTTACACTCCCCAGCCTGTGGCCACCTATCTTATGAAGGGTGCCTTCGGTCCTTCTGGTATTGTCTACCCCAGTGGTAACAATGTTCAGTTCTCCTCTGCTCAGGCCGACAACATTGTGCTGATCGGGCCCTCCGGTGCAGTCACTGCTGACGGTAACAACATTCAGTTTAATGACCAGGGAGTCCCCTCCAGAAAGAAGAGAGACCTAACCGGGCCCTCAGGCTACATTAATTTCGAGCACGGGTGGCTGAGGCACCTTCCCCTTGGCGTGCACCTTGTCGTCAAAGGTCCCTCTGGTATGGTCTTCTCCGACGGCAAGAACTACCAGTTCCCAAAGTAACTTCATAAATTGAGATAATTTTTTGAAGACAATAATTGGAACCAGATGTTACATTTGTCATCCCCAAAGGAATTGATTTGATACCTAAGTCTAGTAAACATGCATTAAACTCCTGCAAATATCTATGTACTGTGTGTTGTTCTAATCCTTCCATATTGTGTTAACACCAATGACTATATATCCTAGTTCATTATGTACCACAGTTCAGTTAAGCCATATCTTGATTTTCATTTCGATGGCTACAAACATAATTATTACACTAGCTACATGAATTAAACAAAATTCAAAATTGTACTGAACTGGTAAAGCAGACAAAACAAAGTGCTAATATTTACACCAGTATTAGGTATATCTAGAATCAGGCATTTCCATGTCGTATTCATGACGCTTTGGTTATCCGACTGTAACATAATTAAATGAAGCTTGAGCTCTTTCAGGAATGTATAGTGAAAATGCAAATAATTTACGCAAAGCTTACATACAATAGTTTAATATTCATAATAGTAACATACGCATACCAAAAGAAACTTTACATCATTTTGTAAATCAATGGCATGTTAAGTTATATTTCCATAATTTATACCCAAATAATCATATAATTAGGATATAGAAAAATGCTTAAAATAAGTCGGACATTTTCATATTAGGTGAAACGTTATACGAACCCTTCAGACAACTTCCCATAAAATACAATATCATCACAATTTGTTACTCTATCATTAAATGGAATACTTTCTTTGCTAACAACAAAAACAAATGTGATTCATTTTGGACGAATTAAATAATCTATTTTTATTAATTTCACCACAACACCAAACACCTCCAATGAAATTAACGAAAGCATATATATGATCCACCAGGATTCGAACCCGGGTTATCACACACAGATTGTTAGACACCTTAACCAATACACCACCACACCACACACCACACTGCTTTCACTATAATACTTAGCTTAGTTAGATATAAAAATATATATAGGACTATTTGTGGAACACCGGAATGGTTTCGGCACAATTAAGAAAACACACACACACACACACACATACACATGATGTGGCTTTAAACTCGTGCCTGTGTGTCATAACGCAAACAATAATATATACTGTACATAAAACAAAAATAAACAAAACAACAACAAGAGATACAACAGGAGATTAAACATTTATTAGGTCTCATCAATAGCATATTAACCTTACTCTAACATTACTTAGGTTTTAAAGTCCATAGTATTCCCTCGGTTAGGGCTACAATGTATTATCCTCACTAACATAGCTATTTCATTTCGCACCCCATATCAGTGTTCCTGTCTGGCATTCATTCTAGCCTTTCATTGATTCTGGCTATTCTGTTATCATCACATTATCGCTGATTGTGCTTCTCCGTACATGATTTATTTACGATCCTTTGTAGCTCCAGGTAGTAACTTCAAAATAATTAGAGTAAATTAATTAACCTCTGTGATTTGAGCTATATTGTTATATATTCTCGAATCACAATGGAGAATCCTAATTTTGAATAGCAAAAACACCGGAAAAATGTCCGTGTGACATCATCAGAGTTGTTTCGAGGCTGGACTTGACTTGGTTATATAATCAGAGGCCAACACAAGCTATCCTAATTTACATATACATTTTATTAATGTGGCTAAAATCGTCTTGAAAGTTGTTGAATATGGAAGTACATGTCATCTATTTGAAAGGGTTAACGCTAGCATTCCAATAATTGTTTAATCCATTCAGTCCCGGTGACGTTATTTTAATTATATTCTGACAACTATTAGACAATTTTATTAAGCTTAGGAAGGCCGTCTACCAATGGAAAGGCTACATACTATTTCAGTTAATCCTTTTAGCTATAATTTATTTTTTCCTAAGCTTCATGAAATCATTCAAAGGTAGCAGAAATCATATAATATATATGTCACCGGCACTGAACGGGTTAAGTGTCGCAGTGGTAGTGGGACGAAGATGACCACACTATAATATTCATGTGCCTATTTGAACAAAAAGCTGAAGCAAAACTGGTACACTCATTACAAATAGTATCTTAAATAATTTGTCATTTACTATACATCACATTTAGAATCAAAATCATAAACAAGTTCCTAAGGCCTCTACAAGTGTTCAAATGGTTTCACACAACAATTATTACACCCGTTTGTTAAGGGGGATCACCTGCTTTTTTGTCTTGTTCTCATTTTCTCTCTTTCTCTGGCTTGTATTCATTCGGCCCCATTCAGCCAACTGTTTTAAGTCGTTTATCCCTATCCAGGTGTCGATTTCTTCCTGGCAAGCGATAGCGAGTCAGCATTGTATGGAGAAATCCGGCTTCGCCGGAGAAATTGTTCTATCGAATAATTTACAAATATATCTTGCTGTAAAACCAAAAATATATATATGCTGGCTCGCTACCGCTCGCCAGTAAAATATTGACACCTGGAAGGGGATAAACGTCTTAAAACAGTAGGCTGCATTGGGCCGAATGGATACAAGCCAAAGAAAGAGAGAAAAGGAGAGAAAACAAGCCTGTGACCCCCCTTAACAGAGTATGTGTTGTATGCTGCACACATGATGATTAGGAAGAGATTAAGGCACACACAACGGATCCCGCCTCTAAAACATCAAAAGCAATATCTAGTCGAACAACATCAATAAATAAAATGAATGACTAAATTTGCTGAGCTAGGACTATCCGAGTTATCCCTCAACTCAGATTAACTAGTGATATATCCTGAATATATGCCGCCGTTGCATTGACTAATATAACTTATTACAGAACGCCAAAATCTGTTTACTTTTAAATCTTATTGTTTCGAACTCTGTGGGTCTTTGAGATAAATCACAGGCACATAGCATTACCGTATAAATTTTACTAGTAGTTGGGCAATTTCGCAAAGGGAAGAGCGCAGCTTATGTTATATGCTGAGTTTACGCAACAGGTTATCATTTCACTTCGAGATACACTGTAAGGTGGCGCTAAGTCATGTCTCAGCTGTCATTACTTTTGGCTCGCTATGTGCTGTAATAATGTCTGTTAGATGCTGAATAGGGTGGGTACGTGTAGGAATATGTTGGTTAAGGGAGGTGTGGCAGAGTGGGCTTGCCACTGGACTGGTAATCCAATGGACCCGGGTTCGAATCCCAATATTTCAATGGGAAGATATTATTGGGATGGAATTTGTGCTGTTGTGAATAAGGTGGGTAAGTGTAGGAATATGTTGGTTAGGGGAGGTGTGGCAGAGTGGGCTTGCCACTGGACTGGTAATCCAATGGACCCGGGTTCAAATCCCAATATTTCAATGGGAAGATATTATTGGGATGGAATTTGTGCTGTACCTAGTTTCAGTGCATTACCACAGCACACTGAAATGCCAACAGAAATACCCTCATTGTTCCCTGATTAAATAGCATAGTATGAATGTTCCCATATTCAAAATATGTTATAAGGGGGCAATGCCTAGTGAGTTAATTGCTCAATAGGTGGCATTCTAAGAGTGAGGGTCCGAGTGTGGGGGTTGAGACGGTGAAGCGCAGAGGCAGAGCAGCTTCAGAAGATGGGGTTGTTTCGAGCCGGGGTGCTTCGCATGTCTCACTCCCTAGACTGGAACAAAACCTCACGAGCTTCACCGTGTTAGTAGGCTAGTTGGAAAAAAAAAAAAATCTCTCCCTCAAAAAGAAGTAATCATATGTAAATATTGCTTATACCAATTATTGATCAAAACAAAATTGGTGCCAAAACATCACTGATTAGGCCGACTGTACGTGCTTGTATATCTTAGTTTGACATAAAGGTGGTATGGCATGGCCGACTAGAAATAAATGTCCCTTTAAAATGGAACTAAAATATCTAAATAATAGTTTCCAGCACAGTAAATATAGAATTTGAGTTTTTGTGTCAACTATTAGACGCCATTACGCCATACGCCCGTACACTTTGATTAAATACCCATCATTGTCGTCAGTAATGATTATAGTTTTGATATAGTCCTAGCCAGTCAACAAAATGCATAATAGACCGATACATTTTCAGCTGACGGTAAATTGCCATGTCTCCATCTCAATTACAGTATATCATGACGCAATTTCCCCTGGCTCTTGTTAGACATTTTTTACGCATCTTAGGAAGGACCTGCAGAAGTAAAAGAGTAATGACTCTCAAATAACCTTTTGAATTTCTTAAATTCTGCTAATTTTAGCCATGAAATAAGTATACAGCTTATCATTGTATACTAAAAAGCTTAAACGTGCCTTTGAAACACCGGTTTAATGATTAATGTTCGAGACAATATATTCTGGTTAAAAGAACTTGGGGTGAAGTGACTTTTTGTAAAGCAACGGGTTTGACAATAGTTGAGGGTTGATCGGATGGCAACAAAGAGTACGAAGGACAACAACAAAAACAAAAGGAGTAAAATATGTAGATGATTGGGTAAAAAAGGGAGGATATGAAAATGAATATATTAGGGAAAAAGGTAAATATTATGATTATGGAAAGCATAACATTATAGTGAAGAGAAAATAATGATTACGATATGAAATAACCATAAATGCATAGGACACGGTTCAATTAAATCAAAACAATTATTTTCAAATTAACATGAATATAAAATATGAAATCGCTCTGCTTATTGTTAGAAGAGTCGGTTTCCACACGCAGACAGGGCGATATATGAACATGTTTGATTTGTGAAAAAAGACAATATACTTATAATGTTTTAAGTGAAATTAATTCAAAACTTGATTTCAATCAATGTTCAATGTTTACCGCCAATTAATATCGAATAATAGAGGGAATGAGCAATTAAATAAGGCATAATAATCTCGTTGGCGCAGACCTTTTGATAACTACTTATTATGCAAAAGAGATGAGTACCAAGAAGACGATCGTTCAATTATAACTCTTGTATTATTAGCATAATTTGTTTTTAATCTTCAACACCAAGGCATTGTTAATTGTTTAACACTGTATGCAACATTATTATCAGCAAGGACGAAATAATATAGCTATTGTATTTAATGTGTTATAATTGAGTAATATTTATATTATTGTTGCTGTTAACAGTTTGCCTATAATATTAGTTATATTATTAGCATTATTGTAATCATTATTATCATTATTTATCAACTCTGCGTAAGCAGAGTTTGGTATCGCCCCCGTATAGTGGGTACCAAACGAAAAAAATGTCTGTCGTCGTCGTCGTCGTCGTCGTTGTCGTGGTCGTCCGTCTGTCTCGGAACTCCTCCTAGACTTTTGGACGGATTTTCACCAAATTTCACACAAACATTTGTTGCGTGAATGCGAACGTCAGTCAAAAAATATTTTTTGAATTTATGCAATAGTTATGATTTTAGGTCCAAAATATGGTTTTACCAAGCCCCCCCCCCCCCCCCCCCCCTGGGCGCCAATCCCGGAGGCCCCCCCCCCCCCCCCCCCCCCGCAACCCCCCCCCCCCTAGTTGGCATTACAAGTGATGGTAGTAATAGTGGGATTGATGGTGATAGTAGTGATTATGGTGATAATAGTAGTGATGATGGTTGTAGTTGTATTTATGATGACAGCAGTGATGATGATGACAGTAGTAGATATGATGGTGACAGTAGTAGATATGATGGTGACAGTACTAGTAGTAGTGATGATGGTCATAATAGTAGTGATGATGGTGACCAGTAATGATGATAGTTGTAGTGATAATAATGACAGTAGTGATGATGGTAGTGATTATGGTGTGAGTATTAGTGATGATGGTGAGTAGTAGTTATGATGGTGAAAGTTGTAGTGATGATGACAATAGTTGTGATGATGAAAATCATAGTAATGGTGATAATGGCAGTAGTAGTGATGATGGTGACATTAGGATACATGATGGTAATACTTGTGACAGTAGTAATGATGATGGTTATAATAGTAGTAATGATGTTAACAGCAGTAATGACGATTGTAAGATGGTGGTGATTATAGAAGTAATGATGGTTGATAGTTATAGTATCAATGATGATAGTAGTTATTAAGATGGTAGTCACAATAGTTACAGTAGTACTGATGATGGTGAGAGTAGTAGTGATGATCATAGTAATGGTGATGATGACAGTAGTCGTGATGATTGTGGCAGTTGTAGTGATGATGGCAGTAGTAGTGATGATGGTGTTTGTGATTGATGATGGTATTAGTAGTGATGATGGTAACCCATCGCAGAGTTGGGTATGCCGTTTTGATTTTGGGCAAAACGGCACGTCTACTTTATTATTATTATTAATAATAATATTATTATCAACTCTGCGTAAGCAGAGTTTGGTATCGCCCCCCGTATAGTGGGTACCACACGAAAAAAAAATCTGTCGTCGTCGTTGTCGGCGGCGTCGGCGGCGTCGTCGTCGTCGTCGTCCGTCTGTCTCGGAACTCCTCCTAGACCGTTGGACGGATTTTCACCAAATTGCACACGAACATTTGTTGCGTGAATGCAAAAGTCAGTCAAAAAAGATTTTTTGAATTTATGCAATAGTTATGATTTTAGGTCCAAAATATGGTTTTGCCCCCCCCCCCCCCACCTCCCGGACCCTCCTGGAACCCCCCCCCCCCAGCAATGATGGCGTTCTTAGTGTGTAACGCATTCGTTCTGGGAGTGAAAACATCTCGCTATGCATTTGCTAGGTTAAGTTAGTTTAGTTGGCATTAGAAGTGATGGTAGTAATATTTGGATTTATGGTGATAATAGTGATTATGGTGATAATTGTAGTGATGATGGTTGTAGTTGTATTGATGATGATGACAGTAGTGATGATGATGACAGTAGTAGATATGATGGTGACAGTAGTAGTAGTGATGGTCATAATAGTAGTGATGATGGTGACAAGTAATGATGATAGTTGTAGTGATAATAATGACAGTAGTGTTGATGGTAGTGACGATGGTGTGAGTATTAGTGATGATGGTGAGTAGTAGTGAGGATGGTGAAATTTGTAGTGATGATGACGATAGTTGTGGTGATGAAGTTCATAGTAATGGTGATGATGGCAGTAGTAGTGATGATGGTGACAGTAGAATAAATTATGGTAATATTTGTGACAGTAGTAATGATGATGGTTGGTTATAGTAGTAGTGATGATGTTAACAGTAGTAATGATGATTGTAAGATGGTGGTGATGATATTAGTAATGATGGTTGATAGTTGTAGAATCAATGATGATAGTAGTGATTAAGATGCTAGTGACAATGGACAGTGATGATGGTGAGAGTAGTAGTGATAATTGTAATTGTAGTAGTGATGATGATCATAGTAATGGTGATGATGACAGTACTCGTGATGATTGTGGCAGTTGTAGTGATGATGGAAGTTGTAGTGATGATGGCAGTTGTAGTGATGATGGCAGTAGTAGTGATTATGTTGATTGTGATTGATGATGGTATTAGTAGTGATGATGGTAACCCATCGCAGAGTTGGGTATGCCGTTTTGATTTTGGGCAAAACGGCACGTCTACTTTATTACTATTATGATGGTGATGATAATGATGATGATGATGATGATGATGATTATCAGTGGGGCATCGGCTGCTGATAAAAGAGTCGGTGGATCGATCCTGCACTGTCAGAATGTTATTGGTAGATGTCAAGCCCGGGCAACTTGACCTAGCGATTGGTGACAAACGCCTAATATGCATGGACTTACGAAGTCTGGGATTACTATTATTAGGCTATATATTGATAGTTTACTTAAAACAATAGAAAATAAAATTATGTTATCCCTTTTGTATTAAATGCTAATCAATGTAACATGATGTTATAAGACCCATTTATGTGAGTAATTTTACCCCAATTTTTGATCAGCAACTTAGATTTATGAACTTTTTTATAGACTATTTAGCACTGGTATGAAGAACTGGAAGAATGGTAGAATATTATAAGGGAAGCCATTTTGATATAGCTATATTAGAGAAGCTGCCAGAGGAGAGTAGCGGATCATATTTGCTGGACAAAGAAATAGTCGTGTAAATCCGCCTTTACTGGTGAAAGCATAATTAGTAGGCAAAAACACAATCGTACGAAAGTAAACTACTTTATGACTATATACATGTGTGGTTTCCTTTCTTCGGTGATCAAATATACGAACACGTCTAAAATGCCAACAAGTGTCTTACCATATGCCTAAAGAACAATGATAAAGACCAAATAACTTCACTATCCAATAAATACCACAGCTCCTTTTGTCTATGTGTGTGTGTGTGTGTGTGTATGTGTGTGTTTTCCTGGTTATGTTTGTAATGTATAAAACGTGTACATTCTTCTTGCCATTTACTTAAACTACATCAATCTCAATACACACAGTAGATACTATTACAGACAGTATTATATCACCAACCAATATAAAACGCCGAGTAACCATACTACGTACAAGACAGGTTCCAAGGTAAATTAAAACAAAAAAACAAAATTGCATGGCAACGGGGTATATAAGACCAGCCCGGGCCTCTCCTCATTGCAGTAGCCTTCAGGAGTTCAGCAGCTACTCTTACAATCATGAAGTTCTTGGTGAGTCTCAGAAAAGTCCAGTGGTGGTTTACCTTGATGCTGATACACTTTTATAATCTCCTGCAAAATATGTGATAAACTGAGAATATTTTTGAATGTGTATCACTAAGGTTGTACATTTAAATAATGTAGAACAGCGAGCCACTATATTATAGATATTATCAAGGTTTGCATTATTCCCTTATAAAGTCCTTAATAAGTCTCAGGATGTATGAAAGTGAAACAGCATGCAACAATGTGCAAAAATGCTGATCTGTTTTAACGATTTCGTAACTTGAGTTATAAAACAAAATAATAATATGTTCTTCAAAGGCTATGATGATTTACAGTGAAAGATCCTGAACATATCATGCAAAATTAAATGTATTATGTTAATTTCATAAAAACAAATAAAAAAATAAAAAATAAAAACATATGATCCAAGTGATTCAAAGGGATTTAATTAGAATGCAATGTCTTGGATAGGCCTACCATAGTTTCTAGCCTAATCACAAGAAATGTGTTTCAAAGGATTTAATTCGAATGGAATGTTTCAGATGTACACTCAGGTAGGCCTGCCGTAGTTTCTAATATAATCACAAGGCATCGGGGACACCCCATGTGTATTTTGATTTTTGCAAGTATAACTATATCAATTGATTTTGAACATAAGTTGCTTTTCAATAACTTGTATACATAGTTTTGTAGTTCAAGTACAGAACATATTATTCATATTTTGCTTAGTTTCAAATATATACTTCCATAATTAGAAATAGGTGAAATTCACGAATATTGATAAGTGGGCTAGAGACTATGGCATCCGAGTGTACTGTAGAATATTAGTTGTCACGCAATACAGCTCTGATACTTTGAATGTACACAATATGGATACAACATTACACTAATTTTCATTCCTGCCCTACTCTGAAACTAGATTATTTACTGCATGCATATACAGCATAGACACCATATACGTGCATACAATATGGCTGCAAGTGAACAAACATAATTATAGTCAAACAGATGTGTCGTGTTGTGATACAAATTATTATTTCTGATAATATTCTAAGCCACCTAATACATATAGCATTTAGCATTGCTTTAGTATGTAACTAATATATATATTGCAGTTGCGTGCTGATTGACTCATTAAATCAACGAAATATTATGTAACATTACTTTGGGAAGGTTACTTACAATTTGAATAACGACAATTCTCTTACAGGCAGCTATCTGTGTGCTGGTGGCTGGGGCCAGCGCCCAGCTTGGGCCATCTGGACTTGTTGACCCTTCAGGTTTCAACAGGCAGTTCTCTCACGAGTACGCCAACAGCATCGTACTGATCGGGCCATCTGGTGCTGTTACTAGTACCGGTGATAACCTGCAGCTGACTGCTGAACAGGCCGCCCTCCACATCGCTACTCCTTACACTCCCCAGCCTGTGGCCACCTATCTTATGAAGGGTGCCTTCGGTCCTTCTGGTATTGTCTACCCCAGTGGTAACAATGTTCAGTTCTCCTCTGCTCAGGCCGACAACATTGTGCTGATCGGGCCCTCCGGTGCAGTCACTGCTGATGGTAACAACATTCAGTTTAACGACCAGGGAGTCCCCTCCAGGAAGAAGAGAGACCTAACCGGGCCCTCAGGCTACATTAATTTCGAGCACGGGTGGCTGAGGCACCTTCCCCTTGGCGTGCACCTTGTCGTCAAAGGTCCCTCTGGTATGGTCTTCTCCGACGGCAAGAACTACCAGTTCCCAAAGTAACTTCATAAATTGAGATAATTTTATGAAGACAATAATTGGAACCAGATGTTACATTTGTCATCCCCAAAGGAATTGATTTGATACCTAAGTCTAGTAAACATGCATTAAACTCCTGCAAATATCTATGTACTGTGTGTTGCTCTAATCCTTCCATATTGTGTAAACACCAATGATAATATATCCTAGTTCATTATGTACCACAGTCCACAGTTCAGTTAAGCCATATCTTGATTTTCATTTCGATGGCTACAAATATAATTATTACACTAGCTACATGAATTAAACAAAATTCAAAATTGTATTTGAACTGGTAAAGCAGACGAAACAAAGTGATAATATTTTCACCATTATTAGGTATATCTAGAATCAGGCATTTCCATGTCGTATTCATGACGCTTTGGTTTTCCGACTGTAACATAATTAAATGAAGCTTGAGCTCTTTCAGGAATGTATAGTGAAAATGCAAATAATTTACGCAAAGCTTACATACAATAGTTTAATATTCATAATAGTAACGTACGCATACCCAAAGAAACTTTACATCATTTTGTAAATCAATGGCATGTTAAGTTAAATTTCCATATACCCAAATAATCATATAATTAGGAGATAGAAAAATGCTTAAAATAAGTCAGACATTTTCATATTAGGTGAAACGTTATACGAACCCTTCAGACAACTTCCCATAAAATACAATATCATCACAATTTGTTACTCTATCATTAAATGGAATAATTTCTTTGCTAACAACAAAAACAAATGTGATTAATTTTGGACGAATTAAATAATCTATTTTTATTAATTTCACCACAACACCAAACACCTCCAATGAAATTAATGAAAGCATATATATGATCCACCAGGATTCGAACCCGGGTTATCACACACAGATTGTTAGACACCTTAACCAATACACCACCACACCACACATCACACTGCTTTCACTATAATACTTAGTTTAGTTAGATATAAAAATATATATAGGACTATTTATGGAACACCGGAATGGTTTCGGCACAATTAAGAAAACACACACACACACACACATACACATGATGTGGCTTTAAACTCGTGCCTGTGTGTCATAACGCAAACAATATTATATACTGTACATAAAACAAAAATAAACAAAACAACAACAAGAGATATATATTGGGCGGGTGCCCAACTCCGAAAGGAGTTGAAGTAGGGGAGCTATCCCCCCACCAAAGGCGGCTTTCTAGGGCCTTTCCTAGCTGATGCTGAGAGGATTGGGTTCTAGTCATGTGGTGATGGGCTGGTCTATCAGAGTGAGAGCTGAGCGATCTCTGCCATACCCATAGCTTACTCTGACTGTTCCTTTTACTTATATATCTTCTAGATCTCAAGTGACGGCGTCTTTTCCGTGGATCGACCTCCTTACTGCCAACCTAAAAGTTGGCAGATTGGGAGCCAAAGCGGCACATTTTTCCCTTGCCCCTCAACTTTCCCTTCATA
Source organism: Paralithodes platypus (assembly GCA_032716605.1). Lineage (NCBI taxonomy): Eukaryota > Metazoa > Arthropoda > Malacostraca > Decapoda > Lithodidae > Paralithodes > Paralithodes platypus. Next base: position 20,548,712 of record CM064487.1, read on the forward strand.
ATTGCTGAGGGGCACAGGGCCTTGGGTGGGGCTTTGGTTTCCCGGGCGTTTCCGCGCCCTCCTCAGCTCCCTGCCTTAGAGTGGCTTCGGTCACCTGGGTTTTGTTAGTGGTAAGCAGGGAGGGTTTTGTGGGGGCGCTCTATGGCCTTGCTCGGGACCTTGGGGCTGTTCCCAGGCAGCCTGGGGAACAACAACAACAACAACAACAGGAGATTAAACATTTATTAGGTCTCACCAATTGCATATTAACCTTACTCTAAGATTACTTAGGTTTTAAAGTCAATAGTATTCCCTCGGTTAGGGCTACAATGTATTATCCTCACTAACATAGCTATTTCATTTCGCACCCCATATCAGTGTTCCTGTCTGGCATTCATTCTAGCGTTTCATTGATTCTGGCAATTCTGTTATCATCACATTATCGCTGATTGTGCTTCTCCGTACATGATTTATTTACGATCCTTTGTAGCTCCAGGTAGTAACTTCAAAATAATTAGAGTAAATGAATCAACCTTTGTGATTTGAGCTATATTGTTTTATATTCTCGAATCACAATCGAGAATCCTAATTTTGAATAGCAAAAACACCGGAAAAATGTCGGTGTGACATCAGAGTTGTTTCGAGGCTGGACTTGACTTGGATATATAATCAGAGGCCAACACAAGCTATCCTAATTTACATATCCATTTTATTAATGTGGCTAAACTCGTCTTGAAAGTTGTTGCATATGTAAGTACATGTCATCTATTTGAAAGGGTTAACGCTCGTATTCCAATAATTGTTTTAATCCATTCAGTCCCGGTGACGTTATTTTAATTATATTCTGACAACTATTAGACGATTTTATTAAGCTTAGGAAGGCCGTCTACCCATGGAAAGGCTACATACTTTTTCAGTTAATCCTTTTAGCTATAATTTATTTTTTCCTAAGCTTTATGAAATCATTCAAAGGTAGCAGAAATCATATAATATATATGTCACCGGCACTGAACGGGTTAAGTGTCGCAGTGGTAGTGGGACGAAGATGACCACACTATAATATTCATGTGCCTATTTGAACAAAAAGCTGAAGCAAAACTGGTACACTCATTACAAATAGTATCTTAAATAATTTGTCATTTACTATACATCACATTTAGAATCAAAATCATAAACAAGTTCCTAAGGCCTCTACAAGTGTTCAAATGGTTTCACACAACAATTATTACACACGTATCTATATACCCGTTTGTTAAGGGGAGTCACCTGCTTTTTTTTATCTTGTTCTCAATTTATCTGGCTTGTATTCATTCGGCCCCATTCAGCCAACTGTTTTAAGTCGTTTATCCCTATCCAGGTGTCGATTTTTTCCTGGCAAGCGATAGCGAGTCAGCATTATATGGAGAAATCCGGCTTCGCCGGAGAAATTGTTCTATCGAAAAATGTACAAATTTATCTTGTGTCAAAACAAAAAAATATATATGCTGGCTCGCTACCGCTCGCCAGTAAAATATTGACACCTGGAAGGGGATAAACGTCTTAGAACAGTAGGCTGCATTGGGCCGAATGGATACAAGCCAAAGAAAGAGAGAAAAGGAGAAACAAAAAAAAGCCTGTGACCCCCCTTAACAGAGTATGTGTTGTATGCTGCACACATGATGATTAGGAAGAGATTAAGGCACACACAACGGATCCCGCCTCTAAAACATCAAAAGCAATATCTAGTCGAACAACATCAATAAATAAAATTAATGACTAAATTTGCTGAGCTAGGACTATCCGAGTTATCCCTCAACTCAGATTAACTAGTGATATATCCTGAATAAATGCCGCCGTTGCATTGGCTGTTATAACTTATTACAGAATGCCAATGTCTGTAGACTTTTAAATCTTATTTTTTCGAACTCTGGGTCTTTGAGATAAATCACAGGCATATAGCATTACCGTATAGATTTTACTAGTAGTTGGACAATTTCGCAAAGGGGAAGAGCGCAGCTTGTGTTATATGCTGGGTTTACGCAACAGGTTATCATTTCACGTCGAGATATACTGTAAGGTGGCGCTAATAAGTCATGTCTCAGCTGTCATTACGTTGGGCTCGCTATGTGCTGTAATAATGTCTGTCAGATGTTGAATAGGGTTGGTAAGTTTAGGAACATGTTGTTATCTCTCACTCAAAAAGAAGTAATCATATGTAAATATTGCTGATACCAATTATTGATCAAAACATAATTGGTGCCAAAACATCACTGATTAGGCCGACTGTACGCGCTTGTATTTCTTAGTTTGACATAAAGGTGGTATGGTATGGCCGACTAGAAATTGACTAGGGGTCACCTGCTTTTTTATCTTGCTCTCATTTTCTCTCTTTCTCTGGCTTGTATTCATGCGGCCCCATTCAGCCAACGGTTTTAAGTCGTTTATCCCTATCCAGGTGTCGATTTCTTCCTGGCAAGCGATAGCGAGTCAGCATTGTATGGAGAAATCCGGCTTCGCCGAAGAAATTGTTCTATCGAAAAATGTAAAAATTTATCTTGCTGTCAAAACAAAAATATATATATGCTGGCTCGCCTGTACCATATCCTTCTCATGACCGAAGGATATGGTGTGATGTATCCGTGCATAAAATTCGTTTACACACACACACACACACACACACACACACACACACACATACTCCCTCTCCCTCTCCTGCATTTCCAATCACAATAATTACGTATACATGAGCTTATCATGTTTATGATTTTGTTCGTATACTTATTTTCTTGATAAATTTAGCCTACAAAAAACAATTGGGTGCTTCTCTTTATCACCAAAGTAATCCGGTAAGTATTATTTAATAATTAAGTTGTACATTTAAGAACACAAGAGGTAATAATTTGACCTGACATTTTCTCTAGCAAAAGCACGGACTCAGTTATCGGCATGGAGTATCTGTCAATGCATAGAATAATTACCCCATCCGTAACAGTTAATTCATGGATTTATGGACAGACGGGCCACATCAAATGAACTTGGATGAACTTTACGACGGCAAGGATAAGTGACCGTAACAGTGAACTATTTGATGTCGATATTATTGTGTCTGTTTCTTCAGCCAAAACAGGACTGTACGATACATCTGTTATGTGGAGGTATACGCCTGTAATGTGTAATATACAATTTGGAGGACATTAAAAAGAGTATCAATGAAGCAATATTAACAGCATCAGAGAAAATTATGATTAACGTAATACGATATGAAATCAACTACCAATCGAATTTCACCTCTCTCAATAGAGCGTTTTGCATGGTATCACAAACGAGTCTAAGTTATATGCAGAATAGCTGTTAACAAAAATGAATTATACCTTTTAAACTCATGCAGGGTAAGAGACCAGATTATACTATGTTTTTTTTCTTCAGCTGTCGATGAACTAAAACTCTTAGCAACTAATTAAGCCTACTTTGATACTTTAGTGAAACATGAAACTACTAGAACTTTGCATCATATAAATACCTATCTATCTATCTATTGCCTGAAGCCGTGATCCCCGAAGGGGTGGCCACGAACGAACCGCCCCCATGCACCTCTGTCCCCAGTCAGTCGACGCCCCTCCCCCCAACCAGCACCGCTTTCGTTCATGTACTTCCTCACTCGATCCTTCCACCTCTCATTCGGTCTACCTCTCCCTCTCTGTCCCTCCACCTCGCTCTCGTACACCCTCTTAGTCATTCTCTCGCTTTCCATACGTGCCATATGGCCGAACCATCTCAAGTTGTTCCTTTTCTCACTTTCCAGCACATCTACCTCCACACCACACCTCCTTCTTACTTCCTCATTAGTCTGTCTATCCCTCTATGTAACTCCGCACGCACTCCTTAAGTAATTAATTTCCACTGCTCTCACTCTTGGTCAGAGTCTCTCAACCAACGTCCATGCTTCGCTTCCGTAAGTCAGTGTCGGGATTACCACGCTGTCATGCAAGGACTTCTTCACTCCCATACTGACCACACTATTTCTTGTTTCTGCTTTTAGCGTTCCTACAACCCTCTTCCCCTGTTGTACCCTCTCCCGCACTTCTTCATCCATAGTCCAATCTTTACTCAACACCAAATAAATATAAATACCAAGTGTATATAATCCGCACTATATTACACTACAATATCTTCAAATTAACTGAGAAATATTGATGGAACTTTGCAATTTACCGTAAGCCGAAAACAGACTATATTAATCCACATAATTTTTTTAATACTCCGTAATTTTATGTATGGTACGAAATTTAGTGTTACTGAACTCAAATTGTATTTTCTTTTGAAGTAGTTACATAAAACATATCAATTAACAGTTTTATAGCACGTTATGATTGTAAGGCATTAACATTCTGCTGCAAACATGTCACAAGATGGGTACGATTTTTTGCGGCCTACTGTATGTGATGCAAATAACCGGGTGTCTTCACACTTGCTTTTATTATGTACCAATCGTGGACTAAAAATAAGACACAAGGACCAGCTGTATTCCGGCAATCTCATAATTAGTACAAAATATCGACATATCAAAGATCTGATAAATGTTCATAATTCTAACTAAAGCTGGGTCTAAAAGAGATCTTCCGCATATGGGTTAATAATAGTAATACTACTACTAATACTAATAATAATTATGAGAATAGTTATTGAAGCTTGCCAGCTAAGGATAGTCCAATATGGCGGACTAGGCGTATTTCCAATGGGGTTCTGTACTATACAGTATATTACCCAAACCCCTTGCTCAAGGGGGATGATAACGATTCAATGCTTGTGAAGACCCTTTAATGTGCCGGCGCGAACCTGGGACCTACTGGGTGGAAGTCCAGGACGCTAGTCACTTCACCAGCGAGCCGTAGTTCGTGTTAAAGGGGGATGGTTCACATTTTGGGCGATTTTTGCATGTATTAATTATGTTTCTAGTATACTCCCTAGACCTCCATCAAATTTAAAAAAAAACATCCATTAGATCCCCCTTCTAGATTAATTTGTAAATGTTTTGGTAGAAAAATTTCCCGGCCGAAGGCCGTTTCTTCCAACATTACAGGCTCACTATCGTTTGCCAGGAAAAAAATCGACAGCTAAATAGCACGAAAGGTCTAAATATTGACGACGAAATTGGGCGAAAGGTCTTAAAATCGACTAACTAATGGGGAAAACATCTTAACATCTGAAACTAATGGGGCTAAGCATGAGGAAGAAAGGGAACCAGAAAAACGGCCCATGTCCCCTTAATACGCAGCTTTCCCATGGCAACACTAAATACTGCTTTGTTGAGTTTAACATCAATAATAATACACATCATAGGTATGGAATATTGTATTGGCATGGACTATGGACTAATTTTCTTGACATCCTTCTTTACGTCATACTAACTGGTTCTATCTAGGCTTCTTTTATAGCGTGTGAATCATAGATCTATTTTTCTATTATAAGTATTATAAGTAACTACAGTTTGTTAAATATAGTTGGACATCATCTTATGGAAGTTGCCACCAAACGATTTTATTCCCTTTGAAAGGTCTCAACTCCATTTCATTAAATATTAATCATAAGTCTCAAGGCAAAATTCAAACTACAGTAAGACTTATACAATATAAGAAATAATTATATTAATGCCAAGTAAATGTCAGTAAGCCTATTTCACAATACTATATTTGCTACACATTTCAATTACAACTCCTATCAACTTACACCCAATTTCTTACCCCAACCGCTTCCTAATACAAGAATACAGCTGCTTGGCCTTCAATTAGTAGCTATAGCGGGGTTTTGCAGCAACGGGACAAGCAAACAGGGCATTCATGTTTATGTGGGTTATTTTTTGATCATTATATACTGGTGTCGCCGTTTTTATAATTCCCGGTTTGTGGTCGAGGTAAGGACGTATTATATGGTGTGAAGGTTAAGGGGAAATTTCCACTTGAAGGATTTTTTTTTCTGGGCCCCTTTTGCCTTCATGTTTAGCCCCATTGCTTTTGATATTTTAAGACGTTCACTCCATTAGTTTGGCGATTTTAAAAACTTTCGCCCCATTTCTGTCAATGTTAAGACCTTTCGTGCCGGTTAGGTGTCGATTTTTTTTCCTGGCGAACGATAGTGAGCCTGTAATTTAAGAGGAACCGGCCTTCGGCCGAGACATTTTTCTACCGACAAATGTAGGCTACACATTTAATTTGAAAAGTGGTCTCGGGTATGTAATTATATGTTTGATGAAGGTTTAGGGAACAAGCTAAAAACCTCCCCTTAAAAGGGTAGGTACAGTATAACAAATAAATCCGGGCCCAATACGAACCATCGAGCAGCATAACGAAGCTCCGAAATGTAGTACTGGGTAAAGAATTTATGAAAATATTCAATTCAATTCAGGATTGTTTCAATAATTTGGACAACGATTTGTGTCTTAGGTGGTACAGTCGTTAACAGGAATTTCTGAACAATATATGGAGGCAAATTAATGATATACTTAATTTTTTGTTTTGATAAACTATTTAACTACACTGATCAAATTACTGGGATTACTAGTCAATGTTCACCGCCTTGTTCTTATCATTAGGAAGTCAATGCTAACCGCCTTGTTTTTATCATGAGGATGTGTTCAAGTATTCATGACCCCGATTGTACTCTAAGACATGAATCCTGTTCCAAAATAAACTCTTGAACAGCATACTGAACCTCCGAAAATTGATTATTAGATACGGATTTAATGATAATATTCGATACAATTCGGGATAGCACGATAAGTCTTAATATTGACAACAAAAAATGGCGGAAAGGTCTTAAAATCGAAAACTAATGAGCCGAATGTCATAACATCTGAAAACTAATGGGGCTAAGCACGAGGAAAATAGGGGGACCAGAAAAACAGCCCATCCACCCTTAACTCTTTCCCAGAACCTGACAATGACAGAGTAGAATTACAGTACATCCATCCTTAGTCTTTACATCCCATTAGAGACCCTTTATTTATAGAGATCTGCCCCCCCCAAAAAAAAAACACCAAAAAAACACACAAAATTACCTGACGGCTCGAAATACACCGATTATCATTAATAATATCATTATTATTAAGGGAAAATGGGTCGTTTATCTAAATCCCCTTCTCCCTCGTGTTTAGCGCCATTAGTTTTCAGATTTTAAGATGCCTGTCCCATTAGTTTGTCAAATTTAATATCTTTCACCCCATTTTTTTGTCAATATTTAGACCTGTCGTGTTATTTAGGTGTCGTTTTTTTTCATGGCGAACGATAGTGAGCCTGCGGGACATATTTACTCTCGAAAAATGTAAAAACAAATCTAGTGGACCCTGTAATCATAAGAGGAAGCGGCCTTCAGCCAGAAAATGTGTCTACCCAAAAAAAGTACAAATTAATCTCAAAGGGGGCTTTAGGTTTTAAAAAGGTTTAATGGAGGTCTAGCTAGGAAATTAAACATTAAATATACAAATAAATAAATAGCCCAACAAATAAACCCTTCCCCCAACATTCGGTAAAGCTGGTGTCGGATGTATACCTCTGCCTATGGATCAACCTTTAACATCATCAATACTAACACACCATTAGGAGAGACATGTGCTTCTATTCTGAGATTTACTTGGCTATGCAACGTTATCAAAGTTTATCCCGAAAACGCAGATTCTGTACTAAATAGATAATATATTTCATGCCATCAAACATCGACTTCCTTTCAGTGGATTCAATAAATTCGCATGGCCAATTCGAATATCAGCGGCTATTCTATGAGCTGGAGTATCTGATTTATTATTTGCTTCAATTTTGGTGACGTCGTTCTTTCTTATCTGGCCAACATTTGACTATTATCTTCAGCTTCGGAAGGACTTGTATTTATCAAAGAGTTTCAATTTAACTCAAATAACCTGCTGACTATCACAGATCCTTCATAGACTGCATATAATCTTCTAATGATAGCGAGAAAAACATTAACCCCTTCCGTACCGACGACGTTCTTTTCATGTTGTGTTGGCTACTATTAGGCTATTTTGTTAGTTTAATAAAGGCCTCCTGTAATTAACAGGCTTCAAACTATTATAATTAACCCATATTAATACTACAGCTCCTCCGTTCGCTACACAAAGTCGTCTAAATATAGCTAGAATAGGCTATAATGAAAAACGCCGTCGCCGTCGTTTACCGTCGCCGGTAAAAAAGGGGTTACCTACATCCAAGGTCTATATACAAGTATATATATCTTGCCTACATCGTCACCCGAACTGGAAAGGTTATTTTACGCTCTGACGGTACTTTGAGTCATGAAGTTCGTAATCTCCTGTAGTTATATTTGCTATAGTCCGTTCATTCTAGGTTGGGTAGACATCGCAACCTCTAACCTATGTAACTCAAAAAGGGCCAGAGCAAATGAGCTGTCAATCTCCACACCTAATCCCAAGCCAAGTTTTCTTATATGGTAGAAAAATTAGATCGATTACTCTAGTCCTTGAGTTACAAAGGTTAGAGGTTACAATCCCTGCCCAACCTAGAATTCCATACAAGGCTAACTAAGTAACACCCCGTTCTTAACATTAATCATCAATTACAAACCCCAATGTACTTGAATAAACTAATTAAAGCATATGGTCCTCCCGGGATTTGAACTCGGGACACCACACCCAGAACATAAGCATCTAACTAACACAGACAATAGGATACATTGATGAACATACCCTTATCCGATGGAATTTGCCTCTCAACTACTGTATACTGTATACCTGCTTGGCTAGAGGTTCTTGTGACCCTGGTTATGGGGAGATGGGCGTGTTGATTGCTCATTTATGGATCTTTGTATAATTTTTTAGTTTCTTCCCTAGACCTTCATCAAACTTTAAAAACACTTCCATTAAATCCCCCTTCTAAACAAATTTGTAAATTTTTCGGTAGAAAAATGTCAGGCTCACTATCTTTCGCCAAGACAAAAAAAACGACACCTAAATAGCATGAAAGGTCTTAATATTGACACAGAAAGGGGGAAATAGGTCTTAAAATAAAAAATAAAACTAATAGGGCTAGCATCTTAAAAACTGAAAACTAATGGGGCTAAACATGAGGACGAAGGGGGACCAGAAAAAGCGCCCCATCTCCCCTTAACCATCAAGGTCCAGGACAACAAGACCTGGTTTGAAGAATTGAGGGGCGCTGGCTATTTCTGAGAGGACTGGTTTGAAATTAGTAAGGGCATGTTAAGTGGGTATCACACGGGAGCTTTTAGCACCAACTTATCCTTCGGTACATTATGCTGGCAGCATTATGTTACTATATTGCTCTGCCAATAGCCAGGCTACCTATGGAATAACTTGGACGACACTATTCTTATAAAACATTAATCCATAAGCCGCCAGACCAGAGTTGACAATAACGGTGAAGTGAACAAAATAGCGGGTGTGAAATCAACATTAGAACCTGTAGGAGGGCCAAGGACGCATTGGAAGTGGGGAAGAAGAAGGAGAAGAAGACTTTTTCTGAACACTCTTGCTGAGGCTAGGAATGTAAGACAAGAGAGAGAGAGAGAGAGTGTTCGTAATTAGTTCAATTTTGCCATGGTGTGCATATTGTTTTACTTTCAACTGCCTTCATGCTACCTTTATTGACTTGGAGAAGGCCTATGACAGAGTTGATAGAGAAGGTATGTGGAAAGTACTGAGAATATACGGAGTAGATGGCAAGTTGCTGAAAGCAATGAAGAGCATGTATGAGGGTGCAAAGGCGTCAGTACGTGGGGAGAATGAGCAGAGCGAATATTTTTATCTGAATGTTGGGTTAAAGTAAGGGTGTGTGATGTCCCCATGGTTGTCCAATATATATATGGATGGAATCATGAAATAAATACAAAGAAGAGCAGTGAATGTTGGTGTACTGCTGATAAGGGAGGAAAACAAGTGGAAGTTGCCTGTACTGCTGTTTGTTGATGATACAGTTCTGATGAGCGATAGTGAATGGGAGTTGCAGAGTCTGGTAAATATGGTTGGCGCAGTGTGTGAATAATGGAATCTGAAGGTAAATGCAGGGAAGAGCAAGGTTATGGTCTTTGAAAGGGGTGCAGCCACAGAGTGTGAGGTGAGGTTGAACGGTCAGGCTATGGAGAATGTCAGCTCATTTAAGTATTTGGGCAGTGTGTTGAGTAAAGATGGGAGTATGGATGAAGAAGTGCGGGAGAGGGTGCAACAGGGGAAGAGGGTTGTAGGAATTCTAAAAGCAGTAACAAGAAATAGGGTGGTGAGCATGGAAGTAAAGAAGTCCTTGCATGACAGTGTGGTAATCCCAACATTGAGTTACGGGAGCGAAGCATGGACGTTGGTGAAGAGACTCACACCAAGAATGAGAGGGGTAGAAATGAGTTACTTGAGAAATGAGTACGGAGTTACATAGAGGGATTGAAAGACGAATGAGGAAGTACGAGAGAGATATGGTGTGGATGTAGATGTGCTGAAAAGTGTGAAAAGGAACACCTTGAGATGGTTCGGCCATGTGGAACCTATGGGAAGCAAGATAATTACTAATAGAGTGTACAAGAGTGAGGTGGAAGGACAGAGAGGGAGAGGTAGACCAAGTGAGAGGGGGAAGGATGGAGTTAAGAAGTATATGAGCGAAGGTGGTACTGGATGGGAGGAGGGGCGTCGACTGACTGAGGACAGAGGTAAATGGGGGCGTTTCGTTCGTTGTCACCCCTTCGGGGATCGCAGCGTCCGGCAATAGATAGATAGATAGAACTATGAATATCTTCATAACAAACAACCTGTGTTAATTAAACCTCTTACTAATGTGCGTTGGGAACTTAAGAGTGCAAACTAATACTTCAAGATTATTACTAAGATATTATTAAAGATAAATTATAATCAATAAACAAATTAACAAGTCATTCAAAACAACATGACATTCTTTCATGGTGCAGACCTTTAACAGCTGGTATTTATGCAACGAAGATGAACATACAGAAGAAGAACGACCAGTTATTAGAGTATTATTATTAACATATAATTTATTAAGCTTCGATACTGATTTTTTTATACATTTTAACGATATTTACAGCGTTATGTAGAAGCTGTTACTATATTAATTGTGTTATTATTATTATTATTATTATTATTATTATTATTATTATTATTATTATGTTTATGTTTATTTTTAACGAAAGCTGGTCGCGGAGACATACAGCTAATTGTTAATAAAGTATTAAGGGAATATTTAAAATGTATTGGAAGTATTAGTAGAATTTTTCTTTTAATTTAAGGATACTGAAAAACTAAGAAGAGTCAAGTATGTCATCACTTTCGGTATTTTAAAATTATGAATGGAAGTATTATTAGTAAGCAAAACGTAATTCAACAAGAACACTACACAGTGGTTGAGTACTAACTTGTGGTATTATATTATTTATTTCCTGATAAATTTTGGAAATTGTAAACAATATGTTAACAAGAGAGTGGTTTATCACGAAACGAAATATTAGTAAGTGCTTAAGCACATGAACACACAATGATAATGCATGTGTGGATACAGCATTAACATATAGACTAACATTATTGTTCAAGTGTGTGTGTATTAATGTGTGTGGGGGTGGGTGGGTGTGACCGAGTGTGCGTGTGTATGTGTGTGTGTGCATGTGTGTGTGTGCATGTGTGTGAGCATTTCCGTTTGTGTGTGTGTGTGTATGTGTGTGTGGGGGGGGGGGGGTGTCCGAGTGTTTGTGCGTGTGCATGTGTGGGTGTGTCCGTGTATGTGTGTGTACGTGTGTATGTGAGTGTGTGCATGTGGTTGGGTGTGTACTTGTTATGTTTGACTTCTGCCAATGCCACTGGTTCATACACCAATTTTGTCATGTACAGTCTTGACCGGAATATCTAAGCAATGATTGGAGACACCATTATGATTGAGCCACAGAGTCCAATTTACTAGGCTGCACATACAGTATATTGTTCAACGTCTTATTTGTATCATTGGAACCTGTACATAAATTAAGTCAAAGCGACAGTTTTACACCATCAACCGATATTGAGGTACCTGGTAACCATGATAATTCCACGATAGATTTCAAGTTCAGGAATACAAAAAGAGCAGTAGGTGTGGCTGCCAACAGGGTATATAAGACCCAGCCAAACCACACTTCTGGGCAGTAGCCTTCAGGAGTTCTGCGTCTACTCCTCTCATCATGAAGTTCTTGGTGAGTCTCATGACGTTAGCTAAAATACTGACGTCCAGTATATCATTATAGTATCATATCATTTTATATATATATATATATATATATATATATATATATATATATATATATATTCTATCGATTGCCAGATGCCATGATCCCCGAAGGGGTGGCCAGGAATGAATCGTCCCATGATGCACCTCTGTCCCGAGTCAGTTGATGCCCCTCCTCCAATCCAGCACAGCTTTCACGCATATACTTCTTAATTCCTTCTTTCCAACTCTCTCTCGGTTTACCTCTCCCTCTCTGTCCTTCCACTTCACTCTCGTACACTGTTTTAGTCATTCTCTCGCTTCCCATACGTTCCTCATGACCGAACCATCTCAAGGTTTTCCTTTTCACACTTTCCAGCACATCTACATCCACACCACACCGCTCTTGTGCTTCCTCATGCGTCTGTCTATCCCTCCACACACTTCTCAAATAACTCATTTCCACCCCTCCCACTCTTGGTTTGTGTCTCTCCAACAGCGTCCATGCTTCACTCCCGTACGTCAATGTCAGGATTATCACACTATCATGCAAGGACTTCTTTACATCGTGCTGACCACCCTATTTCTTGTTACTGATTTCAGCGATCTTACAACCCTCTTCCCCTGTTGTAACCTCTCCCGCACTTCTTCATCCATACTTCCATCTTTACTCAACACACTGCCCATGCAAATACTTAAATGAGCTGACATTCTCCATAGCCTGACCGTTCAACCTCACCTCACACTCTGTGGCTGCACCCCTTTCAAAGACCATAACCTTACTATATCGTGATTTTACTATAGGTAGCACCATCGAACTTGACAATAATCTTTATCCCTGACCTCTCTGTAACTCAAAAGAGCCTAGAGAAAACTGGCTGTAAGTATCCACACCTATTTCCTGGTGGACTCTTCCCAAATGATAGAAACGTCAGCCTGATTGCTTTCATTAATTTCGAGTTATAAGAAGTGAAGGGGTCAAGATTATTGTCAAGTTCACTGGCGCTGCCTATAGCTATACACTATGCCTTGGCCATGAAATTACAAACTCATAAACACATAAATATAATGAATTATACACCTTTGCCATCTTTGTTTTTCGCTATCCGTGGGCTTAAATGGATTACACCTACCAAGATGTGTAATTTTTTTCAATGAGTATTACGCATGATGAAAATATATGTAAGCAAATTAATTATATGCAACATTCTTCAAGAGTCGTTTTTGAAGTAAGATTTCTAATTTTAATTAAAATATGTTTCTCCTACAGGCAGCTCTCTGTGTACTGGTGGTTGGGGCCAGCGCCCAGCTTGGGCCATCTGGTCTTGTTGACCCTTCAGGTTTCAACAGGCAGTTCTCTCACGAGTACGCCAGCAGCATCGTGCTGATCGGGCCATCTGGTGCTGTTACCAGTACTGGTGATAACCTGCAGCTGACTGCTGAACAGGCCGCCCTCCACATCGCTACTCCTTACACTCCCCAGCCTGTGGCCACCTATCTTATGAAGGGTGCCTTCGGTCCTTCTGGTATTGTCTACCCCAGTGGTAACAATGTTCAGTTCTCCTCTGCTCAGGCCGACAACATTGTGCTGATCGGGCCCTCCGGTGCAGTCACTGCTGACGGTAACAACATTCAGTTTAACGACCAGGGAGTCCCCTCCAGGAAGAAGAGAGACCTGACCGGGCCCTCTGGCTACATTAATTTCGAGCACGGGTGGCTGAGACACCTTCCCGTTGGCGTGCACCTTGTTGTCAAAGGTCCCTCTGGCATGGTCTTCTCCGACGGCAAGAACTACCAGTTCCCAAAGTAACTTCATAAATTGAGACCATTTTATGAGGAAAATAATTGAAACCAGATGTTAAATTTGTCATCCTCAAAGGAATTGACTTGATACCTAAAATCTAGTAAACATGCATTAAACTCCTGCAAATATTTATGTATTGTGTATTGCTCTAATCCTATCATGTGTTAAGAATATTGACATTATATCCTAGCTCATTATACACCACAGTTCAGTTATGCCGTTTTCTTGATTTTCATGTTGATGGCTACAAATATAATTATTACACTAGTTACATGAATACAAAGAAATAGTAATGAATTGAAGGAAAAAAACAGTAATAATAGTTATACCATTATTAGGTATATCTAGAATCTGGCATTTCCATGTCTTATTCATTTGGTTTTTGACTGAAACATAATTAAATGAAGCTTGAGCTGTTTCGTGAATTTACAATGAAAATGCAAATAATTTACGCAAAGCTTACTTAGTTATATATTTAAATAGTAACATACGCATACCAAAATTAACTTTGTATATAATGTTGTAAATCATTGACATGTTAAGTTAAATTTCCATATACCCAAATAATCATATAATTAGGAGATAAGAAAATGCTTACAATAAGTCAGACATTTTCATATTAGGTGAAACGTTATACGTTATACGAACCCTTCAGACAACTTCCCATAAAATACAATATCATCACAATTTGTTACTCTATCATTAAATGGAATACTTTCTTTGCTAACAACAAAAACAAATGTGATTAATTTTGGACGAATTAGATAATATATGTTTATTAATTTCACCACAACACCAAACACCTCCAATTAAATTAATGAAAGCTTTGATATGATCCACCAGGATTCGAACCCGGGTTATCACACACAGATTGATAGACACCTTAACCAATACACCACCACACCACAAAGCACACTGCTTTCACTATAATACTTTGCTTAGTTACATAATTATACAAAATATATATAGGACTATTTGTGGAACACCGGAATGGTTTCGCACAATTAAGAAAACACACACACACACACACACACACACACACACACACACACACAGCCCGTAGCCTAGTAGGTAGAGCTCTCGTCTCACACACGAGAGGTCGGGGGTTCAATCCCCGGCTGGGCGGAGACAAATTGGACTTGTCTCCTTTCATGTGTTAGCCTCAGTTCACCTAGCTGTAAATAGGTACCTGGAATAAGTGGACGACGTTGTGACGTCCCATCTGGGGTTGGCAAAAATGGTACAAGGCGAGATGGGTATCATATGGTTCACCTAAGCTGATGGCTACCTAAGCCTTCGGGCGAGACGGTACCGTCTATAGTGAGAATGGTACCATACAGATCCACCCTAAGCCTTCGTTTCCAATGTCGCCAATTGGCTAAAATACAGACTACACACACATCCACAGCCATTCCAACAGTACATAAAACACTTAACATGCATTTCACGCAATACATTCCCAGTTAAGGAGGCGCGATAATAATGAGCTTAGCTCGCATTGCGTGGATTCCCCTTGACGAACAAGTAACTGAGTAAAACACACACACACACACATGATGTGGCTTTAAACTCGTGCCTGTGTGTCATAACGCAAACAATATATACTGTACATAAACCAAAAATAAACAAAACAACAACAAGCGATACAACAGGAGATTAAACATGTATTAGGTCTCATCAATAGCATATTAACCTTACTCTAACATTACTTAGGTTTTAAAGTCAATAGTATTCCCACGGTTAGGGCTACAATGTATTATCCTCACTAACATTGCTATTTCATTTCGCACCCCATATCAGTGTTCCTGTCTGGCATTCATTCTAGCCTTTCATTGATTCTGGCTATTCTGTTATCATCACATTATCGCTGATTGTGCTTCTCCGTACATGATTTATTTACGATCCTTTGTAGCTCCAGGTAGTAACTTCAAAATAATTAGAGTAAATTAATCAACCTTTGTGATTTGAGCTATATTGTTTTATATTCTCGAATCACAATCGAGAATCCTAATATTGAATAGCAAAAACACCGGAAAAATATCCGTGTGACATCATCAGACTTGTTTCGAGGCTGGACTTGACTTGGATATATAATCAGAGGCCAACACAAGCTATCCTAATTTACATATCCATTTTATTAATGTGGCTAAAATCGTCTTGAAAGTTGTTGAATATGGAAGCACATGTCATCTATTTGAAAGGGTTAAAATAACGCTAGCATTCCAATAATTGTGTAATCCATTCAGTCCCGGTGACGTTATTTTAATTATATTCTGACAACTATTAGACGATTTTATTAAGCTTAGGAAGGCCGTCTACCCATGGAAAGGCTACATACTATTTCAGTTAATCCTTTTAGCTATAATTTATTTTTTCCTAAGCTTCATGAAATCATTCAAAAGTAGCAGAAATCATATAATATATATGTCACCGGCACTGAACGGGTTGAGTGTCGCAGTGGTAGTGGGACGAAGATGACCACACTATAATATTCATGTGCCTATTTGAACAAAAAGCTGAAGAAAAACTGGTACACTCATTACAAATAGTATCTTAAATAATTTGTCATTTACTATACATCACATTTAGAATCAAAATCATAAACAAGTTCCTAAGGCCTCTACAAGTGTTCAAATGGTTTCACACAACAATTATTACACCCGTTTGTTAAGGGGGATCACCTGCTTTTTTTGTCTTGTTCACATTTTCTCTCTTTCTCTGGCTTGTATTCATTCGGCCCCATTCAGCCAACTGTTTTAAGTCGTTTATCCCTCTCCAGGTGTCGATTTCTTCCTGGCAAGCGATAGCGAGTCAGCATTGTATGGAGAAATCCGGCTTCGCCGGAGAAATTGTTCTATCGAAAAATGTACTAATTTATCTTGCTGTCAAAACAAAAATATATATATGCGGGCTCGCTACCGCTTGCCAGTAAAATATTGACACCTGGAAGGGGATAAACGTCTTAAAACAGTAGGCTGCATGGGGCCGAATGGATACAAGCCAAAGAAAGAGAGAAAAGGAGAAAAAAAAAGCCTGTGACCCCCCTTAACAGAGTATGTGTTGTATGCTGTACACACGATGATTAGGAAGAGATTAAGGCACACACAACGGATCCCGCCTCTAAAACATCAAAAGCAATATCTAGTCGAACAACATAAATAAATGAAATGAATGACTAAATTTGCTGAGCTAGGACTATCCGAGTTATCCCTCAACTCAGATTAACTAGTGATATATCCTGAATATATGCCGCCGTTGCATTGGCTGTTATAACTTATTACAGAACGTCAATGTCTGTAGACTTTTAAATCTTATTTTTTCGTACTCTGGGTCTTTGAGATAAATCACAGGCATATAGCATTACCGTATCGATTTTACTAATAGTTGGACAATTTCGCAAAGGGGAAGAGCGCAGCTTGTGTTATATGCTGGGTTTACGCAACAGGTTATCATTTCACGTCGAGATATACTGTAAGGTGGCGCTAATAAGTCATGTCTCAGCTGTCATTACGTTGGGTACGCTATGTGCTGTAATAATGTCTGTCAGATGTTGAATAGGGTTGGTAAGTTTAGGAACATGTTGTTATCTCTCACTCAAAAAGAAGTAATCATATGTAAATATTGCTGATACCAATTATTGATCAAAACATAATTGGTGCCAAAACATCACTGATTAGGCCGACTGTACGCGTTTGTATTTCTTAGTTAGACATAAAGGTGGTATGGTATGGCCGACTAGAAATCAAAATCCCTTTAAAATGAAACTAAAATATGTAGATAATAGTTTCCAGCACAGTAAATATATAATTTGAGTTTTTGTGTCAACGATTAGACGCCATTACGCCATACTAAATACTTATCATTGTCGTCAGTAATGATTATAGTTTTGATATAGTCCTAGCCAGTCATCAAAACATAAGAGACCGTTATATTTTCAGCTGACGGTAAATTGCCATGTCTCCATCTCGATTGCAGTATATCATGACGTAATTTCCCCTGGCTCTTGTTAGACACTTTTTTCGCATCTTAGTGAAAGAGTAATGACTGTCTCAAATAACCTTCTGAATGTCTTGTTTCTTTTCTAAACTGAACAAAATCGGCTAATTTTAGCCATAAATTAAGTATACAGCTTGTCATTGTATACTAAAAAGCTTAAACGTGCCTTTGAAACACCGGTTTAATGATTAATGTTCGAGACAAAATATTCTGGTTAAAAGAACTTGGGGTGAAGTGACTTTTTGTAAAGCAACGGGTTTGACAATAGTTGAGGGTTGATCGGATGGCAACAAAGAGTACGAGGGACAACAACAAAAACAAAAGGAGTAAAATATGTAGATGATTGGGTACAAAAGGAAGGATATGAAAATGCAAATATTAGAGAAAAAGGTAAATAATATGAATATGGAAGGCATAACATTATAGTGAAGAGAAAATCATGATTACGATATGAAATAACCATAATGCATAGGACAACATTTTGAAATGAACTGGAATAAAGTATATGAAAGCGCTCTGCTTATTGTTAGAAGAGTCGGTTTCCACACGCATACAGGGCGATATATGAACATATTATTTTGATTTGTGAAAAAGAAAAAATTTACTTATCATTTTCTGAGTGAAATTAATTCAAAAATTGATTTCAGTCAATGTTCAATGTTTACCGCCATTTAAAATCGAATAATAGAGGGGATGAGCAAGTAAATAAGGCATAATAATCTCGTTGGCGCAGACCTTTTGATAACTACTTATTATGCAAAAGAGATGAGTATCAAGAAGACGATCGTTCAATTATAACTCTTGTATTATTAGCTTCATTTGTTTTTAATCTTCAACGCCAAGTCATTGTTAATTGTTTACACTGTATGCAACATTATTATCAGCAAGGACGGAATAATATAGCTATTGTATTTAATATGTTATAATTGAGTAATATTTATATTATTGTTGCTGTTAACAGTTTGCATATAATATTAATTATATTATTAGTATTATTGTAATCAGTATTATCATTATTTATTATTATTAATACTATTATGATGATGATGATTATGATGATGATGATGATGATGATTAGCAGTGGGGCATCGGCTGCTGATAAAAGAGTCGGTGGATCGATCCTGCACTGTCAGAATGTTATTGGTAGATGTCAAGCCCGGGCAACTTGACCTAGCGATTGGTGACAAACGCCTAATATGCATGGACTTACGGCATCTGGGATTACTATTATTAGGCTATATATTGATAGTTTATTTAAAACAATAGAAAATAAAATTATGTTATCCCTTTTGTATTAAATGCTAATCAATGTAACATGATGTTATAAGACCCATTTATGTGAGCATTTTTACCCCAATTTTTGATCAGCAACTTAGATTTATGAACTATTTTATAGACTATTTAGCACTGGTATGAAGAACTGGAAGAATGGTAGAATATTATAAGGGAAGCCATTTTGATATAGCTATATTAGAGAAGCTGCCAGAGGAGAGTAGCGGATCATATTTGCTGGACAAAAAAATAGTCGTGTAAATCCGCCTTTACTGGTGAAAGCATAATTAGTAGGCAAAAACACAATCGTACGAAAGTAAACTACTTTATGACTATATACATGTGTGGTTTCCTTTCTTCGGTGATAAAATATACGAAGGTGTCTTACCATATGCCTAAAGAACAATGATAAAGACCAAATAACTTCACTATCCAATAAATACCACAGCTCCTTTTGTCAATGTGTGTGTGTGTGTGTGTGTGTGTGTGTGTGTGTGTGTTTGTGTGTGTGTGTGTTGTGTGGTTTTGTAATGTATAAAACTTGTATATTCTTCTTGCCTTTTACTTAAACTACATCAATCTCAATACATACAATGGATACTATTACAGCCAGTATTATATCACCAACCAATATAAAACGCCGAGTAACCATACTACGTACAAGACAGGTTCCAAGGTAAATAAAAAAAATAAAAAAAAATGTGCATGGCAACGGGGTATATAAGACCAGCCCGGGCCTCTCCTCATGGCAGTAGCCTTCAGGAGTTCAGCAGCTACTCTTCCCATCATGAAGTTCTTGGTGAGTCTCAGAAAAGTCCAGTGGTGGTTTACCTTGATGCTGATACACTTTTATAATCTGCAAATTAATTATGTGATAAACTGAGAATATTTATGAATGTGTATCACTAAGCTTGTACATTTAAATAATGTAAAACAGCGAGCCACTATATTATAGATATTATCAAGGTTTGCATTATTCCCTTATAAAGTTCTTAATAAGTCTCAGGATGTATGAAAGTAAAACAGCATGCAACAATGTGCAAAAATGCTGATCTGTTTTAACAATTTCGTAGCTGGAGTTACAAAACAAAATAATAATAAGTTCTTCAAAGGCTATGATGATTTACAGTGAAAGATCATGAAAATATCATGCAAAATGAAATGTATTGTGTTAATTTCATAAAAAAACAAAAATCTTTCATAAAATACAAACATATGATCCAAGTGATTCAAAGGGATTTAATTAGAATGCAATGTCTTGGATAGGCCTACCATACTTTCTAGCCTAATCACAACAAATGTGTTTCAAAGGATTTAATTCAAATGGAATGTTTCAGATGTACACTCAGGTAGGCCTGCCGTAGTTTCTAATATAATCACAAGATATCGGGGACACCCCATGTTTATTTTGATTTTTGCAAGTATAACTATATCAATTGATTTTGAACATAAGTTGCTTTTCAATAACTTGTATACATAGTTTTGTAGTTCAAGTACAGAACATATTATTCATATTTTGCTTAGTTTCAAATATATACTTCCACAATTAGAAATAGGTGAAATTCACGAATATTGATAAGTGGGCTAGAGACTATGGCATCCGAGTGTACTGTAGAATATTAGTTGTCACTCAATACAGCTCTGATACTTTGAATGTACACAGTATGGACACCACATTACACTAATTTTCATTCCTGCCCTGCCCTGAAACTAGATTATTTACTGCATGCATATACAGCATAGACACCATATACGTGCATACAATATGGCTGCAAGTGAACAAACATAATAGTCAAACAGATGTGTCGTGTTGTGATACAAATTATTATTTTTGATAATATTCTAAGCCACCTAATACATATAGCATTTAGCATTGCTTTAGTATGTAACTAATATATATATATTGCAGTTGCGTGCGGATTGACTCATTAAATCAACGAAATAATATGTAACATTACTTTGGGAAGGTTACTTACAATTTGAATAACGACAATTTTCTTACAGGCAGCTATCTGTGTGCTGGTGGCTGGGGCCAGCGCCCAGCTTGGGCCATCTGGACTTGTTGATCCTTCAGGTTTCAACAGGCAGTTCTCTCACGAGTACGCCAACAGCATCGTACTGATCGGGCCATCTGGTGCTGTTACTAGTACCGGTGATAACCTGCAGCTGACTGCTGAACAGGCCGCCCTCCACATCGCTACTCCTTACACTCCCCAGCCTGTGGCCACCTATCTTATGAAGGGTGCCTTCGGTCCTTCTGGTATTGTCTACCCCAGTGGTAACAATGTTCAGTTCTCCTCTGCTCAGGCCGACAACATTGTGCTGATCGGGCCCTCCGGTGCAGTCACTGCTGACGGTAACAACATTCAGTTTAACGACCAGGGAGTCCCCTCCAGGAAGAAGAGAGACCTAACCGGGCCCTCAGGCTACATTAATTTCGAGCACGGGTGGCTGAGGCACCTTCCCGTTGGCGTGCACCTTGTCGTCAAAGGTCCCTCTGGTATGGTCTTCTCCGACGGCAAGAACTACCAGTTCCCAAAGTAACTTCATAAATTGAGATAATTTTATGAAGACAAAAATTGGAACCAGATGTTACATTTGGCATCCCCAAAGGAATTGATTTGATACCTAAGTCTAGTAAACATGCATTAAACTCCTGCAAATATCTATGTACCGTGTGTTGCTCTAATCCTTCCATATTGTGTAAACACCAATGACAATATATCCTAGTTCATTATGTACCACAGTTCAGTTAAGCCATATCTTGATTTTCATTTCGATGGCTACAAATATAATGATTACACTAGCTACATGAATTAAACAAAATTCAAAATTGTATTGAACTGGTAAAGCAGACGAAACAAAGTGATAATATTTTCACCATTATTAGGTATATCTAGAATCAGGCATTTCCATGTCGTATTCATGACGCTTTGGTTATCCGACTGTAACATAATTAAATGAAGCTTGAGCTCTTTCAGGAATGTATAGTGAAAATGCAAATAATTTACGCAAAGCTTACATACAATAGTTTAATATTCATAATAGTAACATACGCATACCAAAAGAAACTTTACATCATTTTGTAAATCAATGGCATGTTAAGTTAAATTTCCATATACCCTAATAATCATATAATTAGGAGATAGAAAAATGCTTAAAATAAGTCAGACATTTTCATATTAGGTGAAACGTTATACGAACCCTTCAGACAACTTCCCATAAAATACAATATCATCACAATTTGTTACTCCATCATTAAATGGAATAATTTCTTTGCTAACAACAAAAACAAATGTGATTAATTTTGGACGAATTAAATAATCTATTTTTATTAATTTCACCACAACACCAAACACCTCCAATGAAACTAACGAAAGCATATATATGATCCACCAGGATTCGAACCCGGGTTATCACACACAGATTGTTAGACACCTTAACCAATACACCACCACACCACACATCACACTGCTTTCACTATAATACTTAGTTTAGTTAGATATACAAATATATATAGGACTATTTATGGAACACCGGAATGGTTTCGGCACAATTAAGAAAACACACACACACACACACACACATACACATGATGTGGCTTTAAACTCGTGCCTGTGTGTCATAACGCAAACAATATTATATACTGTACATAAAACAAAAATAAACAAAACAACAACAAGAGATATATATTGGGCGGGTGCCCAACTCCGTAAGGAGTTGAAGTAGGGGAGCTATCCCCCCACCAAAGGCGGCTTTCTAGGGCCTTTCCTAGCTGATGCTGAGAGGATTGGGTTCTAGTCATGTGGTGATGGGCTGGTCTATCAGAGTGAGAGCTGAGTGATCTCTGCCATACCCATAGCTTACTCTGACTGTTCCTTTTACTTATATATCTTCTAGATCTCAAGTGACGGCGTGTTTTCCGTGGATCGACCTCCTTACTGCCAACCTAAAAGTTGGCAGATTGGGAGCCAAAGCGTCACATTTTTCCCTTGCCCCTCAACTTTCCCTTCATAATTGCTGAGGGGCACAGGGCCTTGGGTGGGGCTTTGGTTTCCCGGGCGTTTCCGCGCCCTCCTCTGCTCCCTGCCTTAGAGTGGCTTCGGTCACCTGGGTTTTGTTAGTGGTAAGCAGGGAGGGTTTTGTGGGGGCGCTCTATGGCCTTGGCCTTGCTCGGGACCTTGGGGCTGTTCCCAGGCAGCCTGGGGAACAACAACAACAACAACAACAACAGGAGATTAAACATTTATTAGGTCTCACCAATAGCATATTAACCTTACTCTAAGATTACTTAGGTTTTAAAGTCAATAGTATTCCCTCGGTTAGGGCTACAATGTATTATCCTCACTAACATAGCTATTTCATTTCGCACCCCATATCAGTGTTCCTGTCTGGCATTCATTCTAGCCTTTCATTGATTCTGGCAATTCTGTTATCATCACATTATCGCTGATTGTGCTTCTCCGTACATGATTTATTTACGATCCTTTGTAGCTCCAGGTAGTAACTTCAAAATAATTAGAGTAAATTAATCAACTTTGTGATTTGAGCTATATTGTTTCATGTTCTCGAATCACAATCGAGAATCCTAATTTTGAATAGCAAACACACCGGAAAAATGTCGGTGTGACATCAGAGTTGTTTCGAGGCTGGACTTGACTTGGATATATAATCAGAGGCCAACACAAGCTATCCTAATTTACATATCCATTTTATTAATGTGGCTAAACTCGTCTTGAAAGTTGTTGCATATGTAAGTACATGTCATCTATTTGAAAGGGTTAACGCTCGCATTCCAATAATTGTTTTAATCCATTCAGTCCCGGTGACGTTATTTTAATTATATTCTGACAACTATTAGACGATTTTATTAAGCTTAGGAAGGCCGTCTACCCATGGAAAGGCTACATACTTTTTCAGTTAATCCTTTTAGCTATAATTTATTTTTTCCTAAGCTTTATGAAATCATTCAAAGGTAGCAGAAATCATATAATATATATGTCACCGGCACTGAACGGGTTAAGTGTCGCAGTGGTAGTGGGACGAAGATGACCACACTATAATATTCATGTGCCTATTTGAACAAAAAGCTGAAGCAAAACTGGTACACTCATTACAAATAGTATCTTAAATAATTTGTCATTTACTATACATCACATTTAGAATCAAAATCATAAACAAGTTCCTAAGGCCTCTACAAGTGTTCAAATGGTTTCACACAACAATTATTACACACGTATCTATATACCCGTTTGTTAAGGGGAGTCACCTGCTTTTTTTTATCTTGTTCTCAATTTCTCTGGCTTGTATTCATTCGGCCCCATTCAGCCAACTGTTTTAAGTCGTTTATCCCTATCCAGGTGTCGATTTTTTCCTGGCAAGCGATAGCGATGCATTATATGGAGAAATCCGGCTTCGCCGGAGAAATTGGTCTATCGAAAAATGTACAAATTTATCTTGCTGTCAAAACAAAAATATATATATGCTGCCTCGCTACCGCTCGCCAGTAAAATATTGACACCTGGAAGGGGATAAACGTCTTAGAACAGTAGGCTGCATTGGGTCGAATGGATACAAGCCAAAGAAAGAGAGAAAAGGAGAAAAAAAAAAGCCTGTGACCCCCTTTAACAGAGTATGTGTTGTATGCTGCACACATGATGATTAGGAAGAGATTAAGGCACAAACAACGGATCCCGCCTCTAAAACATCAAAAGCAATATCTAGTCGAACAACATCAATAAATAAAATGAATGACTAAATTTGCTGAGCTAGGACTATCCGAATTATCCCTCAACTCAGATTAACTAGTGATATATCCTGAATATATGCCGCCGTTGCATTGGCTGTTATAACTTATTACAGAACACCAATGTCTGTAGACTTTTAAATCTTATTTTTTCGTACTCTGGGTCTTTGAGATAAATCACAGGCATATAGAATTATATACCGTATAGATTTTACTAGTAGTTGGACAATTTCGCAAAGGGGAAGATCGCAGCTTGTGTTATATGCTGGGTTTACGCAACAGGTTATCATTTCACGTTGAGATATACTGTAAGGTGGCGCTAATAAGTCATGTCTCAGCTGTCATTACGTTGGGCTCGCTATGTGCTGTAATAATGTCTGTCAGATGTTGAATAGGGTTTTTAAGTTTAGGAACATTTTGTTATCTCTCACTCAAAAAGAAGTAATCATATGTAAATATTGCTGATACCAATTATTGATCAAAACATAATTGGTGCCAAAACATCACTGATTAGGCCGACTGTACGCGCTTGTATTTCTTAGTTTGACATAAAGGTGGTATGGTATGGCCGACTAGAAATTGACTAGGGGTCACCTGCTTTTTTATCTTACTCTCATTTTCTCTCTTTCTCTGGCTTGTATTCATGCGGCCCCATTCAGCCAACTGTTTTAAGTCGTTTATCCCTATCCAGGTGTCGATTTCTTCCTGGCAAGCGATAGCGAGTCAGTATTGTATGGAGAAATCCGGCTTCGCCGAAGAAATTGTTCTATCGAAAAATGTACAAATTTATCTTGCTGTCAAAACAAAAATATATATATGCTGGCTCGCTACCGCTCGCCTGTACCATATCCTTCTCATGACCGAAGGATATGGTGCATAAAATTCGTTTACACACACACACACACACACACACACACACATACTCTCTCTCTCTCTCCTGCATTTCCAATCACAATAATTACGTATACATGAGCTTATCATGTTTATGATTTTGTTCGTATACTTATTTTCTTGATAAATTTAGCCTACAAAAAACAATTGGGTGCTTTTTATCACCAAAGTAATCCGGTAAGTATTATTTAATAATTAAGTTGTACATTTAAGAACACAAGAGGTAATAATTTGACCTGACATTTTCTCTAGTAAAAGCACGGACTCAGTTATCGGCATGGAGTATCTGTCAATGCAGAGAATAATTACCCAATCTGTAACAGTTAATTCATGGATTTATGGACAGACGGGCCACATCAAATGAACTTGGATGAACTTTACGACGGCAAGGATAAGTGACCGTAACAGTGAACTATTTGATGTCGATATTATTGTTTCTGTTTCTTCAGCCAAAACAGGACTGTACGATACATCTGTTATGTGGAGGTATACGCCTGTAATGTGTAATATACAATTTGGAGGACATTAAAAAGAGTATCATTGAAGCAATATTAACAGCATCAGAGAAAATTATGATTAACGCAATACGATATGAAATCAATTACCAATCGAATTTCACCTCTCTCAATAGAGCGTTTTGCATGGTATCACAAACGAGTCTAAGTTATATGCAGAATAGCTGTTAACAAAAATGAACTATACCTTTTAAACTCATGCAGGGTAAGAGACCAGATTATACTATGTTTTTTTTCTTCAGCTGTCGATGAACTAAAACTCTTAGCAACTAATTAAGCCTACTTTGATACTTTAGTGAAACATGAAACTACTAGAACTTTGCATCATATAAATACCTATCTATCTATCTATTGCCTGACGCCGTGATCCCCGAAGGGGTGGCCACGAACGAACCGCCCCCATGCACCTCTGTCCCCAGTCAGTCGACGCCCCTCCCCCCAACCAGCACCGCTTTCGTTCATGTACTTCCTCACTCGATCCTTCCACCTCTCATTCGGTCTACCTCTCCCTCTCTGTCCCTCCACCTCGCTCTCGTACACCCTCTTAGTCATTCTCTCGCTTTCCATACGTGCCATATGGCTGAACCATCTCAAGTTGTTCCTTTTCTCACTTTCCAGCACATCTACCTCCACACCACACCTCCTTCTTACTTCCTCATTAGTCTGTCTATCCCTCCATGTAACTCCGCACGCACTCCTTAAGTAATTAATTTCCACTGCTCTCACTCTTGGTCTGAGTCTCTCAACCAACGTCCATGCTTCGCTTCCGTAAGTCAGTGTCGGGATTACCACACTGTCATGCAAGGACTTCTTCACTTCCATACTGACCACCCTATTTCTTGTTTCTGCTTTTAGCGTTCCTACAACCCTCTTCCCCTGTTGTACCCTCTCCCGCACTTCTTCATCCATAGTCCAATCTTTACTCAACACCAAATAAATATAAATACCAAGTGTATATAATCCGCACTATATTACACTACAATATCTTCAAATTAACTGAGAAATATTGATGGAACTTTGCAATTTACCGTAAGCCGAAAACAGACTATATTAATCCACATAATTTTGTTAATACTCCGTAATTTTATGTATGGTACGAAATTTAGTGTTGCTGAACTCAAATTGTATTTTCTTTTGAAGTAGTTACATAAAACATATCAATTAACAGTTTTATAGCACGTTATGATTGTAAGGCATTAACATTCTGCTGCAAACATGTCACGAGATGGGTACGATTTTTTGCGGCCTACTGTATGTGATGCAAATAACCGGGTGTCTTCACACTTGTTTTTATTATGTACCAATCGTGGACTAAAAATAAGACACAAGGACCAGCTGTATTCCGGCAATCTCATAATTAGTACAACATATCGACATATCAAAGATCTGATAAATGTTCATAATTCTAACTAAAGCTGGGTCTAAAAGAGATCTTCCGCATATGGGTTAATAATAGTAATACTACTACTAATACTACTAATAATTATGAGAATAGTTATTGAAGCTTGCCAGCTAAGGATAGTCCAATATGGCGGACTAGGCGTATTTCCAATGGGGTTCTGTACTATACAGTATATTACCCAAACCCCTTGCTCAAGGGGGATGGTAACGATTCAATGCTTGTGAAGACCCTTTAATGTGCCGGCGCGAACCTGGGACCTACTGGGTGGAAGTCCAGGACGCTAGTCACTTCACCAGCGAGCCGTATGTTCGTGTTAAAGGGGGATGGTTCACATTTTGGGCGATTTGTGTATGTATTAATTATGTTTCTAGTATACTCCCTAGACCTCCATCAAATTTAAAAAAAAAACATCCATTAGATCCCCCTTCTAGATTAATTTGTAAATTTTTTGGTAGAAAAATGTCCCGGCCGAAGGCCGTTTCTTCCAACATTACAGGCTCACTATCGTTCGCCAGGAAAAAAATCGACAGCTAAATAGCACGAAAGGTCTAAATATTGACGACGAAATTGGGCGAAAGGTCTTAAAATCGACTAACTAATGGGGAAAACATCTTAACATCTGAAACTAATGGGGCTAAGCATGAGGAAGAAAGGGAACCAGAAAAACGGCCCATGTCCCCTTAATACGCAGCTTTCCCATGGCAACACTAAATACTGCTTTGTTGAGTTTAACATCAATAATAATACACATCATAGGTATGGAATTGTATTGGCATGGACTATGGACTAATTTTCTTGACATCCTTCTTTACGTCATACTAACTGGTTCTATCTAGGCTTCTTTTATAGCGTGTGAATCATAGATCTATTTTTCTATTATAAGTAACTACAGTTTGTTAAATATAGTTGGACATCATCTTATGGAAGTTGCCACCAGACGATTTTATTCCCTTTGAAAGGTCTCAACTCCATTTCATTAAATATTAATCATAAGTCTCAAGGCAAAATTCAAACTACAGTAAGACAGGCAATACAATATAAGAAATAATTATATTAATGCCAAGTAAATGTCAGTAAGCCTATTTCACAATACTATATTTGCTACACATTTCAATTACAACTCCTATCAACTTACACCCAATTTCTTACCCCAACCGCTTCCTAATACAAGAATACAGCTGCTTGGCCTTCAATTAGTAGCTATAGCGGGGTTTTTGCAGCAACGGGACAAGCAAGCAGGGCATTCATGTTTATGTGGGTTATTTTTTGATCATTATATACTGGTGTCGCCGTTTTTATAATTCCCGGTTTGTGGTCGAGGTAAGGACGTATTATATGGTGTGAAGGTTAAGGGGAAATTTCCACTTGAAGGATTTTTTTTTCTGGGCCCCTTTCGCCCTCATGTTTAGCCCCATTGCTTTTGATATTTTAAGACGTTCACCCCATTAGTTTGGCGATTTTAAAAACTTTCGCCCCATTTCTGTCAATGTTAAGACCTTTCGTGCCGCTTAGGTGTCGATTCTTTTTCCTGGCGAACGATAGTGAGCCTTTAATTTAAGAGGAACCGGCCTTCGGCCGAGAAATTTTTCTACCGACAAATGTAGGCTACACATTTAATTTGAAAAGTGGTCTCGGGTATGTATTTATATGTTTGATGAAGGTTTAGGGAACAAGCTAAAAACCTCCCCTTAAAAGGGTAGGTACAGTCTAACAAATAAATCCGGGCCCAATACGAACCATCGAGCAGCATAACGAAGCTCCGAAATGTAGTACTGGGTAAAAATGTTATGAAAATATTCAATTCAATTCGGGATTGTTTCAATAACTTGGACAACGATTTGTGTCTTAGGTGGTACAGTCGTTAACAGGAATTTCTGAACAATATATGGAGGCAAATTAATGATATACTTATTTTTTTATTTCTTATAAACTATTTAACTACACTGATCAAATTACTGGGATTACTAGTCAATGTTCACCGCCTTGTTCTTATCATTAGGAAGTCAATGCTAACCGCCTTGTTTTTATCATGAGGATGTGTTCAAGTATTCATGACCCCGATTGTACTCTAAGACATGAATCCTGTTCCAAAATAAACTCTTGAACAGCATACTGAACCTCCGAAAATTGATTATTAGATACGGATTTAATGATAATATTCGATACAATTCGGGATAGCACGATAAGTCTTAATATTGACAACAAAAAATGGCGGAAAGGTCTTAAAATCGAAAACTAATGAGCCGAATGTCATAACATCTGAAAACTAATGGGGCTAAGCACGAGGAAAATAGGGGGACCAGAAAAACAGCCCATCCACCCTTAACTCTTTCCCAGAACCTGACAATGACAGGGTAGAATTACAGTACATCCATCCTTAGTCTTTACATCCCATTAGAGACCCTTTATTTATAGAGATCTGCCCCCCCCCCCCAAAAAAAAAAACACAAAATGACCTGACGGCTCGAAATACACCGATTATCATTAATAATATCATTATTATTAAGGGGAAATGGGTCGTTTATCTAAATCTCCTCCCTCGTGTTTAGCGCCATTAGTTTTCAGATTTTAAGATGCCTGTCCCATTAGTTTGTCAATTTTAATACCTTTCACCCCATTTTTTTGTCAATATTTAGACTTGTCGTGTTATTTAGGTGTCGATTTTTTTCATGGCGAACGATAGTGAGCCTGCGGGACATATTTACTCTCGAAAAATGTAAAAAAAAATCTAGTGGACCCTGTTATCATAAGAGGAAGCGGCCTTCAGCCAGAAAATGTTTCTACCCACAAAAAGTACAAATTAATCTCAAAGGGGGCTTTAGGTTTTTAAAAAGGTTTAATGGAGGTCTAGCTAGGAAATTAAACATTAAATATACAAATAAATAAATAGCCCAACAAATAAACTCTTCCCCCAACATTCGGTAAAGCTAGTGACGGATGTATACCTCTGCCTATGGATCAAACTTTAACATCATCAATACTAACACACCATTAGGAGAGACATGTGCTTCTATTCTGAGATTTACTTGGCTATGCAACGTTATCAAAGTTTATCCCGAAAACGCAGATTCTGTACTAATTAGATAATATATTTCATGCCATCAAACATCGACTTCCTTTCAGTGGATTCAATAAATTCGCATGGCCAATTCGAATATCAGCGGCTATTCTATGAGCTGGAGTATCTGATTTATTATTTCCTTCAATTTTGGTGACGTCGTTCTTTCTTATCTGGCCAACATTTGACTATTATCTTCAGCTTCGGAAGGACTTGTATTTATCAAAGAGTTTCAATTAAACTCAAATAACCTGCTGACTATCACAGATCCTTCATAGACTGCATATAATCTTCTAATGATAGCGAGAAAAACATTAACCCCTTCCGTACCGACGACGTTCTTTTCATGTTGTGTTGGCTACTATATTAGGCTATTTTGTTAGTTTAATAAAGGCCTCCTGTAATTAACAGGCTTCGAACTATTATAATTAACCCATATTAATACTACAGCTCCTCCGTTCGCTACACAAAGTCATCTAAATATAGCTAGAATAGGCTATAATGAAAAGGACGTCGCCGGTAAAAAAAGGGGTTACCTACATCCAAGGTCTATATACAAGTATATATATCTTGCCTACATCGTCACCCGAACTGGAAAGGTTAATTTACGCTCTGACGGTACTTTGAGTCATGAAGTTCGTAATCTCGTGTAGTTATGTTTGCTATAATCCGTTCATTCTAGGTTGGGTAGACATCGCAACCTCTAACCTATGTAACTCAAAAAGGGCCAGAGCAAATGAGCTGTCAATCTCCACACCTAATCCGAAGCCAAGTTTTCTTATATGGTAGAAAAATGAGATCGATTACTCTAGTCCTTGAGTTACAAAGGTTAGAGGTTACAATCCCTGCCCGACCTAGAATTCCATACAAGGCTAACTAAGTAACACCCCGTTCTTAACATTAATAATCAATTACAAACCCCAATGTACTTGAATAAACTAATGAAAGCATATGGTCCTCCCGGGATTTGAACTCGGGACACCACACCCAGAACATAAGCATCTACCTAACACAGACAATAGGATACATTGATGAACATAATCTTATCCGATGGAATTTGCCTCTCAACTACTGTATACTGTATACCTGCTTGGCTAGTGGTTCTTGTGACCCTGGTTATGGGGAGATGGGCGTGTTGATTTGCTCATGTATGGATCTTTGTATAATTTTTTAGTTTCTGCCCTAGACCTTCATCAAACTTTAAAAAAAAATCCCATTAAATCTCCCTTCTAGACAAATTTGTAAATTTTTCGGTAGAAATATGTCAGGCTCACTATCGTTCGCCAAGACAAAAAACGACACCTAAATAGCATGAAAGGTCTTAATATTGACACAGAAATGGGGAAGTAGGTCTTAAAATAAAAAATAAAACTAATAGGGCTAGCATCTTATAAACTGAAAACTAATGGGGCTAAACATAAGGACAAAGGGGAACAGAAAAAGCGCCCCATCTCCCCTTAACCATCAAGGTCCAGGACAACATGACCTGGTTTGAAGAATTGAGGGGCGCTGGCTTTTTCTGAGAGGACTGGTTTGAAATTAGTAAGGGCATGTTAGGTGGGTATCACACGGGAGCTTTTAGCAGCAACTTATCCTTCGGTACATTAAGCTGGCAGCATTATGTTACTATATTGCTCTGCCAATAACCAGGCTACCTATGGAATAACTTGGACGACACTATTCTTATAAGACATTAATCCATAAGCCGCCAGAGCAGAGTTGACAATAACGGTGAAGTGAACAAAATAGCGGGTGTGAAATCAACATTCGAACCTGTAGGAGGGCCAAGGACGCATTGGAAGTGGGGAAGAAGAAGAAGAAGAAGACTTTTTCTGAACACTCTTGCTGAGGCTAGGAATGTAAGACAAGAGAGAGAGAGAGAGAGTGTTCGTAATTAGTTCAATTTTGCCATGGTGTGCATATTGTTTTACTTTCAACTGCCTTCATGCTACCTTTATTGACTTGGAGAAGGCCTATGACAGAGTTGATAGAGAAGGTATGTGGAAAGTACTGAGAATATACGGAGTAGATGGCAAGTTGCTGAAAGCAATGAAGAGCATGTATGAGGGTGCAAAGGCGTCAGTACGTGGGGAGAATGAGCAGAGCGAATATTTGTATCTGAATGTTGGGTTAAAGTAAGGGTGTGTGATGTCCCCATGGTTGTCCAATATATATATGGATGGAATCATGAAATAAATACAAAGAAGAGCAGTGAATGTTGGTGTACTGCTGATAAGGGAGGAAAACAAGTGGAAGTTGCCTGTACTGCTGTTTGTTGATGATACAGTTCTGATGAGCGATAGTGAATGGGAGTTGCAGAGTCTGGTAAATATGGTTGGCGCAGTGTGTGAATAATGGAATCTGAAGGTAAATGCAGGGAAGAGCAAGGTTATGGTCTTTGAAAGGGGTGCAGCCACAGAGTGTGAGGTGAGGTTGAACGGTCAGGCTATGGAGAATGTCAGCTCATTTAAGTATTTGGGCAGTGTGTTGAGTAAAGATGGGAGTATGGATGAAGAAGTGCGGGAGAGGGTGCAACAGGGGAAGAGGGTTGTAGGAATTCTAAAAGCAGTAACAAGAAATAGGGTGGTGAGCATGGAAGTAAAGAAGTCCTTGCATGACAGTGTGGTAATCCCAACATTGAGTTACGGGAGCGAAGCATGGACGTTGGTGAAGAGACTCACACCAAGAATGAGAGGGGTAGAAATGAGTTACTTGAGAAATGAGTACGAAGTTACATAGAGGGATTGAAAGACGAATGAGGAAGTACGAGAGAGATATGGTGTGGATGTAGATGTGCTGAAAAGTGTGAAAAGGAACACCTTGAGATGGTTCAGCCATGTGGAACCTATGGGAAGCAAGAGAATTACTAATAGAGTGTACAAGAGTGAGGTGGAAGGACAGAGAGGGAGAGGTAGACCAAGTGAGAGGGGGAAGGATGGAGTTAAGAAGTATATGAGCGAAGGTGGTACTGGATGGGAGGAGGGGCGTCGACTGACTGGGGACAGAGGTACATGGGGGGGCGTTTCGTTCGTTGTCACCCCTTCGGGGATCACAGCGTCCGGCAATAGATAGATAGATAGAACTATTATTATTAAAGATAAATTATAATCAATAAAAAAATTAACAAGTCATTCAAAACAACATGACATTCTTTCATGGTGCAGACCTTTAACAGCTGGTATTTATGCAACGAAGATGAACATACAGAAGAAGAACGACCAGTTATTAGAGTATTATTATTAACATATAATTTATTAAGCTTCGATACTGATTTTTTTATACATTTTAACGATATTTACAGCGTTATGTATAAGCTGTTACTATATTAATTGTGTTATTATTATTATTATTATTATTATTATTATTATTATTATTAGTGTTATTATGTTTATGTTTATTTTTAACGAAAGCTGGTCGCGGAGACATACAGCTAATTGTTAATAAAGTATTAAGGGAATATTTAAAATGTATTGGAAGTATTAGTAGAATTTTTCTTTTAATTTAAGGATAGTAAAAAACTAAGAAGAGTCAAGTATGTCATCACTTTCGGTATTTTAAAATTATGAATGGAAGTATTATTAGTAAGCAAAACGTAATTCAACAAGAACACTACACAGTGGTTGAGTACTAACTTGTGGTATTATATTATTTATTTCCTGATAAATTTTGGAAATTGTATACAATATGTTAACAAGAGAGTGGTTTATCACGAAACGAAATATTATTAAGTGGTTAAGCACATGAACACACAATGATAATGCATGTGTGGATACACCATAAACATATAGACTAACATTATTGTTCAAGTGTGTGTGTATTAATGCGTGTGTGTGTGGGGGTGGGTGGGTGTGACCGAGTGTGCGTGTGTAATGTGTGTGTGTGCATGTGTGTGAGCATGTCCGTTTGTGTGTGTGTGTGTATGTGTGTGTGTGGGGGGGGGGGGGTCCGAGTGTTTGTGCGTGTGCATGTGTGGGTGTGTCCGTGTATGTGTGTGTTCGTGTGTATGTGAGTGTGTGCGTGTGGTTGGGTGTGTACTTGTTATGTTTGACTTCTGCCAATGCCACTGGTTCATACACCATTTGTCATGTACAGTCTTGAACCGGAATATCTAAGCAATGATTGGAGACACCATTATGATTGAGCCACAGAGTCCAATTTACTAGGCTGCACATACAGTATATTGTTCAACGTCTTGTTTTTATCATTGGAACCTGTACATAAATTAAGTCAAAGAGACAGTTTTACACCATCAACCGATATTGAGGTACCTGGTAACCATGATAATTCCACGATAGATTTCAAGTTCAGGAATACAAAAAGAGCAGTAGGTGTGGCTACCAACAGGGTATATAAGACCCAGCCAAACCACTCTTCTGGACAGTAGCCTTCAGGAGTTCTGCGTCTACTCCTCTCATCATGAAGTTCTTGGTGAGTCTCATGACGCTAGCTAAAATACTGACGTACAGTATATCATTATGGTATCATATAATTTTATATATATATATATATATATATATATATATATATATATTCCATCGATTGCCAGATGCCATGATCCCCGAGGGGGTGGCCAGGAATCAATCGCCCCATAATGCACCTCTGTCCCCAGTCAGTTGCTACCCCTCCTCCAATCCAGCACAGCTTTCACGCATATACTTCTTAATTCCTTCTTTCCAACTCTCTCTCGGTTTACCTCTCCCTCTCTGTCCTTCCACTTCACTCTCGTACACTGTTTTAGTCATTCTCTCGCTTCCCATACGGTCCTCATGACCGAACCATCTCAAGGTTTTCCTTTTCACACTTTCCAGCACATCTACATCCACACCACACCGCTCTTGTGCTTCCTCATGTGTCTGTCTATCCCTCCACACACTTCTCAAATAACTCATTTCCACCCCTCTCACTCTTGGTTTGTGTCTCTCCAACAGCGTCCATGCTCCCGTACGTCAATGTCAGGATTATCACACTATCATGCTAGGACTTCTTTACATCCGTGCTGACCACCCTAATTCTTGTTACTGATTTCAGCGATCTTACAACCCTCTTCCCCTGTTGTAACCTCTCCCGCACTTCTTCATCCATACTTCCATCTTTACTCAACACACTGCCCATGCAAATACTTAAATGAGCTGACATTCTCCATAGCCTGACCGATCAACCTCACCTCACACTCTGTGGCTACACCCCTTTCAAAGACCATAACCTTACTATATCGTGATTTTACTATAGGTAGCACCATCGAACTTGACACTAATATTTATCCCTGACCTCTCTGTAACTAAAACGAGCCTAGAGCAAACTGGCTGTAAGTATCCACACCTATTTCCTTGTGGACTCTTCCCAAATTATAAAAACGTCAGCCTGATTGCTTTCATTAATTTCGAGTTATAAAAAGTTAAGGGGTCAAGATTATTGTCAAGTTCACTGGCGCTGCCTATAGCTATACACTATGCCTTGGCCATGAAATTACAAACTCATAAACACATAAATATAATGAATTATACACCTTTGCCAGCTTTGTTTTTCGCTGTCCGTGGGCTTAAATGGATTACACCTACCAAGATGTGTTATTTTTTTCAATGAGTATTATGTATGATGAAAATATATGTAAGCAAATGAATTATATGCAACATTCTTCAAGATTCGTTTTTGAAGTAAGATTTCTAATTTTAATTAAAATATGTTTCTCCTACAGGCAGCTCTCTGTGTGCTGGTGGCTGGGGCCAGCGCACAGCTTGGGCCATCTGGTCTTGTTGACCCTTCAGGTTTCAACAGGCAGTTCTCTCACGAGTACGCCAGTAGCATCGTGCTGATCGGGCCATCTGGTGCTGTTACAAGTACCGGTGATAACCTGCAGCTGACTGCTGAACAGGCCGCCCTCCACATCGCTACTCCTTACACTCCCCAGCCTGTGGCCACCTATCTTATGAAGGGTGCCTTCGGTCCTTCTGGTATTGTCTACCCCAGTGGTAACAATGTTCAGTTCTCCTCTGCTCAGGCCGACAACATTGTGCTGATCGGGCCCTCCGGTGCAGTCACTGCTGATGGTAACAACATTCAGTTTAACGACCAGGGAGTCCCCTCCAGGAAGAAGAGAGACCTGACAGGGCCCTCTGGCTACATTAATTTCGAGCACGGGTGGCTGAGACACCTTCCCGTTGGCGTGCACCTTGTTGTCAAAGGTCCCTCTGGCATGGTCTTCTCCGACGGCAAGAACTACCAGTTCCCAAAGTAATTGAAACCAGATGTTAAATTTGTCATCCTTAAAGGAATTGAGTTGATACCTACAATCTAGTAAACATGCATTAAACTCCTGCCAATATTTATGTATTGTGTATTGCTCTAATCCTATCATGTGTTAAGAATATTGACATTATATCCTAGCTCATTATGCACCACAGTTCAGTTAAGCCGTTTTCTTGATTTCATGTAGATGGCTACAAATATTATTATTACACTAATTACATGAATACAAAGATATAGTAATGAATTTAAGAACAAAACAGTAATAATAGTTATACCATTATTAGGTATATCTAGAATCTGGCATTTCCATGTCTTATTCATTTGGTTTTCTGACTGAAACATAATTAAATGAAGCTTGAGCTGTTTCGGGAATTTAAAATGAAAATGCAAATAATTTACGCAAAGCTTACTTAGTTATATATTTAAATAGTAACATACGCATACCAAAATTAACTTTGTAAATAATGTTGTAAATCATTGACATGTTAAGTTAAATTTCCATATTCCCAAATAATCATATAATTAGGAGATTAAAAAAAATGCTTAAAATAAGTCAGACATTTTCATATTAGGTGAAACGTTATACGAACCCTTCAGACAACTTCCCATAACATACAATATCATCACAATGTGTTACTCTATCATTAAATGGAATAATTTCTTTGCTAACAACAAAAACAAATGTGATTAATTTTGGACGAATTAGATAATCTATGTTTATTAATTTCACCACAACACCAAACACCTCCAATG
Organism: Paralithodes platypus; assembly: GCA_032716605.1. Lineage (NCBI taxonomy): Eukaryota > Metazoa > Arthropoda > Malacostraca > Decapoda > Lithodidae > Paralithodes > Paralithodes platypus. Next base: position 20,586,568 of record CM064487.1, read on the forward strand.
AAATTAATGAAAGCATATATATGATCCACCAGGATTCGAACCCGGGTTATCACACACAGATTGTTAGACACCCTAACCAATACACCACCACACCACACAGCACACTGCTTTCGCTATAATACTTAGCTTAGTTACATATAAAAATATATATATAGGACTATTTGTGGAACACCGGAATGGTTTCGGCACAATTAAGAAAACACACACACACACACACACACACACACACACACACACACACACACATGCCCATGATGTGGCTTTAAACTCGTGCCTGTGTGTCATAACGCAAACAATAATATATACTGTACATAAAACAAAAATAAACAAAACAACAACAAGAGATACAACTGGAGATTAAACATTTATTAGGTCTCATCAATAGCATATTAACCTTACTCTAACATTACTTAGGTTTTAAAGTCAATAGTATTCCCTCGGTTAGGGCTACAATGTATTATCCTCACTAACATAGCTATTTCATTTCGCACCCCATATCAGTGTTCCTGTCTGGCATTCATTCTAGCCTTTCATTGATTCTGGCTATTCTGTTATCATCACATTATCGCTGATTGTGCTTCTCCGTACATGATTTATTTACGATCCTTTGTAGCTCCAGGTAGTAACTTCAAAATAATTAGAGTAAATCAATCAACCTTTGTGATTTGAGCTATATTGTTTTATATTCTCGAATCACAATCGAGAATCCTAATTTTGAATAGCAAAATCACCGGAAAAATGTCCGTGTGACATCATCAGAGTTGTTTCGAGGCTGGACTTGACTTGGATATATAATCAGAGGCCAACAAAAGCTATCCTAATTTACCTATCCATTTTTTTAATGTGGCTAAAATCGTCTTGAAAGTTGTTGAATATGGAAGTACATGTCATCTATTTGAAAGGGTTAACGCTAGCATTCCAATAATTGTTTAATCCATTCAGTCCCGGTGACGTTATTTTAATTATATTCTGACAACTATTAGACGATTTTATTAAGCTTAGGAAGGCCGTCTACCCATGGAAAGGCTACATACTATTTCAGTTAATCCTTTTAGCTATAATTTATTTTTTCCTAAGCTTCATGAAATCATTCAAAAGTAGCAGAAATCATATAATATATATGTCACCGGCACTGAACGGGTTAAGTGTCGCAGTGGTAGTGGAACGAAGATGACCACACTATAATATTCATGTGCCTATTTGAACAAAAAGCTGAAGCAAAACTGGTACACTCATTACAAATAGTATCTTAAATAATTTGTCATTTACTATACATCACATTTAGAATCAAAATCATAAACAAGTTCCTAAGGCCTCTACAAGTGTTCAAATGGTTTCACACAACAATTATTACACACGTATCTATATACCCGTTTGTTAAGGGGAGTCACCTGCTTTTTTTTATCTTGTTCTCAATTTCTCTGGCTTGTATTCATTCGGCCCCATTCAGCCAACTGTTTTAAATCGTTTATCCCTATCCAGGTGTCGATTTTTTCCTGGCAAGCGATAGCGAGTCAGCATTATATGGAGAAATCAGGCTTCGCCGGAGAAATTATTCTATCGAAAAATGTACAAATTGATCTTGCTGTCAAAACAAAACAAATATTATATGCTGGCTCGCTACCGCTCGCCAGTAAAATATTGACACCTGGAAGGGGATAAAAGTCTTAAAACAGTAGGCTGCATGGGGCCGAATGGATACAAGCCAAAGAAAGAGAGAAAAAGAGAGAAAACAAGCCTGTGACCCACCTTAACAGAGTATGTGTTGTATGCTGCACACACGATGATTAGGAAGAGATTAAGGCACAAACAACGGATCCCGCCTCTAAAACATCAAAAGCAATATCTAGTCGAACAACATCAATAAATAAAATGAATGACTAAATTTGCTGAGCTAGGACTATCCGAGTTATCCCTCAACTCAGATTAACTAGTGATATATCCTGAATATATGCCGCCGTTGCATTGGCTATTATAACTTATTACAGAACGCCAATGTCTGTAGACTTTTAAATCTTATATTTTCGAACTCTGGGTCTTTGAGATAAATCACAGGCATATAGCATTACCGTATAGATTTTACTAGTAGTTGGACAATTTCGCAAATGGAAAGAGCGCAGCTTGTGTTATATGCTGGGTTTACGCAACAGGTTATCATTGCACGTCCAGATATACTGTAAGGTGGCGCTAATAAGTCATGTCTCAGCTGTCATTACGTTAGGCTCGCTATGTGCTGTAATAATGTATGTCAGATGTTGAATAGGGTGGGTAAGTTTAGGAACATGTTATCTCTCACTCAAAAAGAAGTTGGAGTAGGATTAATGGATGGGGACAAAAGAATCTAGTTTCCTTTAATGCACAGAAAACCAAGTACATTCAATTTTCTAACCGACAGAATCTCACTGACTCCCATATATTTTTTAATGATGTAAATATTCCCACTTCCCCTAGTATTGACATTCTCGGTGTAACATTAACTACTAACTTGAGCTGGACACATTATGTTAGAAGCATTGCTAAGAATGCCTCTAAAAAACTGGGACTCCTGTACAGAGTTCGAGAATTCTTCACTGACGAGCAGTTGGCCGTGATATATAAAAGTCATGTGCGTTCTCAGATGGATTACTGTTCACCTCTGTGGGGTGGAAGTGGAGTGGTTGCATTGAGGCAGTTGGACAAAATTCAAAATAAAGCTATTAGATTAATCAATAACCCTGCAATCACACAGGACCTTCCTACATTATCCATACGAAGAAACGTTGCATCCCTTGCATTATTCTACAGATATTTTCACAGCAATTGTTCCGAGGAACTTGCTTCAATTGTGCCGCCTCTCCACATCTTTCCCCGTAGAACTAGGGCAGCTGAGAGCGCCCATGAATTTACACTTTCTCCTCCACAATGCAGAACTTCTGCTTATCAGAATTCATTTATCCCCAGAGCTACTACTCTTTGGAATTCACTTCCCTCGAATTGCTTTCCACAAACTTACAATCTACAAATGTTTAAATCCAGTTGTTACAAACATTTTATGAATGGAGGATGCCTTTAGGCACATGGACCTTTTTGTTTTATCTGTGTTTTTCCTTCCTCCGTTCATTGTCTCTTAAAAAAAAAAAAAAAAAAAAAAGTAATCATATGTAAATATTGATGATACCAATTATTGATCAAAACATAATTGGTGCCAAAACATCACTGATTAGGCCGACTGTACGCGCTTGTATTTCTTAGTTAGACATAAAGGTGGTATGGTATGGCCGACTAGAAATCAAAATCCCTTTAAAATGGAACTAAAATATGTAGATAATAGTTTCCAGCACAGTAAATATATAATTTGAGTTTTTGTGTCAACGATTAGACGCCATTACGCCATACCCCAGTACACTTAGACTAAATACCCATCATTGTCGTCAGTAATGATTATAGTTTTGATATAGTCCTAGCCAGTCATCAAAATACATAAGAGACCGTTATATTTTCAGCTGACGGTAAATTGCCATGTCTCCATCTCGATTGCAGTATATCATGACGTAATTTCCCCTGGCTCTTGTTAGACACTTTTTTCGCATCTTAGTGAAAGAGTAATGACTGTCTCAAATAACCTTCTGAATTTCTTGTTTCTTTTCTAAACTGAACAAATTCGGCTAATTTTAGCCATAACTTAAGTATACAGCTTGCCATTGTATACTAAAAAGCTTAAACGTGCCTTTGAAACACCGGTTTAATGATTAATGTTCGAGACAAAATATTCTGGTTAAAAGAACTTGGGGTGAAGTGACTTTTTGTAAAGCAACGGGTTTGAAAATAGTTGAGGGTTGATCGGATGGCAACAAAGAGTACGAGGGACAACAACAAAAACAAAAGGAGTAAAATATGTAGATGATTGGGTACAAAAGGAAGGATATGAAAATGCAAATATTAGAGAAAAAGGTAAATAATATGAATATGGAAAGCATAACATTATAGTGAAGAGAAAATCATGATTACGATATGAAATAACCATAAATGCATAGGACAACATTTTGAAATGAACTGGAATAAAGTATATGAAATCGCTCTGCTTATTGTTAGAAGAGTCGGTTTCCACACGCAGACAGGGCGATATATGAACATGTTTGATTTGTGAAAAAGAAAAAAATTACTTATCATTTTCTGAGTGAAATTAATTCAAAACTTGATTTCAGTCAATGTTCAATGTTTACCGCCATTTAAAATCGAATAATAAAGGGGATGAACAAGTAAATAAGGCATAATAATCTCGTTGGCGCAGATCTTTTGATAACTACTTATTATGCAAAAGAGATGAGTACCAAGAAGACGATCGTTCAATTATAACTCTTGTATTATTAGCATAATTTGTTTTTAATCTTCAACACCAAGGCATTGTTAATTGTTTACACTGTATGCAACATTATTATCAGCAAGGACGGAATAATATAGCTATTGTATTTAATGTGTTATAATTGAGTAATATTTATAGTATTGTTGCTGTTAACAGTTTGCATATAAGCTTACATACAATAGTTTAATATTCATAATAGTAACATACGCATACCAAAAGAAACTTTACATCATTTTGTAAATCAATGGCATGTTAAGTCAAATTTACATATACCCAAAAAAATCATATAATTAAGAATGCTTAAAATAGGTCAGACATGTTCATATGAGGTAAAACGTTATACGAACCAATCATACAACTTCCCATAAAATACAATATCACAATGTGTTACTCTGTCATTAAATGGAATAATTTTTGTGTTAGCAGCAAAGACAAATGTGATTAATTTTGGACGAATAAAATAAGATAAAACACTATAGAATACTGCATTCACTATAATATTTACTTTAGTTTCATATAAAAACATGTATGGGACAATTTGTGGAACATCAGAATGGTTTCGTCACAATTAAGAAAACACACACAAATCACACAATATGTGGCTTTAAACTCGTGTCTGTTTGTCATAACAAGACAAAAATAGACTGTACATATTAAAGACACAACTAATAACAAGAGATACAGTAGGAGATTAACCTTTTACTAGTCTTTATGCCATCCCATAATAACCTGACTTTACCATTACTTAGGCTTAAAAGTCAATAGTATTCTCTCGGGTAGGGCTACAAGAGGAGCCACTGTATATCCTCTCTAGTATAGCTATTTAAGGGGGCCCATCTTGTTTTTGTTTTCTTTCTCTCTCTCCCTCTCTCTCTGGGTTGTATCCATTCGGCCCCATTCAGCCTACTGTTTTAAGACGTTTATCCCCATCCAGGTGTCGATTTTTGTCTGGCGAGAAGTAGCGAGCTAGCATATTTTTAAAATGTGTTTGACAGCAGGCTAAATTTGTACATTTCTCGATAGAAAAACGTCTCTGGCGAAGCCGGATTTCTCTATAAAATGCTGGCTTGCTATCGCTTGCCAGGAAGAAATCGACACCTGGATGGGGACAAACGTTTTAACACAGAAGGCTGAATGGAGCCGAATGGATACGAGCCAGAGAAAGAGAGAAAAGGAGAGAAAAAAAGCAGGTCACCCCCTTACTTTCGCACCCCATATCAGTGTTCCTGTCTGGCGTTCACTCTAGCCTTTTATTGATTCTAGGCTATTCTTTTATCATCAAATTATCGCTGAATGAGCTACCCCGTAACTGATTTATAATAATAATACAATAATAATAATGTTCATGTTACTTATATAGTGCCATATCTCTGTAGCCATCACTCTGAGATTCAATAGCCCTATATACGATCCCTTAGTAGCTCTAGGTAGTAACTTCGAATTAGAGTGTATTAATCGACCTTCGTGATTTGAGATATATTATATTATTCTAGAATCACAAGCGATAAGCCAATGGTGGCTGGTAAAAACACCGGAAAAATGCCCGTGTGACATCGCTAGAATTGTTTCGCGGTTGGAGTTGACTGGGTTAACCCTTTTAATCCGATACTACCTTTTGTCTTACTATAGATACCGCGAGACAAATGTATTAAGCTTAGAATGAAACATATATAATCAGAGTTAAGGGGGGTCACCGGCTTTTTTTTATCTCTCTCATTTTCTCTCTTTCCCTGGCTTGTATCCATTCGGCCCTATTCAGCCAACTTTTCAAAGACGTTTCTCCCCATCCAGCTGTCGATTTCTTCCTGGCAAACGATAGCGAGCCAGCATTATATGGAGAAATCCGGCTTCGCCGGAGACATTTGTCTATCAAAAAATTTACAAATTTTGCTTGCTGTCAAAACAAAAATATATATCTGCTGTCTCGCTACCGCTCGCCAGGAAAATATTGACACCTGGAAGGGGATAAACGTCTTATAACAGTAGGCTTAATGGGGCCGAATGGATACAAGCCAAAGAGAGAGGGAGATAAAGATAAAACAGTGAGGTGGGCTCCCTTAAGGCACAAATAACGGATACCGCCTCTAAAACATCAAAAGCAATATCTAGTCGAACAACATCAATAAATAAAATGAATTACTAAATTTGCTGAGCTAGGACTATCCGAGTTATCCCTCAATTCAGATTAACTAGTGATGTATCCTAAATATATGCAGCCGTTGCATTGGCCAATATAACTTAAAGGCAAATTACATAGGTATATTACAGAACGCCAATGTCTGTAGATTTTAAAAGTTAATGTTTGGAACTCTGTGGGTCTTTAGGATATATTACAGGAATATTGCATTACCGTATATATATTTTTTTTTTTCGTTGTATATGGACATTTTCGCAAAGGGGAAGAGTGCCGCTTGTGTTATACGCTGGGTTTACGCTGCAGGATATCATTTAACCTCGAGATATACTGTACGTGCTTGTATTTCTTAGTTTGACTTAAGTTTGGTATTGTATGGCCGACTAGAAATAAAACTCCCTTTACAATGGAGCTAAAATAACTAGATACTAATTTCCAGCACAGTAAATATAAAATGTGCGTAAATATATCAACAATTAGACGCCGATACACCATACAGCCGTACACTTAGACTAAATATCCATCATTGTCATCAGTAATGATTATAGTTTTGATTTAGTCCTAAACAGTCAACAAAATACATCATAGATCGTTTTTTTTCTTTTCAACTGACGATAAATTTCCATGTATCCATCTCGATTACCATATAATTATCATGACGTAATTTCCCCTGGTTCTTGTTTGACACTTTTTACGCATCTTACGAAGGACCTGCTGACCTTTTCTAAACTGAAAAAATTCGGTTAATTTTAGCCATAAATTAAGTATACAGCTTGTCATTGTATACTAAAAGCTTAAAAGTGCCCTTGAAACACCGGTTTAATGATTAATGTTGGAGACAAAATATTCTGGTTAAAAGAACTTGGGGTGAAGTGACTTTCTGTAAAACAACGGGTTTGACAATAGTTGAGGTAGGTTGATCGGATGGCAACAAAGAGTACGAGGGACAACAACAAAAACACGAGGAGCAAAATATGTAGATGATTGGGTAAAAAAGGAAGGATATGAAAATGAAAATATTAGAGAAAATTTAAATAATATGATTATGGAAAGCAGCGAAAACATGTTGTTATGGTAATAATTGGAAACTGATGATACATTCATCATCGTCAATGTGATATCAAATTTGTTAAGCACAATATAATCATGCATATAAACTGAACTGCCTTTAACACCTTGCTCAGGTAATGTTCCAGAAGTGTGGCGAAATTAGCAATGTGGCCCCATATGGTTACCGGCACTTTAAACGGCTCTCACCCGAAAACTAATTGATGGATTTTAAATTTCATGTTACCAATAGAAACTACAATTAATGCTTAATATTATGTTAAGAGCAAATTACACTACTGTAAAATAATATTAAGTCTTAAAAAAAAAAAAAAATAGTGAAAAAAGGGTCAACAACAGTGAGGCATATCTCATACATTACATAAGCTGGATTAATTTGGTTGCAGGGCCGTGGAGGGGATGGCTGAGGGTCTTGGGTGACAACAAAGCAGAACTCTGGGGCTAAAATAAAGTTTGATACGAAGGGGAAATTTGTAGTACACATTTGGGATTATGGACCGCATATGGTGACCGGACAGGTTGGTACAGGAAAGGGGAGGAGAGAGAGCGGCGGCTCACACCCTCTCCGAGTCAATGCGGACTGACTGCTCGTCGTCGTAACTTCTTAGCATCGGCCTCCGGCCGTGAAATATTCGCGAAAAGCATGTTTTACGCATGCGCGCGGGCCCCATATGGGGCCAATAAGCCTGAGCAGGGTTAAGTCATTCTTATGTATGGTTATGATAGTATTTACTGTGCCGGTATGCTTTATATATAAATACAATACAGCTTAGCTAACCTTTGTCGTGTTTCAGTTATCGACATATTAGTTTCATGAATTGAATTTATATAGTATTATAATGGAAAATAATCGAAGGAGCAGAAAAAGGAACTGAATTAGGCTCTTCAATAAGTTGTTGCAAGAAATTATGGGTAATACGATGATAACATAACTCAATAACGTATGCAGATTAAGCACAGCAAATAACGAATTCGAGTTAATGTATCAAATATTATTCACCGTCACTCCAGATATTCATTTTCCTAGGCGAACCCCATCCTTGTCTTTAGTAACTATTATAATGTTACAATATATCTAGTTAGTCAAGATGATACACTATACTCGGTTTCATTTCAGCTGACGGTAAATTGAATCCCTTAGCAGCTAATTTCTCGATACTTAATGGAAAAAATATGAAACCACTATATATGTCTTCATCATAATAGGACCAAGTTTATATAATTAGTACCCTATTTCACTACAAAATCTGCAAAATAACAGAAATCATGATGGGAACTTTGCAACTTTCCGTCAGATGAAATGAAACCGAGTATAGTTCTTGAATTATTGCAATGAGGGTGCTATAAAAATATTACCGTATTTGTCATTACAACTAACGTAACTAGCATTTCGTTTTAGAGTTACTAGGAATATGAGGGAGATTTTCATTTAAGACAATTTTGTCCTGGCCCCTTTCTCCCTCATGTTTAGCTCCATTGCTTTTGAGATTTTAAGACGTTCGCTCTATTAGTTTGTCGATTTTAAGAACTCCTCACAATTTTTCTCAAGCATAAGACCTTTCGTGCTATTTAGGTGTCGATATGCCAGAGACAAGGGTTAGACAATAAATGTTGCAATAAAATAATGATTGAGATGAGATATTAAGTAATCAATTGTTAGGAAAGCTATAAGCTAATAGTTAGTTTGTATTTAGGATCTTTTAGCTGATGTCAGTAGGAGGTAGTGGGAAAATGTTCTGACATTTACCGAAGATATTTGACATGACACATTTACTATACCAGCCCACTGATCGATTATTTAATAAGGAGAGATTGAAAATATTGTTTAGGTCACAGCAGTCTTGCCACGAGACCAAATAGTGAGTAGATAGCCTAGGACATGCTGTTAGCATATTTTAATTGATGAGATAGTTAGGAAGGCAAACATAGCCGCTGATATGAAATAAAAAATATTGCTAAAAAAGAAATCACATTATTGACGGAAATATACTGTATAATACAACAATAATTAGCATGCTAACGCAAGGAGAACATATTTTCCACAGAGTCAGAAAGCAATAAGTAAATCTACTTAGTGGTTCTAGCAAAATATATTTTAATTTAGTTACATGTATTAATCTATATTCGACGCTGAAATATATCAAATACACATTAACGTCCGGTGTGATAATTCGTCATGGGAATGGAAAATTCCGAGGGATGAAATTATATACTGTGGTCGTAGTCTTCAAACCCAGTCAGATTATTTGAATTAATCTCAGAAGTGTGGAATATAAATAACACGGACACAAAGTACCCGAATAAAAAGTTTTACGAAATAAAGTCAATGTGCACGATTTACTGTTGAATTATTCCAACCATATGGATATAAAATATATATTTTATGGTACAATAATAACACAAATAATAATTTTAATACTACTAATAATAATCATTATAATAATAATAATAATAATAATAATAATAATAATAATAATAATAATAATAATAATTAAAGTTGCAAGCAACGTTGTCCGGGGTTCGAGCGGTTATGCAAGCAGGGTATTGTGTTGGATACAAGAGCTGTGTCACAGATATCAAAAGATCATTTAACTTATCGGGCATGGAGAAACAAGAGCGAGAGAGGGAGAGATTGGCTGTATAAAAGATCTGCCTCTATCCGTTTAGTAACAGAGTTGTAGATATGTGGAATAGGCTACCGAGTGCTATAATGGGATCAAGAACAATAGAGCTTCAATTTGAAATTAGATAGAACGAGAGGGGTTGGGTGTGAAAGAGATCTGCCATGTGTAGGTCAATCGGCTCTCTGCAGACTCCCGTTTTCTTATATTTTTATGTTCTCATTTGTGAGGGAGAGAGAGTATGGCGAGAGAGAATAGGATGTCGTAAACGTAAGGAAGATAGCGATAAATATGAGAGAGAGAGAGAGAGAGTGCGGGATGGGTTGGGTGTGAAAGGGATTTGACATGTGTGGGCCAATCGGCTCTCTGCAGACTCCGGTTTTCTTATGTTCTCATTTGTGAGAGAGAGAGAGAGAGACTAGAATGTCATAAATGTAAGGAAGACAGAGATAAATGAGAGAGTTGTTATGAGATGGGTTGGGTGTGAAAAGGATCTGTCTTGTGTGGGCCAATTGGCTCTCTACAGACTCCCATTTTTTTATGTTCCTATTTCTTACAATTGTGTTTTGGTTGCAGGTATATGATAACATGGGTGTATAGTAAGTAGTGTAAATAACAGGGAACGTTGATGAGATGGGTTGAGTATGAAAGGGATCTGCCTTATGTGGGCCACTTGGCTCTCTGCAGACTCCCATTTTCACCTTGGTTGCATGTGTAAGGGATCTGCCTCATTTGTACCGGTGTGCAAACAAACAAGAGCGAGAGAGAAAGAGATTGGCTGTGTAAGGGATCTGCCTCTATTCGTTTGGTAAAAGAGTTGTATATGTGTGTAATAGGCTACCGAGTGCTATAGTGGGATCAATAACAATAGAGCTTCAACATAAAATTTGATAGGACGAGATGGATTGGGTGTGAAAGGGATCTGCCGTGTGTGGGCCAATCGGCTCTCTGCAGACTTCCATTTTCATCTTGATAGCATGTGTAAGGGATCTGCCTCATTTGTACCAGTGTGCAAATAAGAGAGAGAGAGAGAGATTGGCTGTGTAAGGGATCTGCCTCTCTCGTAACAGAGTCGTAGATATGTGAAATAGGCTACCTAGTGCCATAGTGGGATCAAGAACAATAGAGAATTTCAAGATAAAATCAGATAGTCATATGGACAAAATGGGTTGGATGTGAAAGGGATCTGCCTTTTGTGGGCCACTTGTCTCTCTGCAGATTCCCATATTCATCTTAGTTGCATTTGTAAGGGATCTGCCTCATTTGTACCGGTGTGCAAACAAACGAGCGACAGAGAGAGACTGGGTGTGTAAGGGATCTGCCTCTATTCGTTTAGTAACAAAGTTGTAGATATGTGGAATAGGCTACCGAGTCCTATAGTGGGATCAAGAACAATAGAGTTCAACATAAAATTTGATAGGACGAGATGGGTTGGGTGTGAAAGGCTGTCACAGGCCCAATACAAAAATGCACCTTGTATCAAAGTTTGGTCCCGATCCGACAAGTAGTTCCGGAGTTATTGCGTAAAAACCGGACTATATATATTTTTATGGAAGAATGCAATACTCTTGAACCCCTGAAGACATTGCTTGCTGTTTGAGGGAGGAGGAAAGGTAAGTCACACCACACCAAAAATTGTCAAAACATTGAAGGTCTAGAACTTTGTTATTAAACTAAGCATTTGGCAAAGGGAGGAATTGTTAAAAACTTTAGCCAATACTCTGCTATTCACCAAAAATAGATTTGAGTTATCATTATTATTTGGTAGGGTAGGTATGTATAGGTAGGTTGGTTAAATAATTGCTGGAATTCGTAGGGACTCCTAACTATTTTGAGAGAGTTAAATTTTAAAAAATTATGGATCTGAATGATTCATATAACTCTTATTAAGCAAAACTAGGGGATGTGGGGAAGCCTATAGATTGAAGACTGAAAACGTTGTGTGGGTACCTCACACGGTGTTAAAGTAATTTATGAATAGACAGTTTTCAATGCTGCAGCCAAACTAGTCCACCAATTTCTATTCTTTTGGTACCAAAACGTTCGGAATTGCGAGCCTCACCCAACTACGCAAACATGGCTTTGATCATCTGCGTAGTTTTCAAGATGTGGATTTTTAAGTGTTTTCAAGGTTTTTTCAAGATTGCCGGAAAAAAACTCATGTGCAAAGCAAAACCTTTTCCATAACATTTGCGGAGCATTAGTAGTGGAGTCCATATGCCAAAGCCCAATCATTTCCTATGAGTGGGAGAGATGGTGTTTAGGTTTCAAATTTTTCGGGAAATTGGCTGCCATGGACCTGTTTGGCCGCCATTTCGGATGTTTAGCATATCAAAAGTTGCCCAATACAAAAACGCACCTTGTGGGAAAGTTTGGTCCCGATCTAAAAAGCGGTTCCGGAGTTAATGCGTAAAAACCGGCGTGGAAAAACAATTTGGAAGAATAAGCAGATTTAATTATTGTAATAGGGGTTCCCCGCAGGGCTCAAACCCCTAATAATAAGATTAATAATTATAAAATTATATAATAATAATAATAAAACTAAATAATAATAAAAAACATACACGGACATTGGGCAGAGAGAAAATCACACACAGACATCGGGCAGACAGAAAAACATACACGACCATAAGGCAGACAGAAAAACATAAACAGACATCGGGCAGACAGAAAAAACATAGACAGACATTGGACAGACAGAAAAACATACACAGACATCGAGCAGACACAAAAATAAACACGGACATTGGGCAGACAGAAAAAACATACGCAGACATTGGGCAGACGGAAAAACATACACAGACACCGGGCAGACAGAAAAAAACATACACAGACGTTGAGCAGACAGAAAAACATACACAGACATCGGGCAGACAGAAAAACATACACAGACATCGGGCAGACAGAAAAACGTACACGTACATTGGGCCAACCGACAAACAGACACAGACACCGGACAGACAGGGAAATATACATGTAGGCCTACATTGGGCAGACAAAAGAACATCAAAGTACCTTAATCCAATATACGACAGACTTTATTGCCTTATTCCAACATCTGGTAGACATTACTACATTATTCCCAAATCTGACAGACATTACTACCTTATTCCAACATCTGACAGACATTACTACTTTATTGCAACAACTGCCAAACACAACTACCTTATTCCAACATCTGGCAGACATTACTACCTTATTGCAACATATGGCAGAAAATAATACCTTATTGCAACATCTGGCAGACATTAATACCTTATTGCAAAATCTGACAGACATTACTACCTTATTACAAAATTTTACAGATATTACTACCTTATTCCAACATCTGGCAGACATTACTACCTTATTCCAACATCTGGCATACATTACTACCATATTCCAACATCTGACAGACATTACTACCTTATTCCAAAATCTGACAGACATTACTACAATATTCCAACATCTGCCAGACATTACTACCTTATTCTAACATCTGACAGACATTACTACCTTATTCCAACATCTGACAGACATTGCTACCTTATTCCAACACCTGACAGACATTAATACCTTATTCCAACATCTGGCAGACATTTCTACAAAATATAAACATCTGGCAAATGTCAATACCTTATTCCAACATCTGACAGACATTACTACCATATTCCAACATCTGGCACACATTACTGCCCGATTGCAACATCTGACAAACATTACTACTTTATTGCAAAATCTGGCAGACATTACTACCTTATTCCAACATATGGCAGACATTACTACCATATTCCAACATCTGGCAGACATTACTACCTTATTCCAACATCTGTCAGACATTACTACTGTATTCTAACATCTGGCAAACATTACTATTTTATTCCAATATCTGGCAGACATTACTGCCCGATTGCAACATCTGACAGACATTACTACTTTATTCCAACATCTGGCAGACATTACTACCTTATTCCGACACCAGGCAGATATTACTGCCCGGCAACATCTGACAGACATTTCTAAAATATTCCAACATCTGATGGACATTAATAATTTATTCCAACATCTGGCAGACATTATTGTCCGATTGCAACATCTGACAGACACTACTACTTTATTGCAACATCTGGCAGACATTACTACTTTATTCCAACATCTGGCAGACATTACTACCTTATTGCAACATCTGACATACATTACTACCATATTCCAACGTCTGACAGACATTGCTACCATATTCCAAAATATGACAGACATTACTACCTGATCCCAAGATCTGGCAGACATTAGTACCGTAGTGCAACATCTGGCAGACATTACTACCTTATTCCAACATCTGGCTGACATTACTACCTTATTCCAACATCTGGCTGACATTACTACCTTATTGCAACATCTGACAGACATTACTACCATATTCCAACATCTGACAGACATTTCTACCATATTCCAAAATCTGACAGACATTACTACCTGATCCCAAGATTTGGCAGACATTACTACCGTATTCCAACATCTGACAGACATTACTACCATATTCCAAAATCTAGCAGACATTAGTACCTTAGTGCAACATCTGGCAGACATTACTATCTTATTCCAACATTTGGCAGACACTACTACTGTATTCCAACATCTGGCAGACATTACTACCTTATTCCGACATCTGACAGATATTACTACCAAATTCCAACATCTGGCAGACGTTCCTACCTTATTCCAACAACTGCCAAAAATAAGTACCTTATTCCAACATCTGACAGACATGACTACCTTATTCCAACATCTGCCAGACATTACTTCCTTATTCCAAAATATCTGGCAGACATTACTACTGTATTCCAACACCTGGCAGACATTACTACCTTATTCCAACATCTGGCAGACAATACTACTGTATTCCAACATCTGGCAGACATTACTACCTGATCCCAACATCTGGCAGACATTAATACATTATTCCAACATCTGGCAGACATTACTACCTGATCCAAACATCTGTCAGACATTCGGCTACTACCTTAGTCCAACATCTGACAGACATTACTACCTGATAAACAACATCTGGCAGACATTCCTACCTTATTCCATCAAATGCGAAAAATTACTGCCCGATTGCAACATCTGACAGACATTTTTAAAATATTCCAACATCTGACAGACATTACTACTTAATTCCAACATCTGGCAATCATTCCTACCTTATTCTGACATCTGACAGACATTACTACCATACTCCAACATCTGGCATACATTCCTACCTTATTCCAACAACTGCCAAAAATTACTGCCCGATTGCAACATCTGACAGAAATTTGTAAAATTTTCCAACATCTGACAGACATTACTACTTTATTCCAACATTTGGCAGACATTACTGCCCGATTGCAACATCTGACAGACATTACTACTTTATTCCAACATCTGGCAGACATTACTACCTTATTCCAAAAGATGGCAGACATTACTGCCCGATTGCAACATCTGACAGACATTTCTAAAATATTCCAACATCTGACAGACATTACTAGTTTATTCCAACATCTGCCAGATATTACTGTCCGATTGCAACATCTGACAGACATTACTACTTTATTGCAACATCTGGCAGACATTACTACCTTATTGCAACATCTGACAGACATTTCTACCATATTCCAACATCTGACAGACATTGCTACTATATTCCAAAATCTGACAGACATTACTACCCGATCCCAAGATCTGGCAAACATTACTATCTTATTCCTACATCTGACAGACACATTAGTACCTTAGTGCAACGTGTGGCAGACATTGCTGCTGTATTCCAACATCTGGCAGACATTACTACCTTATTCCAACATCTGGCAGACATTACTACCTTATTCCAACATCTGGCAGACATTACTACTGTATTCAAACATCTCTCAGACATTACTACCTTTTTCCGACATCTGACAGACATTACTACCATATTCCAACATCTGGCAGACATTCCTACCTTATTCCAACAACTGCCAAAAATTACTATCTTATTCCAAGATCTGACAGACATTACTACCTTATTCCAACATCTGGCAGACATACTACCTTATTCCGACATCTGGCAGACATTACTACTGTATTCCAACATCTGGCAGACATTGCTACCTTATTCCAACATCTAGCAGACATTACTACCATATTCCCACATCTGGCAGACATTACTACCTGATCCCAACATCTGGCAGACATTAGGCTACTACCTTATTCCAACATCTGACAGACATTACTCCCTGATCCTAACATCTGGTGGACATTAATACATTATTTCAACATATGGCTAATATTAATACCTTATTTCTACATCTGGCAGACATTACCATCTTATTCCAACATCTGGCAGACATTACTTCCTTATTTATACATCTGGCTGACAGTATACCTCCTTATTCCAACATCTGACAGACATTACTACCTCATTCTAATATCTGGCAGACATTCCTACCTTATTCCAACATCTGGCAGAAATTATTACCTGATTGCAATATCTGGCAGACATTACTACATTATTCCAACATCTGGCAGACATTAAACCTTATTCCAACATCTGGCAGACATTACTTCCTTATTCCAACATCTGGCAGACATTACCTCCTTATTCCAACATCTGACAGACATTACTACCATATTCCAACATCTGGCAGACAATACTTCCTTATTCCAACATTTGACAGAAATTACTACCATATTCCAACATCTGGCAGACATTACTACCATATTCCAACATCTGACAAACATTACTACCATATTACAACATCTGGCAGACATTATATCCTACCATATACCAACATCTGGCAGACATTTCTACCTTATTCGAACATCTGACAGACATTACTACCTTATTCCAACAACTGCTAAACATTACTATCTTATTCCAATATCTGGCAGACATTACTACCAAATTCCAACATCTGGCAGACATTGCTACCTTATTCCAACATCTGGCAGACATCTCTACCTTATTCCAACAACTGCCCAACATTACTACCTTATTCCAACATCTGGCAGACATTACTACCTTATTCCAACATATGACAGACATTACTACCTTATTCCAACATCTGACAGACATTACTACGTTATTCCAACATCTGACAGACATTACTACCTTATTCTGTCAACTGCCAAACATTACTACCTTATTCCAACATCTGGCAGACATTACTACCTTATTACAAAATCTGACAGAAATGACTACCTTATTCCAACAACTGCCAAACAATACTAACTTATTCCAACATCTGACAGACATTACTACCTTATTCCAACATCTAGCAGACATTACTGCCTTATTTCAACATCTGGCATACATTTCTACAATATTTCAACATCTGGTAGACATTACTACATTATTGCAACATCTGACAGACATTGCTACCATATTCCAACATCTGAGAGACGTTAACCTTATTCCAAATTCTGGCAGACATTACTGCCTGAGTGCAACATCTGACTGACATTTCCACAGTATCCTAACATCTGGCAGACATTACTACAATATTCCAACATCTGACTGACATTACTACCATATTGCAACATCTGACAGACATTACTACCTTATTCCAACATCTGGCAGACATTACTAACTTATTCGAACATCTGGCAGACATTATTACCTGATTGCAACATCTGACAGACATTCCTAACCTATTCCAACATTGGGCAGACATTCGTACCTTATTCCAACATCTGGCAGACATTGCTACCTGTTTGAAACATCTGACAGACAATTTTACATTCAAACATCTGGCAGACATTACTACAATATTCCACTATCAAAGACATGAAGGACATTGGTCAGACAGAATTCATGTACGAACATCTGGCAGACAGAAAAACAAACACCGACCTCGGGCAGACAGACAAATATCCAGAAAGTGAATGCCTATGCCATCTAGTGACAAAAAATGGAAACTAGTAATTAATCCCTAAAAGTGAAGGCGTATGCCATCTAGTGACAAAAATGGAAACTAATAAATAAGCCCCAAAAGTGAATACCTATGCCATCTAGTGACAAAAATAGGAAACAAATATATATGCCATGAAAGTGAATGCCTACACCATCTAGTGACAAAAATAGGAACTATTAATTATTTATCCCAAAAAGTGAAGGCCTATGCCATCTAGTGACAACAACAGAAACTAATAAATAAACCCCAAAAGTGAAGACCTACGCCACCTAGTGACAAAAAAGGAAACTTATAAAATATCCCAAAAAGTGAATGCTTACACCATCTAGTGGTAAGAAAATATACTAACCTAATTAGTTTCATTTTCTGCCAAGAGATGGCGTAAGCATTCGCTTTTGTACTCCTAGATATTAGTTCTATTTTCCTCCAATAGATGGCATAAGCATTCACTTTCTGGAGATATGTATTAGTTTATTATCTCGCCAATAGATGGCGTAGGCATTCACTTTCAGATTTAATCATTAGTTTCCTTTTCTGACAATAGATGGCATAAGCATTCAATTTTCTGGTTTAATTATTAGTGTCCTTTTCAGTCAATAGATGGGGTAAGCATTCACTTTGCTGGCTGAATTATTAGTTTATTTTTCTGTCAATAGATGGCGTAGGTCTTCACTTTTGGGGTTTATTTATTAGTTTCTTTTGTTGTCACTAGATGGCATAGGCCTTCAGTTTTTGGGATAAATAAATAGTTCCTACTTTTGTCACAAGATGGCGTAGGTATTCACTTTTGGGGCTTATTTATTAGTTTCCATTTTTGTCACTAGATGGCATACGCCTTCACTTTTATGGATTAATTATTAGTTTCCATTGTTTGTCACTAGATGGCATAAGCATTCACTTTCTGGATATTTGTCTGTCTGCCCAATGTCGATATTTGTTTTTCTGTCAGCCGGATGTTCGTACATGAATTCTGTCTGACCGATATCCTTCATGTCATTGATAGTGGAATATTGTAGTAATGTCTGCCAGATGTTGGAATAAGGTAGTAATGTCTGTAAGATGTTGGAATATTGTTGAAATGTCTTCCAGATGTTGGAATGTAAAATTGTCTGTCAGATGTTTAAAAAAGGTGGTAATGTCGGCCAGATGTTGGAATAAGGTACGAATGTCTGCCAGATTTTTGGAATAGGTTAGACATGTATGTCAGATGTTGCAATCAAATAATAATGTCTGCCAGATGTTGAAATAAGGTGGTAATTATGTCTGCCAGATGTTGGAATAAGGTAGTAATGTCTGTCAGATTTTTCAATATGGTAGTAATGTCAGTCATATGTTGGAATAAGGTAGTTATGTCTGTCAGATGTTGCAATATTAGAGTAATAATGTCTGCCAGATATTGGAATATGGAAGTAATATCTGTCAGATGTTGGAATATTGTAGTAATGTCTGCCAGATGTTAGGATACTGTGGAAATGTCTGTCAGATGTTGAAATCAGGTAGTAATGTCTGCCAGAATTGGGAATAAGGTTAACGTGTGTCAGATGTTGGAATATGGTAGTAATGTCTGTCAGATGTTGCAATAATGTAGTAATGTCTACCAGATGTTGAAATATTGTAGAAATGTATGCCAGATGTTGAAATAAGGCAGTAATGTCTGCTAGATGTTGGAATAAGGTAGCAATGTCTGCCAGATGTTAAAATAAGGTAGTAATGTCTGCCAGATGTTGGAATATGGTAGTAATGTCTGTCAGATGTTGGAATAGGTTAGTAATGTCTGTCAGATGTTGCAATAAGGTAGTCATGTCTGTCAATTGTTGGAATAACGTATAATGTCTGCCAGATGTTGGAATAGGGTAGTAATGTCTGTCAGATGTTGGAATAAGGTAGCAATGTCTGTCAGATAATGGAATAAGGTAGTAATGTCTGTCAGATGTTGGAATAAGGTAGTAATGTCTGCCAGATGTTGGAATAAGGTAGTAATGTCTGCCAGATGTTGGAATAAAGTAGTAATGTCTGCCAGATGTTGGAATATGGTAAGATTATCTGCCAGATGTTGGAATATGGTATTAATGTCTGCCAGATGTTGGAATATGGTAGTAATGTCTGTCAGATGTTGAAATTGGGTAGGCCTATTAATATCTGACAGATGTTGGAATATGGTCGTAATGTCTGTCAGATGTTGAATAACGTAATAATGTATGTCAGCTGTTGGACTGTGGTAGTAATGTATGCCAGATGTTGGAATAAGGTAGTAATGTCTGTCAGATGTTGGAATAAGGTAGTAATGTCTGTCAGATGTTGGAATTTGGTAGTAATGTCTGCCAGATGTTGGAATAATTATGGTAGTAATGTCTCAAATGTTGGAATATGGCAGCAATGTCTGCCAGTTGGAATATGGTAGCAATGTCTGCCAGATGTTGGAATAAGGTAGGAATGTCTGCCAGGTGTTGGAATATGGTAGTAATGTCTGTAAGATGTTAAATAATGTCGTAATGTCTGTCAGATGTTGGAATATCGTAGTAATGTCTGTCAGATGTTGGAATATGGTAGTAATGTCTGTCAGATGTAGGAATATGGTAGTAATGCCTGTCAGATGTTGGTATATGGTAGTAATGTCTGTCAGATGTTGGAATAAAGTAGTAACGTCTGTCAAATGTTGGAATATGGTAGTAATGTCTGTCAGATGTAGGAATATGGTAGTAATGTCTGTCAGATGTTGGAAGAAGGTTGTAATGTCTGCCAGATGTTGGAATAAGGTAGTAATGTCTGCCAGATTTTGGAATAAGGTAGTAATGTCTGCCAGAAGTTGGAATATGGTAATATATTGTCTGCCAGATGTTGGAATATGGTACTAATGTCTGCCAGATGTTGGAATATGATAGTAATGTCTGTCAGATGTTGAAATAGGGTAGGCCTATTAATTACTGCCAGATGTTGGAATATGGTAGTAATGTTTGTCAGATGTTGGAATATGGGAGTAATGTCTGCCAGATATTGAATAAAGTAGTAATATCTGTCAGATGTTGGAATATAGTAGTAATGTCTGTCAGATGATGGAATGTGGTAGTATTGTCTGTCAGATGTTGGGATATGGTAGTAATGTCTGCCAGATGTTGGAATAAGGTAGTAATGTCTGTCAGATGTTGGAATAAGGTAGGAATGTCTGCCAGGTGTTGGAATATGGTAGTAATGTCTGTCAGATGTTGAATAAGGTCGTAATATCTGTCAGATGTTGGAATATATTAGTAATGTCTGTCAGATGTTGGAATATGGTAGTAATGTCTGTCAGATTTGGGGAATAGGCAGTAATGTCTGCTAGATGTTGGAATAAGGTAGTCATGTCTGCCAGATGTTGGAATAAGGTAGTAATATCTGTCAGATGTTGGAATATGGTAGTAATGTCTGCCAGATGTTCTAATAAGGTAGTAATGTCTGTCAGATGTTGGAATAAGGTAGTAATATCTGTCAGATGTTGGAATTTGATAGTATTGTCTGCCAGATGTTGGAATATGGTAGTAATGTCTGTCAGATGTTGGAATATGGTAGCAATGTCTGCCAGTTGTTGGAATATGGTAGGAATGTCTGCCAGTTGTTGGAATATGGTAGCAATGTCTGCCAGATGTTGGAATAAGGTAGGAATGTCTGCCAGGTGTTGGAATATGGTAGTAATGTCTGTCAGATGTTGAATAAGGTCGTAATATCTGTCAGATGTTGGAATATATTAGTAATGTCTGTCAGATGTTGGAATATGGTAGTAATGTCTGTCAGATGTTGAAATATGGTAGTTATGTCTGCCAGATGTTGGAATAAGGTAGTAATGTCTGTCAGATGTTGGTATATAGTAGTAATGTCTGTCAGATGTTGGAATAACGTAGTAATGTCTGCCAGATGTTGGAATAAGGTAGTAATGTCGGTCAGATTTGGGAATAAGGCAGTAATGTCTGTCAGATGTTGGAATAAGGTAGTCATATCTGTCAAATGTTGAAATAAGGTAGTAATATCTGCCAGATGTTGGAATAAGGTAGTAATGTCTGCCAGATGTTGGAATATGGTAGTAATGTCTGCCAGGTGTTGGAATATTGTAAAAATGTCTGCCAGATGTTGGAATGTAAAATTGTCTGTCAGATGTTTCAAACAGGTAGTAATGTCTGCCAGATGCAGGAATAATGTACGAATGATTGCCAGATATTGGAATAGGTTAGGAATGTCTGTCAGATGTTGCAATCAGGTAATAATGTCTGCCAGATGTTGGAATAAGGTAGTAATGTCTGTCAGATGTTTCAATGTGGTAGTAATGTCAGTCATATGTTGGAATAAGGTAGTATATATGTCTGTCAGATGTTGCAATATTAAAGTAATGACTGTCAGATATTGGAATAAGGAAGTAATGTCTGTCAGATGTTGGAATATTGTAGCAATGTCTGCCAGATGTTAGGCTACTGTGGAAATGTCTGTCAGATGTAATCAGGCAGTAATGTCTGTCAGAATTTGGATTAAGGTTAACGTGTGTCAGATGTTGGAATATGGTAGTAATATCTGTCAGATTTTTGAATAAGGTAGTAATGTCTCAGATGTTGGAAAAAGGTAGTAATGTCTGCCAGATGTTGGAATAAGGTAGGAATATCTGCCATATGTTGGAATACGGTAGTAATGTATGCCAGATGTTGGAATATTGTATTAATGTCTGCCAGATGTTGGAATAAGGTAGAAATGTCTGCCATATGTTGGAATACGGTAGTAGTAATATATGCCAGATGTTGGAATAAGGTATTAATGTCTGCCAGATGTTGGAATAAGGTAGTAATGTCTGTCAGATGTTTCAATGTGGTAGTAATGTCAGTCATATGTTGGAATAAGGTAGTATATATGTCTGTCAGATGTTGCAATATTATAGTAATGTCTGTCAGATATTGGAATAAGGAAGTAATGTCTGTCAGATGTTGGAATATTGTAGTAATGTCTGCCAGATGTTAGGCTACTGTGGAAATGTCTGTCAGATGTAATCAGGCAGTAATGTCTGTCAGAATTTGGATTAAGGTTAACGTGTGTCAGATGGTGGAATATGGTAGTAATGTCTCAGATGTTGGAAAAAAGTAGTAATGTCTGCCAGATGTTGGAATAAGGAAGGAATATCTGCCAGATGTTGGAATAAGGTAGTAATGTCTGCCAGATGTTGCAATAAGGTAGTAATGTCTGCCATATGTTGGAATACGGTAGTAATGTATGCCAGATGTTGGAATATTGTAGTAATGTCTGTCAGATGTTGAAATAGGGTAGGCCTATTAATGTTTGCCAGATATTGGAATATGGTAGTAATGTCTGTCAGATGTTGAATAAGGTGGTAATGTCTGTCAGATGTTTGGAATATTGTAGTAAAGTCTGTCAAATGTTGGAATATGGTAGTAATGTCTGTCAGATTTTGGAATAAAATTGTAATGTCTGTCAGATGTTGGAATATTGTATTAATGTCTTTCAGATGTTGGATATGGTAGTAATGTCTGCCAGATGTTGGACTATGGTAGTAATGTCTGTCAGATTTGCGAATATGGTAATAATGTCTGCCAGATGTTGGAATAAGGTAGTCATGTCTGCCAGTTGTTAGAATATGGTAGTCATGTCTGCCAGATGTAGGAATAAGGTAGTAATGTCTGCCAGTTGTTGGAATATGGTAGTAATGTCTGCCAGATGTTGGAATGAGGTAGTAATGTCTGTCAGGTGTTAGAATATGGTTGTAATGTCTGCCAGGTGTTGGAATATTGTAGAAATGTCTGCCAGATGTTGGAATGAAAAATTGTCTGTCAGATGCTTCACACAGGTAGTAATATCTGCCAAATGTTGGAATAAGGTACGAATGTCTGCCAGATTATGAAATAGGTTAGGAATGTATGTCAGATGTTGCAATCAGGTAATAATGTCTGTCAGATGTTGGAATATGGTAGTAATGTCAGCCAGGTGTTGGAATAAGGTAGTGATGTCTGTCAGATGTTTCAATATGGTAGTAATGTCAGTCATATGTTGGAATAATATAGTTATGTCTGTCAGATGTTGCAATATTATAGTAATGTCTGCCAGATATTGGAATAAGGAAGTAATGTCTGTCAGATGATGGAATATTGTAGTAATGTCTGCCAGATGTTAGGATATTGTGGAAATGTCTGCCAGATGTTGTAATCAGGCAGTAATGTCTGCCAGAATTTGGATTAAGGTTAACGTGTGTCAGATGTTGGAATATGGTAGTAATGTCTGTCAGATGTTGGAATAAGGTAGTAATGTCTGCCAGATGTATTGCCAGATGTTGGAATAAGGTAGTAATGTCTGCCAGATGTTGGAATAAGGTAGTAATGTCTGCCAGATGTTGGAATATGGTAGTAATGTCTGCCAGATGTAGGAATATTGTATTAATGTCTGCCAGATGTTGGAATATGGTAGTAATGTCTGTCAGATGTTGAAATAGGGTAGGCCTATTAATGTCTGCCAGATGTTGGAATATGGTAGTAATGTCCGTCAGATGGTGAATAAGTTAGTAATGTCTGTCAGATGTTGGAATTTAGTAGTAATGTCTGTCAGATGTTGGAATATGGTAGTAATGTCTGTCAGATGTGGGAATATGGTAGTAATGTCTGGCAGATGTTGGAATAAGGTAGTAATGTCTGTCAGATGTTGGAATATGGTAGTAATGTCTGTCAGATGCTGGAATAAAGTATTAATGTCTGTCAGATGTTGGAATATGGTAGTAATGTCTGTCAGATGTTGGAATATGGTAGTAATGTCTGTCAGATGTTGGAATAAGGTAGTAATGTCTGTCAGATGTTGGAATAAGGTAGGAATGTCTGCCAGGTGTTGGAATATGGTAGTAATGTCTGTCAGATGTTGAATAAGGTCGTAATATCTGTCAGATGTTGGAATATATTAGTAATGTCTGTCAGATGTTGGAATATGGTAGTAATGTCTGTCAGATTTGGGGAATAGGCAGTAATGTCTGCTAGATGTTGGAATAAGGTAGTCATGTCTGCCAGATGTTGGAATAAGGTAGTAATGTCTGTCAGATGTTGGAATATGGTAGTAATGTCTGCCAGATGTTCTAATAAGGTAGTAATGTCTGTCAGATGTTGGAATAAGGTAGTAATATCTGTCAGATGTTGGAATTTGATAGTATTGTCTGCCAGATGTTGGAATATGGTAGTAATGTCTGTCAGATGTTGGAATATGGTAGCAATGTCTGCCAGTTGTTGGAATATGGTAGGAATGTCTGCCAGTTGTTGGAATATGGTAGCAATGTCTGCCAGATGTTGGAATAAGGTAGGAATGTCTGCCAGGTGTTGGAATATGGTAGTAATGTCTGTCAGATGTTGAATAAGGTCGTAATATCTGTCAGATGTTGGAATATATTAGTAATGTCTGTCAGATGTTGGAATATGGTAGTAATGTCTGTCAGATGTTGAAATATGGTAGTTATGTCTGCCAGATGTTGGAATAAGGTAGTAATGTCTGTCAGATGTTGGTATATAGTAGTAATGTCTGTCAGATGTTGGAATAACGTAGTAATGTCTGCCAGATGTTGGAATAAGGTAGTAATGTCGGTCAGATTTGGGAATAAGGCAGTAATGTCTGTCAGATGTTGGAATAAGGTAGTCATATCTGTCAAATGTTGAAATAAGGTAGTAATATCTGCCAGATGTTGGAATAAGGTAGTAATGTCTGCCAGATGTTGGAATATGGTAGTAATGTCTGCCAGGTGTTGGAATATTGTAAAAATGTCTGCCAGATGTTGGAATGTAAAATTGTCTGTCAGATGTTTCAAACAGGTAGTAATGTCTGCCAGATGCAGGAATAATGTACGAATGATTGCCAGATATTGGAATAGGTTAGGAATGTCTGTCAGATGTTGCAATCAGGTAATAATGTCTGCCAGATGTTGGAATAAGGTAGTAATGTCTGTCAGATGTTTCAATGTGGTAGTAATGTCAGTCATATGTTGGAATAAGGTAGTATATATGTCTGTCAGATGTTGCAATATTAAAGTAATGACTGTCAGATATTGGAATAAGGAAGTAATGTCTGTCAGATGTTGGAATATTGTAGCAATGTCTGCCAGATGTTAGGCTACTGTGGAAATGTCTGTCAGATGTAATCAGGCAGTAATGTCTGTCAGAATTTGGATTAAGGTTAACGTGTGTCAGATGTTGGAATATGGTAGTAATATCTGTCAGATTTTTGAATAAGGTAGTAATGTCTCAGATGTTGGAAAAAGGTAGTAATGTCTGCCAGATGTTGGAATAAGGTAGGAATATCTGCCATATGTTGGAATACGGTAGTAATGTATGCCAGATGTTGGAATATTGTATTAATGTCTGCCAGATGTTGGAATAAGGTAGAAATGTCTGCCATATGTTGGAATACGGTAGTAATATATGCCAGATGTTGGAATAAGGTATTAATGTCTGCCAGATGTTGGAATAAGGTAGTAATGTCTGTCAGATGTTTCAATGTGGTAGTAATGTCAGTCATATGTTGGAATAAGGTAGTATATATGTCTGTCAGATGTTGCAATATTATAGTAATGTCTGTCAGATATTGGAATAAGGAAGTAATGTCTGTCAGATGTTGGAATATTGTAGTAATGTCTGCCAGATGTTAGGCTACTGTGGAAATGTCTGTCAGATGTAATCAGGCAGTAATGTCTGTCAGAATTTGGATTAAGGTTAACGTGTGTCAGATGGTGGAATATGGTAGTAATGTCTCAGATGTTGGAAAAAAGTAGTAATGTCTGCCAGATGTTGGAATAAGGAAGGAATATCTGCCAGATGTTGGAATAAGGTAGTAATGTCTGCCAGATGTTGCAATAAGGTAGTAATGTCTGCCATATGTTGGAATACGGTAGTAATGTATGCCAGATGTTGGAATATTGTAGTAATGTCTGTCAGATGTTGAAATAGGGTAGGCCTATTAATGTTTGCCAGATATTGGAATATGGTAGTAATGTCTGTCAGATGTTGAATAAGGTGGTAATGTCTGTCAGATGTTTGGAATATTGTAGTAAAGTCTGTCAAATGTTGGAATATGGTAGTAATGTCTGTCAGATTTTGGAATAAAATTGTAATGTCTGTCAGATGTTGGAATATTGTATTAATGTCTTTCAGATGTTGGCATATGGTAGTAATGTCTGCCAGATGTTGGACTATGGTAGTAATGTCTGTCAGATTTGCGAATATGGTAATAATGTCTGCCAGATGTTGGAATAAGGTAGTCATGTCTGCCAGTTGTTAGAATATGGTAGTCATGTCTGCCAGATGTAGGAATAAGGTAGTAATGTCTGCCAGTTGTTGGAATATGGTAGTAATGTCTGCCAGATGTTGGAATGAGGTAGTAATGTCTGTCAGGTGTTAGAATATGGTTGTAATGTCTGCCAGGTGTTGGAATATTGTAGAAATGTCTGCCAGATGTTGGAATGAAAAATTGTCTGTCAGATGCTTCACACAGGTAGTAATATCTGCCAAATGTTGGAATAAGGTACGAATGTCTGCCAGATTATGAAATAGGTTAGGAATGTATGTCAGATGTTGCAATCAGGTAATAATGTCTGTCAGATGTTGGAATATGGTAGTAATGTCAGCCAGGTGTTGGAATAAGGTAGTGATGTCTGTCAGATGTTTCAATATGGTAGTAATGTCAGTCATATGTTGGAATAATATAGTTATGTCTGTCAGATGTTGCAATATTATAGTAATGTCTGCCAGATATTGGAATAAGGAAGTAATGTCTGTCAGATGATGGAATATTGTAGTAATGTCTGCCAGATGTTAGGATATTGTGGAAATGTCTGCCAGATGTTGTAATCAGGCAGTAATGTCTGCCAGAATTTGGATTAAGGTTAACGTGTGTCAGATGTTGGAATATGGTAGTAATGTCTGTCAGATTTTGCAAAAAGGTAGTAATGTCTGTCAGATGTTGGAATAAGGTAGTAAAGTTTGTCAGATTTTGGAATAAGGTAGTAATGTCTGCCAGAAGTTGGAATAAGGTAGTAATGTCTGCCAGATGTTGGAATAAGGTAGTAATGTCTGCCAGATGTTGGAATAAGGTAGTAATGTCTGCCAGATGTTGGAATATGGTAGTAATGTCTGCCAGATGTAGGAATATTGTATTAATGTCTGCCAGATGTTGGAATATGGTAGTAATGTCTGTCAGATGTTGAAATAGGGTAGGCCTATTAATGTCTGCCAGATGTTGGAATATGGTAGTAATGTCCGTCAGATGGTGAATAAGTTAGTAATGTCTGTCAGATGTTGGAATTTAGTAGTAATGTCTGTCAGATGTTGGAATATGGTAGTAATGTCTGTCAGATGTGGGAATATGGTAGTAATGTCTGGCAGATGTTGGAATAAGGTAGTAATGTCTGTCAGAT
Organism: Paralithodes platypus; assembly: GCA_032716605.1. Taxonomy (NCBI): domain Eukaryota; kingdom Metazoa; phylum Arthropoda; class Malacostraca; order Decapoda; family Lithodidae; genus Paralithodes; species Paralithodes platypus. The sequence goes on from CM064487.1 coordinate 20,615,048, forward strand.
GTTGGAATATGGTAGTAATGTCTGTCAGATGCTGGAATAAAGTATTAATGTCTGTCAGATGTTGGAATATGGTAGTAATGTCTGTCAGATGTTGGAATATGGTAGTAATGTCTGTCAGATGTTGGAATATGGTAGTAATGTCTGCCAGATGTTGGACTAGGGTAGTAATGTCTGTCAGATTTGGGAATAAGGTAGTAATGTCTGCCAGATGTTGGAATAAGGTAGTCATGTCTGCCAGATGTTGGAATAAGGTAGTAATGTCTGCCAGTTGTTGGAATATGATAATATTGTCTGCCAGATGTTGGAATAAGGTAGTAATGTCTGCCAGGTGTTGGAATATGGTAGTAATGTCTGCCAGGTGTTGGGATTTTGTAGAAATGTGTGCCAGGTGTTGGAATGTAAAATTGTCAGTCAGATGCTTCAAACAGGTAGTAATGTCTGCCAGATGTTGGAATAAGGTACGAATGTCTGCCATATTTTGGAATAGGTATGGAATGTCTGTCAGATGTTGCAATCAGGTACTAATGTCTGCCAGATCTTGGAATAAGGTAGTAATGTCTCCCAGATGTTGGAATAAGGTAGTAATGTCAGTCAGATGTTGCAATATTATAATAATGTCTGCCAGATATTGGAATAAGGAAGTAATGTCTGTCAGATGTTAGAATATTGTAGTAATATCTGCCAGATGTTAGGATACTGTGGAAATGTCTGTCATATATTGCAATCAGGCAGTAATGTCTGCCAGAATATGGAAAATGGTTAACGTGTGTCAGATGTTGGAATATGGTAGTAATGTCTGTCCGATGATGGAATATGGTAGTAAAGTCTGTCAGATGTTGGAATAAGGTAGTAATGTTTGTCAGATGTTGGAATATGGTAGTAATGTCTGTCAGATGTTGGAATAAGGTAGTATGTCTGCCAGATGTTGGAATAAGGTAGTAATGTGAGTCAGTTGTTGCAATATGGTATTAATGTCTGCCAGATGTTGGAATAAGAAAGTAATGTCTGTCAGATGTTGGAATATTGTAGTAATATCTGCCATATGTTAGGATACTGTGGATATGTCTGTCAGATGTTGCAATCAGGCAGTAATGTCTTCCAGAATTTGGAATAAGGTTAACGTGTATCAGATGTTGGAATATGGTAGTAATGTCTGTCAGATTTTGCAATAAGGTAGTAATGTCTATCAGACGTTAAAATATTGTAGAAATGTCTGCCAGACTTTGAAATAAGGTAGCAATGTCTGCCAGATGTTGGAATAAGGTAGTAATGTCTGCCAGATGTTGGAATATGGTAGTAATGTCTGTCAGATGTTGGAATAAGGTAGTAATGTCTGTTAGATGTTGGAATAAGGTAGTTATGTGTGTCAGATGTTAGAATAAGGTAGTAATGTCTGCCAGATGTTGGAATAAGGTAATAATGTCTGTCAGATGTTTGAATAAGGCAGTAATGTCTGTCAGATGTTGGAATACGGTAGTAATGTGTGTCAGAAGTTGGAATAAGGAAGTAATGTCTGCCAGCTGTTGGAATAAGGTAGTAATGTCTGCCAGACGTTGGAATAAGGTAGTAATGTCTGCCAGATGATTGAATAAGGTAGTAATGTCTGCCAGATTATTGCATATGGTAGTAATGTCTGCCAGATGTTGGAATATGATAGTAATATATGCCAGATGTAGGAATATGGTATTAATGTCTGCCAGATGTTGGAATATGTAGGTAGTAATGTCTGTCAGATGTTGAAATATGGTAGGCCTATTAATGTCTGCCAGATGTTGGAATATGGTAGTAATATCTGTCAGATGTTGAATAAGGTAGTAATGTCTGTCAGATGTTTGAATATGGTAGTAATGTCTGTCAGATTTTGGAATAAGGTAGTAATGTCTGTTAGATGTTGGAATAAGGTAGTAATGTCTGCCAGATGATTGAATAAGGAAGTAATGTCTGCCAGATGTTGGAATAAGGTAGTAATGTCTGCCAGATGATTGCATATGGTAGTAATGTCTGCCAGATGTTGGAATATGATAGTAATATATGCCAGATGTAGGAATATGGTATTAATGTCTGCCAGATGTTGGAATATGTAGGTAGTAATGTCTGTCAGATGTTGAAATATGGTAGGCCTATTAATGTCTGCCAGATGTTGGAATATGGTAGTAATATCTGCCAGATGTTGAATAAGGTAGTAATGTCTGTCAGATGTTTGAATATGGTAGTAATGTCTGTCAGATTTTGGAATATGGTAGTAATGTGTGTCAGATTTTGGAATATGGTAGTAATGTCAGCCAGATGTTGGAATAAGGTAGTAATGTCTGTCAGATGTTGGAATAATGTAGTAATGTCTGTCAGATGTTGGAATATGGTAGTAATGTCGGCCAGATGTTGGAATAAGGTATGTAGTAATGTCTGTCAGATGTTGGAATAAAGTAGTAATGTCAGTCAGATGTTGGAATATGTTAGTAATGTCTGGCAGATGTTGGAATATGGTAGTAATGTCTGTCAGATGTTGGAATATATGGTAGCAATGTCTGCCAGTTTTTGGAATATGGTAGTAATGTCTGCCAGATGTAGGAATAAGGTAGTTTGGTCTGCCAGGTGTTGGAATATGGTAGTAATGTCTGTCAGATGTTAGAATAAAATAGTAATGTCGGCTCTCTGCAGACTCCCATTTTCATCATGGTAGCATGTGTAAAGGATCTGCCTCATTTGCACCAGTGTGCAATTTTTGTTTTGTTCCTATAAGAGAGAGAGAGAGAGATTGGCTGTGTAAGGGATCTGCCTCTCTCGTAACAGAGTCGTAGATATGTGAAATAGGCTACCTAGTGCTATAGTGGGATCAAGAATAATAGAGAATTTCAAGATAAAATCAGATAGTCATATGGATGAAATGGGATGGATGTGAAAGGGATCTGCCTTTTGTGGGCGACTTGTCTCTCTGCAGATTCCCATGTTCATCTTAGTTGCATGTGTAAGGGATCTGCCTCATTTGTACCGGTGTGCAAGCAAACGAGCGACAGAGAGAGACTGGGTGTGTAAGGGATCTGCCTCTATTAGTTTAGTAACAGAGTTGTAGATATCTGGAATAGGCTACCGAGTCCTATAGTGGGATCAAGAACAATAGAGTTCAACATAAAATTTGATAGGACGAGAGGGGTCGGGTGTGAAAGGCTGCCACGGGCGTGTCTGGCCACCATTTTGGATATCATATCAAAAGTTGCCCAATACAAAAATGCACCTTGTGTCAAAGTTTGGTCCAGATCCGACAAGCGGTTCCGGAGTTATTGCGTAAAAAACGGACTACAGTATATATATTTTTATGGAAGCGTGCAATACTGCTTAAACCCCTGATAACGTTGGTTGCTGTTTGAGGGAGGAGGAAAGGTAAATCACACCACACCAAAATTTGTCAAAACATTGAAGGTTTAGAACTTGGTTATTAAACAAAGCATTTGGCAAAGGGGGGAATTGTTAAAAACCTTAGCCAATACACTGTTATTCTCCAAAAATAAATTTGAATTATCATTATTATTTGGTAGGGTAGGTATGTATAGGTAGGTTGGCTAAATAATTAGTGGAATTCGTAGGGACTCGAACTGTTTTGAGAGAGTTAAATAAAAACAAATAATAGATCTGAATTATAAATCGACTATGTTATTAAGCAAAACTGGGGGATGCGTGGAAGCCTATAGACTGTAGACGGTAAACTTTGTGTGGGTAGCAAATACGGTTTTAAAGTTATTTAAGAATAGACAGTTTTCAATGCTGCGGCCAAACTATTCCACCCATTTATATTCTTTTGGTATCAAAACGTTCGGAATCGCGAGCCTCGCCCAACTACGCAAACATGGCTTTGATCATCGGCGTAGTTTTCAAGATGTGGAATTTTAAGTGGAATTCGAGTTTTTTTAAGTATTGCCGGAAAAAAACCTACCTGCAAAAGCAAAACCTTCTCTATAACATTTGTGGAGCATTAGTAGTGGAGTCCATATGCCAAAGCCCAATCGTTTCCTATGAGTGGGAGAGACGGTATTTAGGCGTCAAATTTTTCGGGAAATTGGCTGACACGGACCTGTTTGGCCGCCATGCAGGATATTTTAGCATATCAAAAGTTGCCCAATACCAAAACGCACCTCTTGTGAAAGTTTGATCCTGATCCAAAAAGCGGTTCTGGAGTTATTGCGTCGAAACCGGCGTGTAAGAAGAATTTGGATGAATAAGTGGGTTTAATTATTACAATAGGGGTTCCCCGTAGGGGTCGAACTCCTAATAATAATGTCTTAGAATCGGCAAACTACTGGGCCGAACGTCTTAAAATCTGAAAGCTAATGGGGATAAGCGTGAGGATGAAGGGGAGGGGGTAGAAACAAAACGAAAACAAACATATACCCTAATTTAATGCAATATGGAGACCATGAGTCAAGTTGAACCCTACTCTCTTCTTTAGGGACCATAATTAACCTGGCCTAGTCTAACGTATTCACCCACGCAATTTGTCCTACTTAGGTTCGGTTCCGTTAGGTTAGTCTTGGTAGTGATTATACAGTTATTAAAATTGAAAGTTAAAGAGTAATTAAGTTCATCCTGGAAATAGGACTTTAAGGGAAAAGTGGATAATTTTGATCTATGTATATTTTTATTTATCTAATTTACAGTTTCCTCGCTAGACCTCCATTAACCTTTAAAACAAACACTCCCTAGCCCCCCTTTGAGATAAATTTTACATTTTTTGGATGAAAAGTGTTCCAGCTGGCCGGATCCTCATACTGTAGAATTATAGGCTTGCTATCGCTTGGCAGGAAACAATCAACACCTAAATGTCACAAACAGTCTTTATATTGACAAAGAAATGGGCCAAAAAATCTGAAAATCATCAATTTAATGGAACGAACGTTTTAAAATTTCAAAGCTAATAAGGCTAAACATGAGGGAGAAAAAGCAACTACATCCCCCTTAATGCATGGCAATCTTGGTTTCAGTACGAAACAAGGATGCACATATATCTAGAAAACATACTCATTCAGTAGCCGACTGTGACTAGTTTGTTGCGATTCGCATTCCTCTGTATATTACTTTGCATATACGGATATGCAAGTCTTATACTTAATGTAGATTTACTGTTTGCACCGACATTTGTGGACATTTGAATATATTTAGTAGGTATCTTAAGAGATATGTGCATTTTAATTACTTGCGAGTTATGTAGATTAATGCGAAAAGGGCAACATTATTAATCGAATAAAATGTTAGTAGTATTTATTTGAACGAAATGCAAATGGAATCAACAGGTGGGTTCACTCAAATGTTAAACATGATTAGGAACATGTGTATTTGGTATGAACTACCAAGTTTGGCGTACCAAATGATATAATGTGCTATATTTACAAGGATAACTACTGTATATTATGAATTATAGTATGTAAACTCATAATGAAGATTATACAGTAGATTAGATTATGTCTGTGTGTAAGAATGCCAGGATTACATGTTTGCCATGTGTATATGGCGTACGGCTAATATATATACAATGGCTAGCGCCATATGTGTTCAAAGTTAAACATAGAAGGGTATAATACGGTTGGATGAAGGTATAATAGGCATGAATGTCAATCGGCGTTGTCAATTGACCACTTGCGAGTTTCGGTCTATAAGGAAGTTGGAGCTGTAGCCATCGATAATTAACATAATTATCACCTAAATTGCGGTTGTAGTGCTTATATAAATACATAAAACCCAATTCAACATACCTTTTATCCATTAGAAACCTACATTATTATTGTATTTCTGTTTAATATCGATTTGTATGGCTCCAACTTCCTTATAGCATGAAACTCGCAAGTGGTCAATTAGCCTAAGTTGGCTGTTAAAATATAAGAGGTTACCAAATGTATAGTCCTTCTCGATACGCCTTGCCAATTTTGAGAGTAAGAAAAAGGTTTATGATTTATGTAAGTAATATATAGATATTTAGAAAATAATGTTGAAATGTGTTGACTTCTTGCACATTGACAATAATTAAACTCGAGAGGAGTATGAACAAGATATCTTGCCATTTAATGTTGTTGCACTATATAGTGTTTGCTATCGTGTTGGTGGTTCTTCACTAACCTTTCCTTATGTCCACGCTATTCAAAGATGAAAACAAAAATATTGATGGTGGATGAGTCCGCTACATCCCGTTTTAAACAAACTCGAGGTGCAAGAAACACCACAATTGGTAACAGAAATCCGTCAGGTTAATTTTGCTCTTTTTGGCTATGAGAACAACTTTGGCTTTAGTGATCAATGTTGTGGAGGAAGCCGTTTACGAGGAATATTGCGTCAAAGGTTCCGGAGACTACAAAATCTTGAGGTGCAAGAGCCACCAAAGTCGGCAGCAGAAATCAAGTAGGCTCACTTTGTTCATTTTGGCTATGCAAACAGCTTTGGTCTTAGTGTTCAATGTCATGGAAAGCCAACAGCCTCAGTCATACTGGGGCAGCAGACGGGACAGTGCGCTGGACCATCCCTTAAGGGGGGATGACCCGGTTATCTGGACCACTTTCTCCCTCATGTTTATCCCCATTAGTTTTCAGATGTTAAGATGTTTGCCCCATTAGTTAGTCGATTTTAAGATCTTTCGCCCCTTTTCTTCGTCAATATTTAGACCTTTCTTGCTAATTAGGTGTCGATATTTTCCCTGGCGAACGATAGTGAGCCTGTAATGTTGAAAGAACCGGCCTTCGGCCGGAGAATTTGTCTACCGAAAAATGTACAAATTAATCTAGAAGGGGGATTTAATGGATTTTTTTTTTTTTTAATTTGATGGAAGTGTAGAGAGGAAACTAGACAAAAAATGAATACATGCAAAAATTGCCCAAAAAGTGAACCATCTCCCCTTAAAACATGTCGGATAATTCGCCTGGACTACGGGCTAGTGTATCTAAAGATCTATATGGTAGGGCTTTATATATTTTAATAGTTATATTTTATTATATAGATTGTTACGTCCTGGGATATATAAACACTGGGCTCTTTCTATTGGACTAGGTATGCGGCAACAAGCAACAACGGAAAACGCTAGATCCAACACTTATCTATAAACCCAGGCAACAAACAACCCTAAACCGTCAAGAGTCCTGCCTGGACAACGAGGTATCCTATGACTCAGTTACAGGGTGCACGCACTATAGACTGCTGATAGTCAAGCAGGCTATATAAAAGATCACACAATTAAGTTGACTTAAAGCTTCAAGGAAAAGATAGATAACGGAATTAAATTGCAGAAACAATTTAATAACAACTAGAAGAAAGTACATTTAACGTTACGTTAATTAATACAACTAATCACCCCTGCGTGAAAGAAGGTGAAAGCAAACAGTCCTCAAAACATCGTACAGGTAGACAAGATGCGGGTCTCTAAACTGCATGCGGCTACTGTAGGATCTGATGCTTAGCAAAGAAAGTACGTTACAGATTTAGAGAACTCTTAACTCATAAGCAGGAATAAATACTAGTGATAGGCCATACAGTGTATAATGGCATAGGTATAATTAAATAAAGGCAGCAACTCGCAACATAACCACATATAGGTGTGCTTCTCACTCTTAGTCAGGCAAGCCTGCTCGGACAGAGTCTCTAAGCCACACCCTGACTCACAATGCTCACAAAAACGGTAAACTGTGGCACAATAACAAGCATACAGAGATCATAAACCCCTAGCTGTTAATCTGCCAGGTGGCAGAGGTCTAGCCGGAAGGATATAGGCTTCGGATACCCGGGCTGAGCCACCTGCTCTAGCCTAGGGACGTTCCCAAGTCTGTGCGCCAAATTACTCTAATTGAAAGGGTGCTCTCTTGAGAGACTCAGATTGCAAGTATCTGACTCTCTCCTGGCGACCCTGAAACAAAAGCAAGACGTGCTAGCGCAGTGCTGAGTGGACTAGGCAAGGGCCCTCACACAACACAACACTAGACACACAGGGACACAGACAAGAAAATGCCCCCAGACTCCCACGGGTATCCTAGTAAAGTCGTGCGGGTCCACGGGACTCGCACCAGCAGACTTTACTTAAAGGATCGCAAAAAGCCTCCCCTCCGGTCTAGCCCCTGCTAATCTGACACAAGAACACACTAGCAAGCATGAAACCACCAAATATGAGACAACAAAAAAGCTTCCTAGGTCTCATTAACAATTACATCTCCTGCATAAGGCCCAAAATCCTATCTAGTTATCTGAGAGCTCGTCGTTAATACAATAATAGATATAAGGTCTATCAAGGGAATGGGATAATTAAATAGATTGGTGAAGTAGTGGAAAGAAGGTATACAAAGTAAGAGAGAAAGTTTCTAAGTGGGGTTGAGAGGGATAGATATCAAGGGGGTCCGAAGGGTACGACAGTGAGGTGAGCTCTGAGTCTTGAATCTGTCTGGACCCCACTCTAGGCATGCAAAATACATCCCATGCTTGGCAACACTCAACACAGTTGCCGGGTCAAAATCCTCTACCCCGTGCGTGAGTCGAAACTAAGCCTAACGTTGCAATCAAATGCATGTGGCAACATCAGGCTCGTCCCAAGCTAGACTCTCCGTGCGAAGCAACGTCCCCCAGCCGGTCTCTCTCTCCCGCTCGTCTCCTCCCACTCTCACTAGACTTACATCTTATATATTATAATGAAACAATCAACTATCGAGAATAAAATATACTAAGATGCGTTGGTTAAGAATAAGGGCAGCTACAACCTGTGAAACAACATAAGAATATCCCAGACATTAGTTACATTGTCGTAGGATATATACTAAGGAAAAGCCGGCCGGCCGGCTGCCACCAGCCGGTTTCTAAACGGCTGGGCAGCCGACGCGCGCGCATGCCCGCACGTGGCTACTATGCAGAAGCGTCACACCTCCCCCAAGATATAAGACCCTTGACTAAGTTCTTCACATCTAACAGAAAGCTTCTCATAGTACCACACATTGTTGCGACACAAGGCACTATATATAAAAAAAATAAAGACTGTTGCGCTCCACCGAGCAAGTTCAACTAACTTAGCGACAATAAGCGAAAACATTCAACTTAGATACTGCTACAACATCTTATACAAAATTCTACACGTTATAAAAATAAAGAGTTTTTATAAGGTTTTTGCTTTTTTAATGTTTTTTTTCGGCTGAACTATAGTGAAAGCCTATTTTCCTCCACACTCAACCCTCAATCCTGTGGCAGTCTAACCAACATCATCCACCCTTGATAGACAATCCGCTATCACGTTATCAGAACCGGCAATATGGCGTATGTCCAGATTATACTCCTGAAGCATGAGTGACCACCTGGTCAGCCTCATATTCCGGTTATGAAACTGATTCAAGAATTTCAGAGGGTGATGATCGGTATAAACCACTACGACTGGTCCGAAAGCAGGAACATATACATCAAAGTGCCTGAGTGCCAGCACTATCGCCAGGAGTTCTTTTTCAATTACAGAGTAATTCCTTTGTGTACTATTGAATTTTTTACTGTAAAAACTCACTGGATGTTCGATACCTTCATCATCTGTCTCTAACAAGACAGCCCCAGCCCCTACGCCACTGGCATCAGTCGCCAGCTGAAAAGGTCTGCTGAAGTCCGGGGCCCTGAGTATGGGGTGGGTACATAACAGGTGTTTCACCAAGGAAAACGCATCTGCAGACTCAGGAGACCACCGGAACTTCTTGTCCTTAGCTAATAAGTCAGTTAAAGGTGCAAGTACAGTCGAATAGCCTTTGATGAAGCGACGATAATAGCCTATCATACCTAGAAACCGCATGATTTGTTTCTTAGTCGTAGGCTGGGGAAACTGATCGATGGCTTTGATCTTTGTCTGTGGAGGGCACACCTGACCCATCCCCACCTCGAACCCCAGGTACAAAACTGTGGCTTTGACAAAATCGCACTTACCCAGGTTTACCACCAAACCTGCTTCATTCAGTTTATTAAAAAGCTGTCCGATGTGAGCACAGTGACTGTTAAAATCATCGTTGTATATTATGACATCATCTAGGTACACCGTACAGTTGGGAATGTCGGCTATAATGTCGTTCATTTATTTCTGAAACGTTGCAGGGGCATTTTTCAGCCCGTATGGCATAACATGGCAACGATATGTGGCACTGTCCACCACAAACCCACACACCTCTCGCGCTCGTTCAGACAAGGGCACTTGCCAATAACCCTTAACAAGGTCTATCTTAGTGAGGAACTTGGCTTTTCCTATCTTATCCACACTGTCGTCCACGCGAGGGAGAGGGTAGGCATTTGTGGGGGTTAAACCATTCAACCTGCGGAAATCTATACAAAACCGCACCTTGCCATCTGGTTTGGGCTGCAGTGTGACGGGGGAAGTCCACCTTACTGCACCCTCAGAAATCAGCCCACGTTTCAGCATATAATCCAGCTCTTCCCTAAGTGCTGGTAATTTAATAGGGGGAACACGGTATGGCACTGATTTAAAGGGCGGGTGGTCCCCAACATCGACATCGTGCACCGCTTGAGTAGTGAGGCCAGGATGCTCCGCGAAAACAGCTGGGTTTTAATCAAACAAGTGCTGCACAGCTACACGCTGTTGCTCAGGCAGGTGCAATATCAACTCCTGAGCCACTTGTCTAGAATTCCCCGCCCACTGATCCGCGGAAACATGGCAATCCCAATAATCCTCCCCCGCAGCTTGACTGTCCCTTCCTCCTTCTCCACCACGATCGCTGCAGATCAACACCGGGACAGTGAGAGGCTCGGAGGGGCGCCTCACATACTCCTTCATCAGATTTACGTGGCAAAGTTGGTTCTTTTTCTTACGATCAGGAGTAGCTACTAAATAGTCGAGATCAGAAACCTTCCTTACAACCCGATACGAACCAGAATACTTGGCAGACAAGGGGTGTCCCACCAGAGGCAGTAGTATCAGTACCTCCTGATCTACTTCAAACTCCCTCAGCTTCACCTTCTGGTCGTATCTGTCCTTCATCTGAGCTTGTGAACTCTTAAGGTTCCGACCTGCTACCTCCAAGCTCTTTAGCATTCTCTCACGGCTTTCAACTACATACTTTAGAAGCGAGCATGGCTTTGTGACTCCCTCCCAGATCTCCTTGACTATGTGGAGGGGCCCCCTGACCCTGTGTCCAAAAACCAACTCGTTCGGGCTAAATCCCAAGCTCTCCCCAGTTACTTCTCTCGCAGCAAATAAAACGTATGGGAGACCTAGATCCCAGTCCTTCCCATTTTCCATGCAATAACACCGCAACATACTCTTGAGAGTCGAGTGCCACCTTTCCAAAACTCCCTGACTCTCGGGATGGTAGGCAGATGACACCACAGACACTATCCCATGTTGCTGCATGGTCTGCTTAAACAGAGCAGAAGTAAAATTGGATCCCTGATCAGACTGGATCTCCTGAGGGTAGCCATAACGAGAGAAATAGACAAGTAGGTTTTTGACAACAGTCTTAGCCATCCCGTTGCGCATGGGGTAAGCATCTGGATACCATGTTGCTACATCCATTACAGTTAGTAAACATTTATTGCCGGCACTAGTGGGGGGCAATGGGCCAACCATATCGATAACTACTTTGCTGAAGGGCGGCCCAATGACAGGGATGGGTTGTAACGGGGCTCTCGGGATGACCTGATTGGGTTTCCCAACAACTTGACAAGTGTGACACTGTGACACCCATGACACGACACTCGCCTTTAACCCAAGCCACCAGAAAAGCTTGCTCAGAGCTGCCTCCGTCTTACGTGCCCCCAGGTGCCCTGCCAAAGGCACATCATGAGCTAATCTCAATAAGCTCTCACGGCACACCCTCGGTACTACTAACTGGTCCACTAATCCTGACCCGCCATCCCACTTTTTCTTGGGATCCTGATGTCTCCGATACAAGATCCCCTCGGACAAGAACAAATCACCAGGCTGCGCATCCCCATCGCTCTCCAGTTCGACAGCACCATTACCACACACCCTGACTTCAGGATCTTCCAGCTGCAAGGAACATATATCAGCAGGTGCGAGATTAACCAAGTTCATCTTAAATAATTTATTTCCACCTCCAATGTCCCGCTGAGCCATCCTTTCCTCACGCTGCGCATAACGATGCTGTCGCAGAGTCTCTTCCTGCCCTGCACCTGCACTAGCGGTGACAGGCCCCGGGGCCTCTCCAGACTCTAACATAGGTGCCAATAATGAGTCACCAAGAAACACTGCCGGCTCAAAACTCTCCAATTGACCAACACTTCCCGTTTTCTTGTGACCTTTCCTCCGCGGTTTGATAGACTGAGGTGGTGGCTGCAAGGCTCCGGATGTCTGAGAACGCGTCACAACACACGCCATGGTTTGTACGCTACACTTTTCAACCCACTCCTGTTCCTCCCTACTAACGTCGGCCGCCTTCTCGGCAACGACCAAGGGTGAAACCTTAGAAGCAGGCACCGCAAAGTCGTTGCCGAGGAGGAGGTCGACGCCCCCAACAGGCAAGTTCTCTACAATTCCTACATCCAGCTCCTTCGCCACACCACCCACCTCTAGCTCCATCCGCACCAGCGGGTAGGACTTCGTAGCATTGATCCCCTGAACTACCACCACCCGAGCAGCGTTAATCGGTCTACCAGTAAAGTTCCTTAACAAGGTCTGAGAAGCCCCAGTATCACGCAATAGCTTAACTCCTCGCCTTTCGCCAGCCCACCTCACAAAACCATGCCCTCTATGACCCCCAAAGACGTCGCGGACAGGGTTCGAGCCTTCCGGACTCTTGAACACAGGCTGTGTCCCAATCTCTGACGAACTACCCTTGGCAAACTCAGAAGATATAGGCGACACCCCTATGCTGCGGACCAATGACACAACCTTGTTTGGTGGCTTGTTCGGACAAGCATTTGCAAAGTGACCCTCCTTGTGACATGCAAAGCATTCTTTACTCTTTGGTTTCCCTTGGGAGTGGGAGGTACCATTAGACTTCTTATACGGGACGGTATTTGGTTTATGTTCAGTTTTATTGTCAGTGCTAGATGATTTTGTGTATTTATGTGTATCAAAATTCTTGGGAGGGGGAGGGGTACGATCCTTTGCACCCGACTCACTCCTAGCTGCTGCTCCGCACCCTCGAATAAATGACAGTCGGAGGTCAGCCATTTCTGCTGCCTCCTGGAGAGTTCTAGGATTTTTTTCCTTTATATTTAATGTTAAGTCCCCACCTGTGCACTTAAAGAACTGCTCCAAGAGAACCAGCTCACTCAACTCCTCAAAAGTAGCTGCCCTCTCAGAACGCAGCCAATGTTGTAGTGCATCAGACAAGTCCCGGGCGTGTTCTAGGAAGGTACTATCCTTGCCCTTAGTAACACCCCGAAACTTCAAGCGGTAAGTTTCTGGTTGTAACTCATAGGCCCGTAGCACAGCCTTCTTTAGCTCATCATAAACTACACAGGACTCTAAAGGTAGTGCATCATACGCTTTTAGCCCCTTTCCTAGGAGTCTTGATGAAACTAATGCTGCCCACTTTTCCTGAGCCCACTGGTGTTCCTGACACTTCTTCTCAATCGCATAAAAAACTCAGCCACACCTAATTCATCGAACACAGGAACTAGTTTAAGCAGGTGCGACAATGATTGGTCCCGATGTCTGTTACCTCCCCCAATATTTCGCCCTGTTACCTCCACTCGAGATCTCTCCAGCTCCCTGTCAGCCCGATACCTAGTAGACTCTGCCTGCAGTTCAGCCTCTCGTATAGCAACCTCAGCCTGCACACTAGCCTGTCTCTCGGCAGCCTCAACCTGAACTCTAACCTGTCTTTCGGCGGCCTCAACTTTGGCCATCTCAAGCCGAAACAACAAATCTGGAGTCAACCCTTGAGGAGGGGAAGGTGCATTTAATGGGGAGGGTCCTTGTGATTGAATTCCACGCTGCCATTGACCATCAACTTGGGGGTATGTACTAAATTCAGGCACCCTGACGTTTGATACGGGGGTAGAGTGGAGGGGGGGCTGGGGACCGGGGCCCCCTGTCGCCTCTCCACCCAGGTCTCTCCCTTCTAAACCCAATATCAAAGTCCTCAGCTGATCTTTCCTCATGCCACTTAAACCCTGGTGACCCTGAAGACCTGCCACACACTTTAAGCCATACTTATTCAGCTTCAACACCCTGGCAGTGGTAAGGGGCACCTTTAAAAATCTTCTAGCACCCTCCTCGCTATCGACTAGCCACTCCACAGGTCTTTCTCCCTCCGAGCCCGTATCGTGACATGACCCATCACTGTGTTCTGATGTATTAGACATGCTTGTGTACTGCAGTAATTATCACGGTTATAGAATGTGCCTTATCTCCTATGCAAATGTGTATATACTAATGTTATTTAAAGTCTTTAATGTGTTATATTGGTTGCTCCCAAAAAAAAAACTCTATGTCCACTGTATTCCTCTAATCATAAGGAATCTCAAAACAAATGACCACTATATTCCTCTGTTCAGTAAATCCTATGCAAGGTCGCCATTTGTTACGTCCTGGGATATATAAACACTGGGCTCTTTCTATTGGACTAGGTATGCGGCAACAAGCAACAACGGAAAACGCTAGATCCAACCCTTATCTATAAACCCAGGCAACAAACCTCCCTAAACCGTCAAGAGTCCTGCCTGGACAACGAGGTATCCTATGACTCGGTTACAGGGTGCACGCACTATAGACTGCTGATAGTCAAGAAGGCTATATAAAAGATCACACAATTAAGTTGACTTAAAGCTTCAAGGAAAAGATAGATAACGGAATTAAATTGCAGAAACAATTTAATAACAAACTAGAAGAAAGTACATTTAACGTTACGTTCATTAATACAACTAATCACCCCTGCGTGAAAGAAGGTGAAAGCAAACAGTCCTCAAAACATCGTACAGGTAGACAAGATGCGGGTCTCTAAACTGCATGCGGCTACTGTAGGATCTGATGCTTAGCAAAGAAAGTACGATACGGATTTAGAGAACTCTTATCTCATAAGCAGGAATAAATACTAGTGATAGGCCATACAGTGTATAATGGCATAGGTATAATTAAATAAAGGCAGCAACTCACAACATAACCAAATACAGGTGTGCTTCTCACTCTTAGTCAGGCAAGCCTGCTCGGACAGAGTCTCTAAGCCACACCCTGACTCACAATGCTCACAAAAACGGTAAACTGTGGCACAATAACAAGCATACAGAGATCATAAACCCCTAGCTGTTAATCTGCCAGGTGGCAGAGGTCTAGCCGGAAGGATATAGGCTTCGGATACCCGGTCTGAGCCACCTGCTCTAGCCTAGGGACATTCCCAAGTCTGTGCGCCAAATTACTCTAATTGAAAGGGTGCTCTCTTGAGAGACTCAGATCGCAAGTATCTGACTCTCTCCTGGCGACCCTAAAACAAAAGCAAGACGTGCTAGCGCAGTGCTAAGTGGACTAGGCAAGGGCCCTCACACAACACAACACTAGACACACGGACACAAACAAGAAAATGCCCCCAGACTCCCACGGGTATCCTAGTAAAGTCGTGCGGGTCCACGGGACTCGCACCAGCAGACTTACTTAAAGGATCGTAAAAAGCCTCCCCTCCGGTCTAGCCCCTGCTAACCTGACACAAGAACACACTAGCAAGCATGAAACCACCAAATATGAGACAACAAAAATGCTTCCTAGGTTTCATTAACAATTACATCTCCTGCATAAGGCCCAAAATCCTATCTAGTTATCTGAGAGCTCGTCGTTAATACAATAATAGATTATATGGTCTATCAAGGGGATGGGATAATTAAATAGATTGGTGAAGTAGTGGAAGGAAGGTATACAAAGTAAGAGAGAAAGTTTCTAAGTGGGGTTGAGAGGGATAGATATCAAGGGGGTCCGAAGGGTACGACAGTGAGGTCAGCTCTGAGTCTTGAATCTGTCTGGACCCCACCCTAGGCATGCAAAATACATCCCATGCTTGGCAACACTCAACACAGTTGCCGGGTCAAAATGCTCTACCCCGTGCGTGAGTCGAAACTAAGCCTAACGTTGCAATCAAATGCATGTGGCAACATCAGGCTCGTCCCAAGCTAGACTCTCCGCGCAAAGCAACGTCCCCCCAGCCGGTCTCTCTCTCCCGCTCGTCTCCTCCCACTCTCACTAGACTTACATCTTATATATTATAATGAAACAATCAACTATCGAGAATAAAATATACTAAGATGCGTTGGTTAAGAATAAGGGCAGCTACAAGCTGTGAAACAACATAAGAATATCGCAGACATTAGTTACATTATCGTAGGATATATACCGTACTAAGGAAAAGCCGGCCGGCCGGCTGCCACCAGCCGGTTTCTAAACGGCTGGGCAGCCGACGCGCGCGCATGCCCGCACGTGGCTATTATGCAGAAGCGTCACAAGATATAGTGAAAGCTAATACCTATAATATACCGTATAACTCATTTGAATATCAATCATTACGAGTGCTATGATTTTTGTCCCGTGAATGTATATTTATAAATATTCCTTTAAAATCAAATATTAGAAGTTGGGACTTTGGGTTTCATTCTCTTCCTCATACCATGCGCTATACGTACTATACCACTATAATGTATAACTCAAAACCACCTTACAGCAAAATTAACTGATAATGATGTACACTAGTCAATACAAGTGCGAGATTGCATAATTGTTATCACTTGGAATGAACGTCAAAAATGCTTCTGCATGCAAATTAATACCAAATAATTATTGTTCTGCATATAACTATATTTTGACAGTGTTTACTCGAACAAAACTACAACATATTTCTTGTATAACCATTTTCAATGTGATAATATATTTTGACATGATTGTTTTCTCCCGGTTTTATAGTAATATCGTCATGCTTTATCTTTAGATGTATAATATATTGCATGTAGAGGCGATTGATATGGACTAAAACAGAGAGATAACATACGTATGTCATCTCGTGGTGGTGCAATTAGCGCTTCAGAGTGAAATGTAGTGGTAATAATTTTCCAAGAAACTTAAGCAAGCATGAGAGTTTTAAGCCCATAAGCCCTCAGTTAGGGTCATCCAATGTTCACCATTTGCGTGGGTATGTTGGTATGTGTGTGTATATATGTGTGTGTGTATTTGTGTGTGTGTGTTGGTATATGTATGTGTGTGTGTGGGTGTGTGTGTTGGTATATGTATGTGTGTGTGTGTGTGTGTATGGGTGTGTGTGTGTGTGAAGTCATTAGGTATCCACTATATCTCATAGTGATTATTGTGAGGCTCGGCCAAAAACAGTATGTTATATCATTTGAGGGGGTTTATAATACCGTAGGGCAGGGAGGTCACAGGATGTTGCCTAAAAGTTCATTCTTTCTTTGTCCGTACCATATGAAGGCAATACCAACTTTTCGTGTAAATACGTCCATTACATTCTGGAATTTACAAACAGGCAGATAAAGAAATAGACAGACACACGGACAAATAAACACGCGAACAGAGGCGATCACATAATCTCTTCAACTTCCTCTAGCGGAGACAGTAAGGACACAGGAAATCGTCAACATGATATGAGTCAATATTGAGCAACGAGTAACCATAATTACATGAAAGGTTTCAAGTTCATCTGGTGGAGTGACTAGGGTGAAAAAGGGCAGTGGGAGGCAGCTAGCGGGGTATATAAGACCAGGCCAGACCACTACTCAGGGCAGTAGCCTTCAGGAGTTCTGCTTTTACTCCTCTCATCATGAAGTTCTTGGTGAGTTTAGTGACGCATGGAGGAATAATATATTGTATCATATTATTATACTCGTATCCAGATATCTTTAAAACTCGAGTTACATTGTGATATTTACGCCTTATGTATGAATATATCTGGTCCTATCCAGAGTGAGGCATGGCATCCTCTAACCAACCGTAGCTATTTCTGTCTGTCTCTTTTACTGTCTTATTTTTCCTTCTGAGGGCAGGAGGTTAGGAATCCTCCTCCCCTTGTATAATTCTCCTACTCGACGAGAAAGAGGAACGGGCAAGAGAACGAAAAAATTGTCCCGGATCCTGAGAATAGGAACTTTAAATGTTGTTTCTGTTCGGGCTCTGTCTCGAGTCGGCCACTCCCAGCAATGGGTTATGAGCATGAGTATATACATACATACATACATATATGTTTGAATATGCAGATATCTGTGAGGTTGGTGGTTTGTATATTACAAATATTCCTCCTTGGAACTCTGGTTGAGTTTCAAGACTGCGCATGGCAGACGTAAGATATTTTATTGAAAAGGCTGAAATGCACATATTACTGAACATAATGAGTGAACAATTCACATTGCTGTGAATATAAGACTTTATGAACTTGCAACCTTTATATTTATGAAATTGATAGGCATTTGAAAAATACAATCCCATGTTCAAAAGTTGCTAAACAGGAAAGTCAAATTATGAACATATAAATGCGCCTGAGAAAATGTGGTACTCTGACAAGTTGTGAACGAGAAGTTGTTTTATAATTAATAAGTACATATATTATAAGAAAAAAAAAACAATACAAAATATATTTTCAGAGAATAAGCTTTATACATTTAATATTGTTTTAAAATATTTTGATCGGAGTATTACTTATTCAGATATGTAGAGAAAACTCTACAGAAGTGTTTTCGTCACAAAAAAAAAAGGTAAATATTTATAGTGCTTGAGAGTATAGTAATAGATGAAGTGTGACATTTGGTGTAGTCAGTAGAGTTCAAGAGTGCGCGGATTCGAGCCCAGAAGGTGAAGATACTGTATTTATCTGCATTGATGACGAAAGTTTATGAATGGTCGACTTTGTTGTTATTTTGTTTTAGTATTGTCTTCACTCTCAGGGTCTTTGTTCACCTTCAGGTAAACAGAAACAAGGAAATAGCTATTCTATCTAGCTATCTATATGCCCAGGCCCAATCATAAATCATTATTCATAAATCAACAATGTTTTCAATTTAACTAACTACATAAATTTTATCCTACAGGCAGCTCTCTGTGTGCTGGTGGCTGGGGCCAGCGCCCAGCTTGGGCCATCTGGACTTGTTGACCCTTCAGGTGTCAACAGGCAGTTCTCTCACGATTACGCCAACAGCATCGTATTAATCGGACCATCTGGAGCTGTTACCAGTACCGGTGAGAACCTGCAGCTGACTGCTGAGCAGGCCGCACTCCACATCGCTACTCCATACACCCCCCAGCCTGTGGCCACCTATCTTATGAAGGGCGCCTTCGGTCCTTCCGGTATTGTCTACCCCAGCGGTAACAATGTTCAGTTCACCTCCGCTCAGGCCGACAACATTGTGCTGATCGGGCCCTCCGGTGTAGTAAATGCTGACGGTAACAACATGCAGCTGAACGACCAGGGAGTCCCCTCCAGGAAGAAGAGAGAGCTACTCGGGCCCTCTGGCTACATTAACTTCGAGCACGGCTGGAAGAGACATCTTCCCCGTGGCGTGCACATTGTCCTCAAGGGGCCCTCTGGCATGGTCTTCTCTGACGGCTCCAACTTCCAGTTCCCTAAGTAATTTCCCCTATGTGAGGGTGCTGTCCTGGAGCTCCCTTTTATCATTGGCAATTAATGTTATGAACGCCAAAGGATTTAATACAATAATTACAATTTATGAAACACAATAAACTCTTGTATATAATATGCATTGTGTATTGCACTTATCCTTCAGTTTATTTAGTTGAATGTTTAGCTGTGTGTCTATTTTAACTTATATTGTATTTTAGTTAACCTATTTATTCGTATGCTTTGTGTGAGGTTCACATTTTTAGATTTAGTATTACTCGTGAAGAATCTAGAACTCATTATGATAGTGATTTATTGATAGATTTGCTATTGAAATAGCCTGATATTGTATTTGCTAAAGCTACATGTTCATTAACATATCGAAGATTGATTGATATTACTGCAGTAACATAATTATATAGCTGTTACTATTTTTTGAAATATATCAGTGACACAATTAATACATATTATTTTAGTTTTATAAAATAGGATGTATATTCCGTGTTCCAACTCTACCTCCGGATATAAGGCTAACAACCACTAGATTCAGGCGCTCAAGTGAATTCAGGAGGTCTTATTCCAAATGGCAAGTGAGACATTGTGACAGTTTGACTGTTGCAACTGGATCATTCGCGGTCTTACCTTCGCAGACCTACGACGCCTGGGTGTCTCCTCATAACCCATTGCAACTCTGGCTTCTTACAGCTGCATCACAAATGTTTCATCTCACAATCTCAGAAATCTCTTGAGCATTTTACTCACCAGTCACTGCCTCCATAGCATATTTTGAATATGGGAATATTCATCTAATTCTAATTAATTGAAACCAGCAAGGGTATTTGCATGGCGTGTCGGTTGTCGGTGGGCACTAAAAGTAAGTACAGCACAAATTCCATCCCAATAATGTATCTCCATTGACACATCAGAAATTGAACCCGGGACCTAAAAATGTGTAGTCCAGTAGCAAGACCTCTCCATCACACCTTCGCAAAGAACTTACATTAACTTACGAGATGAAGTAATAACATAAGACGTCAAACATGTACTAAATAGATAAAACAGTAATCTAAGATATATCTATGACGTGAATGCTAATAAAAATAAAAACCCACATTGGCACACAAAGAAATACAGTATTATAAACAGTCTCGCCAATTACTACAGCCCTCCTGTGTGGCTGCACATAACATTATTTTAGGCATACGCTGAGGATGGCAGTAGTAACCGCTGAAACTATTGAATTCAACCTTTGTACGTCACTGTAGGCTTTCTTATGTATATATATAATATACATGCGTGGTTAAGCATTCACATTGTTCACAAATTTACCTGCGAAGTCTCTTTAATATGATATGATGTCTATTGCACTAAACCATGACATTATCACTATTAAGATCGGCTAAAAATCACGGTAGATACTGTACATCTACTGATGATGATTGTGAGTGTTTATGTAAATATTACTGAATGAGTGTGTCTACGTGCATGGTTATGTGAATGCAATTAAGATTTACAAGCTTAAGAGTGAACACAATGCCTACAAGTAATAGTATGAACATCGATACTATTATGGCATAGAGGTGAGCAAAAACAGGCTATTATAAATAACAAAAGTAGAACTAACAAATTGAAATGAAGAATATAATTCATGGTGTTCTTATTAGAACAGTATATAAAACAAAGGAACGCCTGTTATAATATTTGGATTACAAACAAACTGTCTTACAGACACTGTATTGCGGAGGTGAAGAGGCTTGAGTAGCATCAATATCAGGGGCACTATACTAGCTAAGGTTCAACCATAGCATACAGGTTTACCTATAAGAATGGAGCTTAAAGTACTCCAACACGTCCTAAGCCAAAGTTATTAATTCCAAACAGAAGATTTTGAAGTTTGATAAGATAACATACTAAGATTATAACTAACGAACTAATTGAAGTATGAAAACAATTGAGAGATGGCTTGCTACGGGGAAAAGTTGAATAGTTAAGCTTGGAAAGATCATATTACCACTCTTACAAAATCAGCTTCCCACAAGTTAGGTGTGCTCAATCGTCTCCGTAGGTTTTTCGCCCCCGCACAGCTTCTTGCTCTGTATCGTGGCACAGTGAGCTTCTGTATTGAGTATTGTTCGCATGTGTGGGGAAGCTCCACCCATACCGCACTTCTCAAAAGAGTAGACTCCAAAGCATTTTGTTTCATCAACCCACTTTCTCTTACTAGTTCCCTACAATCTCTTTCGAAGCACCACAATGTTGCATCTCTTTCATTCTACTATCGCTATTACAACAATCAGTGTTCTTTAGAGCTCTCTCAGTATATACCACTTCCCTTGTGGCGAGTGCAAGGCACCAGTCTTTCAACTCAGTTCCACTCCTATTCTGTCCAGTTCTCCAACCCAAGAATCGGCAAATTGTCTCAGTCTTTCTTCTACTCAACAAGTGAACTCTGGAACTCTATCCCTAATCAACCTTTCCTTCATCCTATGACTAAAGGTCGTTGCACACTGACACGAAAGCCCCTCCAGGCGAGTTCCCGACTCAAAATTTCACCCTAGCCCAATACGGCGAATCGGCAACATAATCGTGGCTATCGGAAATTAGCCGTAGGTGACTCTCACGGTCCAAGCGACGTATTGGGGGTCGATACGAGATTTTGAGCTGTTCAAAAGTTTGTGGGAATCCCCCGGCAACTGTAAAAAATCGTCCGAGTCTGGTCTCCATCACGAACTCGCCGTATCACAATCGTGTGGTCCGTATCAAAGACGTATGATCCGTATCAAAGCCGTATGGCCCTTATCAACGTCGTCTCGTGCGTAAGCCTGCCGTGCGGACGGTATCTCTTCCATGCGGAAAATTGGCAACAGTCGAGTTGGCAACCGCGCTTCTAGCCTCTATCCGGTTGCACATCTCACGGTGTCGATACGATTCTTCTAAGTTGTATCGCAGTCATTTTGGTCGTATCTTTTCCGTGGACTAGTCTTGTACCCTTCGCACGACTTTTCCTATCTTCTTCGTAGCATTCGTTTCTCTACCGTATCGGCATCGCTAGAGTCTTATCAAGTCGTGCGGAAGAGATACGGTAGAGATACGACTCCATCGATGCCAGCCATTTTTGCCGCGATCTCTAGTAAATTCGGCAAGGCACAGGATTTGTATGTGTCGTGGGTGTTCGTGCCAGTCTTGAAAGGGCTGTCGTGTCAGTGTGCAACGACCTTTAAGCTGCTTTAAAATTTGTGTGTCCAAGCATTTTGACCCCAACATAGTCCCTTGAATACGGCCCTATCACCCTTCCGGCTTACAGGCAACCTGCCTTTTGTCTCCTTCATATACATAGAAAAAAACAACACACAATATGGTGAAATAAGTACCAATAAGTAACCAAAATTGTAGACGAAATGCCTACAATACCTATTGCACCCTCAAGCCTGGAGAAATGTCACCAGTATTCTCATATACAAAAGGTCAGATGCAACAAACCTGAACTATTATAGACCAAAAAACGTGCTTTCCGCATTGTATACATCGTCCCTAGCTGGATAAGTAGAACACTGGATGTCAATAAGTATGTACACAGGCAAGTTTTTGTAGTAGATTTGTTTTTTCTATGTGAGTGAGGGAGACAAAAGACAGAACTGCCTGTGGCGAGTGCCTTCCCTAGAGTTGAAAGAGTAACAGGGCCAAAATCAAGGGACGTTCGAGCCACAATGCCTGGACACACGGCGTTTAAGCAATTTAAGTCATAGGCAGAGGGAAACACTGATTCTGGGAGAGAGTTCCAAAGCTCATGCTGTTGAATAGAAGAAAGATTGAGAATATCCTTTTACTCTTGGGTTGGAGAGTTGCACAGAGTAGGGGTGGGATTGTGTTACATGACAGGTGCTACATGTTCTACGAAGAGGGGGTGGTATACACTGAGAGAGCTCTAAGGAAAACTGATTATTGTAATTGCGGTAGAATAGTGAGAGAGATGCAACATTGCGGCGAAGAGAGAGAGCGACTGCAGATAATTGGTAAGTGGACGTGAGTCAATGAGACGGAAGGCTTTCTTTTTTACTTTGTCTAGAAATGTTGTGTGAGAGGATCCTCCCCACACGTGTGATTAATATTCAATACTTGGACGCACTGTGCCCTTGTACAGAGCAAGAAGCTGTGCAGGGGTAAACAATCCTAGGAGACGGTTGAGCCCACCCTACTTCTGAGAAGCTGTTTGAGCAAGAGTGGGAATATGATCTTTCCAAGAGAGATCACGAGAAAAAGAGAATATTAAGAGAAGATGAAGGGTTAATTTGTATGTTGTTGTAGAGTAGGTCATAGTTTTATGGAAGGGAGCAGCGAGTAGACAGATAGAAAACTGAGTTTTGGAAGCATTGTAAGTAACAAGGTTTTCTCTGCCCCAATTAGAGATAGTAGAGAGATCAGAAGATAGGTGCTTTATGGCCTCCTTATGAGAGTTTTGGAGTTTGGATACATGGCAACAGACAATATGTAAGTTGCTAATCAAATAATTGAGAATACAGATGAATTACGAACAAACTTGTGCATGGAATATAGATATATTACCAAAAGACATTTGACTGGGTCGAATATTTATCTGTTATGTGCACAAATAGAACACAAGAAGTAGAGGAGAACCACGTTAAGGTTATAAAGACACATTTATATAGCAATGGGGCCTTAGGATCAACAACGAAAGTGAGTGAATACCAATAAACGAAAAATAGTGTAGGATAAGGCGAAACAATATCAACAAAGCTGTTCAATGAACTGTATGCCTGGAACTCGTATTTATGAATGAGAATAAAGAAATAATTATTAATGGGAAATCCATAAGCAGCCCTAGATTATCCTATGGCAGCAATCAAGTCTGCAAATCAAGGAAATAATTAGATCTAGTGAGGGAAAATTTAAGTATAGCGAACATTAAAGTAGGACTTAAAATTAATCGACAGAAAGCCAAGATTATGCTTCAGTATCGTGTCTAACCACTACAAGAATTATAGAAGATGAGGGGATAGAAGCAGTTGAGGAGCACAAATGCCTAGGTCAGGTTGCAAAACCAAACTCAGATCCCTCTACAGTTATCAAGCGAAGGATACGGATGGGATTGGATTGCATTTGGTAAATAGAACATGGTTACCTCTTTTCCATGAGAAAACAAAAATAAATAATTTTTCCTCCTAGTAATATGTTATAGATCATAAACTAAGCGTATAACAAAATATCTAGAACGAAAACTGTACGGGGAATGAAAACATATTGGGTACCTAGATATGGAGCTAGAGGAAGTGGTAGACAAACAACCAAATGGAGGGATAAGATTGGAAGTTGAATAGAGTGGAATGGAACAGGCTAACATCTGATCGGTTGGAGGGTCCTTAGTCCCACAGTAGTGTAAATCAAGATGATGATAACATTAGACACAAGGAAAGAATATATATACAGTATATATATATACCGGTATATATATATATATATATATATATATATATATATATATATATATATATATATATATATATATATATATATATATATATGTGTGTGTACATATATATATATACAGTATATATATATATATACATGTTACAGACGAAAATGTAATGCCGTTTGGATAAGGAAAGGAGAATCGTGCCGTACATAAACATCCGGATTCAGGAACAAAATGTATATGGTTAGACGAACTGGTGGATGGAGACATTTACTAAGGAGACAGAGATTACATTTTGGAAAAAGTGAATTAAAAATAATTATTATAACAATAATAATAATACTAATATTAAAAATAATAATAATAATAATAATAATAATTATAATAATAATGATACCGATAACAATAATAATAATGCTAATAATAATAATACTAATAATACTAATACCGTAATAATAATAGTATTTAATAATAATAATAATAAAATAACTCAACTACGAATTCCTAACATAGAAAGTTGTACACAAGGTAGAGGTGAGAGAGAGAGAGAGAGAGAGAGAGAGAGAGAGAGAGAGAGAGAGAGAGAGAGAGAGAGAGAGAGAGAGAGAGAGAGCATAATAGTTGAGCATACTAGACGAAAAGAAGCAGAACATGAAGGAAACATAATATTTTCTTAGTACTATTATGTAAGACAACTTTCAGTAAAAGAGGATAGTGAACAAACTTCGCGATGGCCAGAAAACTAATTTGAAAAAAGTAAACGCAGTCTGAAATAACCACAACAATTCTTCAGAATAGTGGTAGCATGATATTAGCCCAAATTTGGCAGCGTATTTGCCATAATCATATGAGATGTTTCAAGTTCACCTGGGTAGTGGTGAATGTGTTAAAGGGCAACAAGTAGCGGCTGACAGGGTATATAAGACCCGACCTGACCACTCCTCTGGGCAGTAGCCAGCAGGAGTTCTGTGTCCTCTCGTCTCATCATGAAGTTCTTGGTGAGTGTAGAGACGCAGGGTGAAATCAGACGAATTGATATTTATATACTCGCATGCTGATATTTTTAAACATTGTGTGATGATATTACTTAAAAGTGTATTGTGTTCGAATGGTCGGATATACTGTAGATTTATAGGATGTAGATTTGAAGGCTGCAAATATTATGTTCTTTCCTCCATTCCTGAAATTCTTGGCGCAGGCTAGTAGACCTATTAACAATATTTATTTGGGTAGGTTA
This sequence comes from Paralithodes platypus, assembly GCA_032716605.1. NCBI lineage: Eukaryota > Metazoa > Arthropoda > Malacostraca > Decapoda > Lithodidae > Paralithodes > Paralithodes platypus. Next base: position 20,641,212 of record CM064487.1, read on the forward strand.
AGTATAAATAATTCTTGACACAATGAGTGTAAAAATCACATTGTTGTGAATACAATACCTTATTTAAACCATTTATATTAATGAATATGCTTTCAAAATATTTAGACTGACAAGTATTATATAAATAATCCCTGGATGGAATTTTGATAAAGTGGAAAGGATCAATAGTTACATTTGAAATGTGATCGAAGAATCATAGTAACTTGACAGGTTGCATGCTGGCAGTTACCTTATAATTTTACAGTATCTGATATCATACGAACAAGAAAAAGAAATATATAAGAAGATGTCATGCTTTACACCTTAATACTTTTTGATGAGATGCTTTTGTAGAAATATAACCGAGTTAAGCTCCACAGTTCTAGCATTTTGGAATATAGTATTAAGTGTGGTCTGTGTGGTGTAGCCAGTAACACATTTGACTTTGACTCACTTCCAAGAGTACCCAGGATCGAAACCAGGGCATATTTGGGTAATGTCATTGCACCGAAAATAATTTGGGAACTTGAGATTAGCAGACATGTGTGAAGTTCCATACTTAATCATAAATCAACAATGTGTTCAATATCATGATTTTTTTTTCTTCTACAGGCAGCTATCTGTGTGCTGGTGGCTGGGGCCAGCGCCCAGCTTGGGCCATCTGGACTTGTTGACCCTTCAGGTGTCAACAGGCAGTTCTCTCACGATTACGCCAGCAGCATCGTGCTGATTGGGCCATCTGGTGCTGTTACCAGTACCGGTGAGAACCTGCAACTGACTGCTGAGCAGGCCGCCCTCCACACCGCTGTCCCATACACACCCATGCCGGTATCCAACTACGTTATGCAGGGCGCCTTCGGTCCTTCTGGTATTGTCTACCCCAGTGGTGAAAATGTTCAGTTCACCTCCGCTCAGGCGGACAACATTGTGCTGATCGGGCCCTCTGGTGTAGTCACTGCTGATGGTAACAACATGCAGCTGAACGACCAGGGAGTCCCCTCCAGGAAGAAGAGAGAGCTACTCGGGCCCTCTGGCTACATTAACTTCGAGCACGGCTGGAAGAGACATCTTCCCCGTGGTGTGTACATTGTCCTCAAGGGGCCCTCTGGCATGGTCTTCTCTGACGGCTCCAACTTCCAGTTCCCTAAGTAATTTCCCCTATGTGAGGGTGCTGTCCTGGAGCTCCCTTTTATCATTGGCAATTAATGTTATGAACGCCAAAGGATTTAATACAAAAATTAAAATTTATGAAACAAAATAAACTCTTGTATATAATATGCATTATGTATTGCACTTATCCTTCAGTTTATTTAGTTGAATGTTTAGCTGTGTGTCTATTTTAACTTATTTTAGTTAACCTATTCATTCGTATGTTTTGTGTGAGGTTCACATTTTTAGATTTAGTATTACTCGAGAAGAATCTAGAACTAATATTATTATGATAGTGATTTATTGATAGATTTGCTATTGAAATAGTCTGATATTGTATTTGCTAAAGCTATATGTTCATTAACATATCGAAGATTGATTGATATTACTGCAGTAACATAATTATATAGCTGTTAATATTTTTTGGAATATATAAGTGACACACAATTAATACATATTATTTTAGTTTTATAAAATAGGATGTATATTCCGTGTTCCAACTCTACCTCCGGATATAAGACTAAGAACCACTAGATTCAGGCGCCTTACCTTCGCAGACCTACGACGCCCAGGTGTCTCCTCATATCCCATTGCAACTCTGGCTCTTAGAGCTGCATCACAAATGTTTCATCTCACAATCTCAGAAATCTCTTGAGCATTTTACTCACCAGTCACTGCCTCCATAGCATATTTTGAATATGGGAATATTCATCTAATGCTAATTAATTGAAACCAGCAAGGGTATTTGCATGGCGTGTCGGTTGTCGGTGGGCACTAAAAGTAAGTACAGCACAAATTCCATCCCAATAATGTATCTCCATTGACACATCAGACATTGAACCCGGGACCTAAAAATGTATAGTCCAGTAGCAAGACCTCTCCATCACACCTTCGCAAAGAACTTACATTAACTTATGAGATGAAGTAATAACATAAGATGTCAAACATGTACTAAATAGATAAAACAATAATCTAAGATATATCTATGACGTGAATGCTAATACAAATAAAAACCCACATTGACACACAAAGAAATACAGAAATTACAGTCTCGCCAATTACTACAGCCCTCCTCTGTGGCTGCACATAACATTATTTTAGGCATCCACTGAGGATGGCATAGTAACCGGTGAAACTATTGAATTCAACCTTTGTACGTCACTGTAGGCTTTCTTATATATATATAATATACATGCGTGGTTAAGCATTCACACTGTTCACAAATTTACTTGCGAAGTCTCTTTAATATGATATGATATCTATTGCACTAAACCATGACATTATCACTATTAAGATCGGCCTAACATCACGGTAGATACTGTACATCTACTGATGATGACTGTGAGTGTTTATGTAAATATTACTGAATGAGTGTGTCTACGTGCATGGTTATGTGAATGCAATTAAGATTTACAAGCTTAACCCGGGAACTGCGGGGAGACTCTTAAGAGTTCCCCCGGCGGACTGCGGGAAGACTCTTAAGAGTCAGAAAAAATAAATAAACTTTTGACATCGAAAACAAAATATTTATTTTTTATTTATATTTTTTTATTTTTTTATTTTTGTTTGGCCCCTGGGCCATGCAAAATCTCAGTCCTCTACCTCCCCTCCTTCCCTCCTCTCCTTCAGTTATCACCTATTTTCCCTGTTATTCCCTTATTCTGAGGTATATTTTCGTGCTAACATTAGAAATCCGGTTGCAGGGTGTGGTCATCACTGATAGCAAGCGAATGCAAGAGAGAGAGAGAGAGTATCGATCGACTGTGTCTCAGTGGCCTTGGGGGAAATTGGCGGGAAAGCAGCTTGCCTCACCCATACATTATACTACTCGCGGGCTATATCTCAGATTTTGACCATCCAAATGCTGTTTTCACTTGTTTTATTGTTGTTTCAGATTAATACCTTTATAATCAACCCATAATAGGCGCATATGGATAAGTATTAATGCTATTAATGGTACAATGAATATTTTAGTGACGGAAACACCTCAAATACATGCGCACAGGGAGAGGTGTCTAATTACCCCCATGCGCACTTGTTAGGTTAAGAGTGAACACAATGCCTACAAGTAATAGTATGAACATCGATACTATTATGGCATAGAGGTGAACAAAAACAGGCTATAATAAATAACAAAAGTAGAACTAACAAATTGAAATGAAGAATATAATTCATGGTGTTCTTATTAGAACAGTATATAAAACAAAGGAACGCCTGTTATAATATTTGGGTTACAAACAAACTGTCTTACTGACACTGTATTGCGGAGGTGAAGAGGCTTGAGTATCATCAATATCACGGGCAATATACTAGCTAAGGTTCAACCATAGCATACAGGTTTACTTTTAAGAATGGAGCTTAAAGTACTCCAACACGTCCTAAGCCAAAGTTATTAATTCCAAACAGAAGATTTTGAAGTTTGATAAGATAACATACTAAGATTATAACTAACAAACTAATTGAAGTATCAAAACAATTGAGAGATGGCTTGCTACAGGGAAAAGTTGAATAGTTAAGCTTGGAAAGATCATATTACCACTCTTACAAAATCAGCTTCCCAAAAGTTAGGTGTGCTCATTCGTCTCCGTAGATTTTTCGCCCCCGCACAGCTTCTTGCTCTGTATCGTGGCACAGTGAGCCTCTGTATTGAGTATTGTTCGCATGTGTGGGGAAGCTCCACCCATACCGCACTTCTCAAAAGAGTAGACTCCAAAGCATTTTGTTTCATCCACCCACTTTCTCTTACTAGTTCCCTACAAAGCACTACAATGTTGCATCACTTTCATTCTACTATCGCTATTACAACAATCAGTGTTCTTTAGAGCTCTCTCAGTATATACCCCTTCCCTTGTGGCGAGTGCAAGGCACCAGTCTTTCAGCTCAGTTCCACTCCTATTCTGTCCAGTTCTCCAACCCAAGAAACGGCAAATTGTCTCAGTCTTTCTTCTACTCAACAAGTGAACTCTGGAACTCTATCCCGAATCAAACTTTCCTTCATCCTATGACTAAAGGTCGTTGCATACTGACACGAAAGCCCCTCCAGGCGAGTTCCAGACTCAAAATTTCACCCTAGCCTAATACGGCGAATCGGCAACATAATCGTGGATATCGGAAATTAGCCGTATGTGCTTCTCACGGTCAAAGCAACGTATTGGGGGTCGATACGAGATTTTGAGCTGTTCAAAAGTTTGTGGGAATCCCCCGGCAACTGTAAAAAATCGTCCGAGTCTGGTCTCCATCACGAACTCGCCGTATCACAATCGTGTGATCCGTATAAAAGACGTATGGTCCGTATCAAAGCCGTATGGCCCTTATCAACGTCGTCTCATGCGTAAGCCTGCCGTGCGGACGGTCTCTCTTCCATGCGGAAAATTGGCAACAGTCGAGTTGGCAACCGTGCGTCTAGCCTCAATCCGGTTGCACGTCTCACGGCGTCGATACGATTCTTCTGAGTTGTATCGCAGTCATTTTTGTCGTATCTTTTCCGTGGACTAGTCTTGTACCCTTCGCACGACTTTTCCTATCTTCTTCGTAGCATTCGTTTCTCTACTGTATCGGCATCGCTAGAGTCTTATCAAGTCGTGAGGAAGAGATACAGTAGAGATACGACTCCATCGATGCCAGCCATTTTTTCCGCGATCTCTAGTAAACTCGGCAAGGCACAGAATTTGTATGTGTCGTGGGTGTTTGTGCCAGTCTTGAAGGGGCTGTCGTGTCAGTGTGCAACGACCTTTAAGCTGCTTTAAAATTTGTGTGTCCAAGCATTTTGACCCCAACATAGTCCCTTGTATACGGCCCTATCACCCTTCCGGCTTACAGGCAACCTGCCTTTTGTCTCCTTCATATACATAGAACAAAAAAAAACACTCAATATGGTGAAATAAGTACCAATAAGTAACCAAAATTGTAGACGAAATGCCTACAATACCTATTGCACCCTCAAGCCTGGAGAAATGTCACCAGTATTCTCATATACAAAAGATCAGATGCAACGAACCTGAACTATTATAGACCAAAAAACGTGCTTTCCACATTGTATACATCGTCCCTAGCTGGATAAGTAGAACACTGGATGTCAATAAGTATGTACACAGGCAAGTTTTTGTAGTAGATTTGTTTTTTCTATGTGAGTGAGGGAGACAAAAGGCAGAACTGCCTGTGGCGAGTGCCTCCCCTAGAGTTGAAAGAGTGACAGGGCTAAAATCAAGGGACGTTCGAGCCACAATGCCTGGACACACGGCGTTTGAAGCAATTTAAGTCATAGGCAGAGGGAAACACTGATTCTGGGAGAGAGTTCCAGAGCTCATGCTGTTGAATAGAAGAAAGATTGAGAATAACCTTTTACTCTTGGGTTGGAGAGTTGCACAGAGTAGGGGTGGAATTGTGTTGCATGACAGGTGCTACATGTTCTACGAAGAGGGGATGGTATACACTGAGAGAGCTCTAAGGAAAACTGATTATTGTAATTGCGGTAGAATAGTGAGAGAGATGCAACATTGCGGCGAAGAGAGAGAGAGAGCGACTGCAGAGAATTGGTAAGTGGACGTGAGTCAATGAGACGGAAGGCTTTCTTTTTTACTTTGTCTAGAAATGTTGTGTGAGAGGATCCTCCCCACACGTGTGATTAATATTCAATACTTGGACGCACTGTGCCCTTGTACAGAGCAAGAAGCTGTGCAGGGGTAAACAATCCTAGGAGACGGTTGAGCCCACCCTACTTCTGAGAAGCTGTTTGAGCAAGAGTGGGAATATGATCTTTCCAAGAGAGATCACGAGAAAAAGAGAATATTAAGAGAAGATGAAGGGTTAATTTGTATGTTGTTGTAGAGTAGGTCATAGTTTTATGGAAGGGAGCAGCGAGTAGACAGATAGAAAACTGAGTTTTGGAAGCATTGAAAGTAACAAGGTTTTTTCTGCCCCAATTAGAGATAGTAGAGAGATCAGAAGATAGGTGCTTTATGGCCTCCTTATGAGAGTTTTGGAGTTTGGATACATGGCAACAGACAATATGTAAGTTGCTAATCAAATAATTGAGAATACAGATGAATTACGAACAAACTTGTGCATGGAATATAGATATATTACCAAAAGACATTTGACTGGGTCGAATATTTATCTGTTATGTGCACAAATAGAACACAAGGAGTAGAGGAGAACCACGTTAAGGTTATAAAAGACACATTTATATAGCAATGGAGCCTTAGGATCAACAACGAAAGTGAGTGAATACCAATAAACGAAAAATAGTGTAGGATAAGGCGAAACAATATCAACAAAGCTGTTCAATGAACTGTATGCCTGGAACTCGTATTTATGAATGAGAATAAAGAAATAATTATTAATGGGAAATCCATTAGCAACCCTAGATTATCCTATGGCAGCAATCAAGTCTGCAAATCAAGGAAATAATTAGATCTAGTGAGGGAAAATTTAAGTATAGCGAACATTAAAGTAGGACTTAAAATTAATCGACAGAAAGCCAAGATTATGCTTCAGTATCGTGTCTAACCACTACAAGAATTATAGAAGATGAGGGGATAGAAGCAGTTGAGGAGCACAAATGCCTAGGTCAGGTTACAAAACCAAACTCAGATCCCTCTACAGTTATCAAGCGAAGGATACGGATGGGATTGGATTGCATATGGTACATATAACTTGGTTACCTCTTTCCCATGAGAAAACAAAAATAATTAATTTTTCCTCCTAGTAATATGTTATAGATCATAAACTAAGCGTATAACAAAATATCTAGAACGAAAAATGTACGGGGAATGAAAACATATTGGGTACCTAGATATGGAGCTAGAAGAAGTGGTAGACAAACAACCAAATGGAGGGATAAGATTGGAAGTTGGATAGAGTGGAATGGAACAGGCTAACATCTGATCGGTTGGAGGGTCCTTAGTCCCACAGTAGTGTAAATCAAGATGATGATAACATTAGACACAAGGAAAGAATATATATAGAGTATATATATATATATATATATATATATATATATATATATATATATATATATATATATATATGTAAATATATATACAGTATATATATATAAGAACATAAGAACATAAGAAAATGGGAGTCTGCAGAAAGCCGATTGGCCCAAGCAAGGCAGATCCCTGTCCCACACAACCCCAGTTCAATTACAAAGCCCAATCATAGGCTCAACACTCTAATACCCTGAGGATCATCTTACCAAAACGGTTAGAGATTAACGCAGGATTATGGGGGTATGCAGAGTGCTGATTGGCCCAACCCGGCTGATCCCCCTTCACACCCAACCCTTCTCGTCCATATGCTTATCCAATTTTATCTTAAAGCTCCCTACCGTTTTAGACCCCACTATAGCACTTGGTAGTCTATTCCACCCATCTACAACTCTGTTACCAAACCAATATTTGCCTATATCTTTTCTGAAACGAAATTTATCTAATTTGAAACCATTGGTACGAGTTCTTTCGCTATCACTGAGCTTTAGTACATTTGTCATGTCCCCTTTGTTAATCCCACTAACCCACTTGAACACCTCTATCATATCCCCTCTAACTCTGCGTCTCTCTAACGAATGTAAACCTAATTTCTTCAACCTTTCTTCATACGAAAGATTTCTAATATTATGGATCATTTTTGTCATTCTACGCTGTACTCTCTCCAATGAATCTATGTCCATTCTGTAATAAGGACACCAAAATTGGACAGCATAATCCATATGGGGTCTCACTAATGACAAGTAAAGTTTTAAGATAACATCAGCAGTTCTGTTACTCACACTCCTAGAGATGAACCCGAGAATCCTGTTTGCCTTATTACGAACGCTTATACACTGTTTTCTAGGCTTCAAATCATTGCTAACAAACACACCTAGATCTTTCTCACAGTCTGAATTTTCTAATTCTAAATTAGCTAGTTTATATTTAACATTTGTATGCATCTTCCCTATCTTTAATACCTTGCATTTGTCAATGTTAAACTTCATCTGCCAATTTACTGACCATTCATGTAAGGTATCTAGATCCCTTTGGAGGCACTCTATATCGCTATCTGAATCAATTGATCTCCCCATTTTAGTATCGTCTGCGAATTTACTTATCCTACTAGTTATACCTAAATCTAGGTCATTTATGTATATAAGAAACAACAGGGGACCTAATACCGATCCCTGGGGGACACCACTTTTGACTGCTCCCCACTCTGACTTGGTACCATTTATGCTGACTCTCTGTTTCCTACCAATTAGCCATGACCTAATCCATCCCAACAACGATCCTCCTATTCCATGTGCCTCAACCTTTCTCATCAATCTCTCATGAGGGACTCTGTCGAAAGCTTTACTGAAATCTAAATAAATAATATCATATGACTTGTCACTATCTACTGCTTCATATTCCTCTGAGAAAAAGCTAAGCAAATTAGTAAGGCAAGAACGTCCCTGAGTGAATCCATGCTGAGAAGAATTTATTAAGTTAAATTTGTCTAAGTGGCTTCTAATTTTCCTAGCAATAATAGACTCTAGCAACTTTCCTATGATTGATGTGAGACTAATGGGACGGTAATTGGATGCTATCGATTTATCACCTTTTTTGAAGATCGGAACTACATTTGCAAGCTTCCAAGCTTCTGGAACTAAACCTGTTTCTAAAGACTTGTTAAATAAAAATGCTAATGGGCTACTTAACTCATCTCTGCATTCTTTTAATACTCTAGAATATACCTCGTCAGGACCAGGCGATTTTTGAGGTTTCAGTCTGTCAATTTCCTTAAGCACATCATTTCTACTTATACTAACTGTACTTAACATATTTTCTATACTATCACTATATACCATATTGACTTCTGGAATCTGTGCCAAATTTTCATTAGTGAAAACGGAAAGAAACTGACTATTTAATGTACTGCACATTTCTAAATCATTTTCTGTTATTTCTCCTATTGAAGTTTTTAGGGGGCCTATTACATCTCTAACTTTAGATTTATATAGTTGGTAAAAAGCTTTAGGGTTATTTTTTGAGTCACTGGCTATCCTTATTTCATAATTTCTTTTTGCTTTCCTGATTTCCTTTTTGACCTGTCTTGATAGAGTCTGATAGTATATATGTAGATGATTTTCGCCTTTCTTTATTTTTCTATATATTCCTTTCTTTTTTCCTATAAGATCTATTAGCTTATTAGTCATCCATTTTGGTTGGTTCTGCGGCGATCTAAATTTTCTTTTAGGGATATATTTATTTTGAGCATTGTGGAGTGAAGCAATAAGCTGGTTATATGTAGGTGGCAAGTTTAACTCTGGCATATCCTGACTTAATTGCTTAAGAATAGGGTCCACCCTTAAGTCACTTCTTAGCCCACCATAATCGTCTTTTCTGAAATCTGGGATAAGTGTCGTATTCTCTTTAGCATTCCCTGTCCATTGTATATTAAAATAAATAGATTTATGATCGCTATTTCCTAGGTGGTCACCAATCTCTACATCATTTATCATATGTTAATTGTTACTGAAAACTAAATCAAGAATATTAATACCTCTAGTCGGCGTTTCTATGAATTGAAATAAAAAACTATCTTGTACTACCTCAATAAACTCTACTGAATCGGAGTCGCCTATTTGGTGCTGCCAATCAATGTTCGGAAAATTAAAATCCCCCATAATGCACACATTGCTAAACCTTGATGCTATTTTAATTTCCTCCCATAACGATGTTCCGCCATTTCTACTCATATTAGGCGGTCTATATATAACTCCAATAACTATGGTCTCACTACCTTCGTTAACCTCTACCCAAACACTTTCATTATCATTATTTAGTCTAATACCTGATTTAATACAGCTTTTTAATGTACTCCTGACAAACACTGCTATACCCCCGCCCCTCCTACTTGTTCGGTCATATTTAAACAAACTATATCCTGGAATATCAAATTCTGCTAAAAAATGCCTAGATTCTGTATTAATCCACGTTTCAGTTAGCGCTATTATGTCTATATTTTCTGTGCTAACGAGTGCTCTAAGTTCGTTCATTTTGTTACATAAACTCCTACAATTTGTATAATATACCCTCAACCTATTACTTTTATTTGCAACTAATTTTCTATTGTTTTTAGCTAACTTATTATTTCCTGTTGAACTACTAGCTCTAGACGGAAATTCTACTCTATCAGTAATCTCATCTTTACTATCAGTTACATGTGTAGTGTTATCGATACTACTATTACACATCACTATATTCGCACTATCTTGACTGATTATTTCTATTTTACTCACTGGTTTGTCACATGAAGTACCTGCTCCATATGGAGACAGTATTTTACTTACACACCCAGGTTTTTTTAACCAAACCCCGCAACAATCTTGTCCAGTGAGCTGGCCAAGGTCGAAACTCCTAGTCGAGAAAGATGTACTCCATCCTGGGCATACAGTTCATCCTTACCATAGAAGTGGGTCCAGTTATCTAGGAATGGTATTGACTTTGCCTTGCAATACTTCTCCAGCCGGCTATTTACACCAATAGCCCTGGAGGACCATTCCTTCCGTACCCCTCTTCTTGGCAGGATACTCTGTACCACAGGAAATCCACCCTTCTCCTTGATCCTCTCCAGCATTTCCTGGTACTTGGTCAGCAACTCCTCAGTCCTGCATCTCCATATGTCATTGGATCCCGCGTTGATGAAGATGATGGGGTCCTCCCCACCCACTTCTAGGACACCATCCATCTTCTCTGCCACCCTCCCGACTCCGGCTCCAGGTAGGCAGACAACTTTACTAACATGAGTGTTAGTAGCCCCGTCAAGGTACCTAACCATTGAATCACCGACAATGAACTTAGCTTTTTTCCGTTGTCGGCGTGTAGCAGGAGTTGTAGCAGCAACAGCAGTAGACTTCCCCCCCTCCCCTCTCACTGCCTCGATGATCGCCACTTCCTCGCCATCACTCTCATCAGCCAAGGTGCTGAAGTTGTTGTGGGTCTTGAGTGGCTGCCTTTTCAGCTTGCAGGCCGTTGCACTGGTCGACACCACTTTCCAAGGGGCTTCACGATCCCTGGGAACACTTCCGGTAGCCTCACACTTCTTCTCCGCCATAGCTAGTCTCAAGGCCAAATTTTCATCTTTGAGACACTGAATCTCCTGCTCCACACTCTCCAGTCTTTCTTGCAAAGCAAGACAAAGCTGGAGAGTATGGGAGGAGACAGCAGACTCATCAACAACAGCCATCACTAAGAAAGTTCACTAGGACCTCACTAAGGGTAAACAGGTTCACTAGCGGTCACTGGGGACGTCCGCACTAGTCAGGGATCAGAGGGCAACTGGAATATATATACATGTTACAGACAAAAATTGAATGCCGTTTGGATAAGGAAAGGAAAATCGTGCCCTACATAAACATCCGGATTCAGGAACAAAATGTATATGGTTAGACGAACTGGTGGATGGAGACATTTACTAAGGAGACAGAGATTACATTTTGGAAAAAGTGAATTAAAAATAATTATTATAACAATAATAATAATAATAATACTAATATTAAAAATAATAATAATAATAATAATAATAATAATAATAATAATAATAATAATAATAATGATACCGATAACTATAATAATAATGCTAATAATAATAATACTAATAATACTAATATCGTAATAATAATAGTATTTAATAATAATAATAAAATAACTCAACTACGAATTCCTAACATAGAAACATGTACACAAGGTAGAGAGAGAGAGAGAGAGAGAGAGAGAGAGAGAGAGAGAGAGAGAGAGAGAGAGAGAGAGATAGATAGAGAGAGAGAGAGAGAGAGAGAGAGAGAGAGAGAGCATAATAGTTGAGCATACTAGACGAAAAGAAGCAGAACATGAAGGAAACATAATATTTTCTTAGTACTATTATGTAAGACAACTTTCAGTAAAAGAGGATTGTGAACAAACTTCGCGATGGCCAGAAAACTAATTTGAAAAAAGTAAACGCAGTCTGAAATAACCACAACAATTCTTCAGAATAGTGGTAGCATGATATTAGCCCAAATTTGGCAGCGTATTTGCCATAATCCTATGAGATGTTTCAAGTTCACCTGGGTAGTGGTGAATGTGTTAAAGGACAACAAGTAGCGGCTGACAGGGTATATAAGACCCGACCTGACCACTCCTCTGGGCAGTAGCCAGCAGGAGTTCTGTGTCCTCTCGTCTCATCATGAAGTTCTTGGTGAGTGTAGAGACGCAGGGTGAAATCAGACGAATTGATATTTATATACTCGCATGCTGATATTTTTAAACATTGTGTGATGATATTACTTAAAAGTGTATTGTGTTCGAATGGTCGGATATACTGTAGATTTATAGAGTGTAGATTTGAAGGCTGCAAATATTATGTTCTTTCCTCCATTCCTGAAATTCTTGGCGCAGGCTAGTAGACCTATTAACAATATTTATTTGGGTAGGTTAAGTATAAATAATTCTTGACACAATAAGTGAAAAAATCACATTGTTGTGAATACAATACCTTATTTAAACCATTTATATTAATGAATATGCTTTCAAAATATTTAGACTGACAAGTATTATATAAATAATCCCTGGATGGAATTTTGATAAAGTGGAAAGGATCAATAGTTACATTTGAAATGTGATCGAAGAAACATAGTAACTTGACAGGTTGCATGCTGGCAGTTACCTTATAATTTTACAGTATCTGATATCATAAGAACAAGAAAAAGAAATATATAAGAAGATGTCATGCTTTACACCTTAATACTTTTTGATGAGATGCTTTTGTAGAAATATAACCGAGTTAAGCTCCACAGTTCTAGCATTTTGGAATATAGTATTAAGTGTGGTCTGTGTGGTGTAGCCAGTAACACATTTGACTTTGACTCACTTCCAGGAGTACCCAGGATCGAAACCAGGGCATATTTGGGTAATGTCATTGCACCGAAAATAATTTGGGAACTTGAGATTAGCAGACATGTGTGAAGTTCCATACTTAATCATAAATCAACAATGTGTTCAATATCATGATTATTTTTTCTTCTACAGGCAGCTATCTGTGTGCTGGTGGCTGGGGCCAGCGCCCAGCTTGGGCCATCTGGACTTGTTGACCCTTCAGGTGTCAACAGGCAGTTCTCTCACGATTACGCCAGCAGCATCGTGCTGATTGGGCCATCTGGTGCTGTTACCAGTACCGGTGAGAACCTGCAACTGACTGCTGAGCAGGCCGCCCTCCACACCGCTGTCCCTTACACACCCATGCCGGTATCCAACTACGTTATGCAGGGCGCCTTCGGTCCTTCTGGTATTGTCTACCCCAGTGGTGAAAATGTTCAGTTCACCTCCGCTCAGGCGGACAACATTGTGCTGATCGGGCCCTCTGGTGTAGTCACTGCTGACGGTAACAACATGCAGCTTAACGACCAGGGAGTCCCCTCCAGGAAGAAGAGAGAGCTACTTGGGCCCTCTGGCTACATTAATTTCGAGCACGGCTGGAAGAGACATCTTCCCCGTGGTGTGTACATTGTCCTCAAGGGGCCCTCTGGCATGGTCTTCTCTGACGGCTCCAACTTCCAGTTCCCTAAGTAATTTCCCCTATGTGAGGGTGCTGTCCTGGAGCTCCCTTTTATCATTGGCAATTAATGTTATGAACGCTAAAGGATTTAATACAATAATTAAAATTTATGAAACACAATAAACTCTTGTATATAATATGCATTGTGTATTGCACTTATCCTTCAGTTTATTTAGTTGAATGTTTAGCTGTGTGTCTATTTTAACTTATATTGTATTTTAGTTAACCTATTTATTCGTATGTTTTGTGTGAGGTTCACATTTTTAGATTTAGTATTACTCGAGAAGAATCTAGAACTAATTATGATAGTGATTTATTGATAGATTTGCTATTGAAATAGTCGGATATTGTATTTGCTAAAGCTACATGTTCATTAACATATCGAAGATTGATTGATATTACTGCAGTAACATAATTATATAGCTGTTAATATTGTTTGGAATATATCAGTGACACACAATTAATATATATTATTTTAGTTTTATAAAATAGGATGTATATTCCGTGTTCCAACTCTACCTCCGGATATAAGGCTAACAACCACTAGATTCAGGCGCTCAAGTGAATTCAGGAGGTCTTATTCCAAATGGCAAGTGAGACATCGTGACAGTTTGACTGTTGCAACTGGATCGTTCGCGGTCTTACCTTCGCAGACCTACGACGCCTGGGTGTCTCCTCGTATCCCATTTCAACTCTGACTTTTTACAGCTGCATCACAAATGTTTCATCTCACAATCTCAGAAATCTCTTGAGCTTTTTACTCACCAGTCACTGCCTCCATAGCATAATTTGAATATGGGAATATTCATCTAATACTAATTAATTGAAAACAGCAAGGGTATTTGCATATCATGTCGGTTGTCGGTGGGCACTAAAAGTAAGTACAGCACAAATTCCATCCCAATAATGTATCTCCATTGACACATCTGAAATTGAACTCGGGACCTAAAAATGTATAGTCCAGTGGCAAGACCTCTCCATCACACCTTCGCAAAGAACTTACATTAACTTATGAGATGAAGTAATAACATAAGACGTCAAACATGTACTAAATAGATAAAACAATAATCTAAGATATATCTATGACGTGAATGCTAATACAAATAAAAACCCACATTGGCACACAAAGAAATACAGTATTATAAACAGTCTCGCCAATTACTACAGCCCTCCTCTGTGGCTGCACATAACATTATTTTAGGCATCCACTGAGGATGGCAGTAGTAACCGCTGAAACTATTGAATTCAACCTTTGTACGTTACTGTAGGCTTTCTTATGTATATATAATATACATGCGTGGTTAAGCATGCACACTGTTCACAAATTTACCTGCGAAGTCTCTTTAATATGATATGATGTCTATTGCACTAAACCATGACATTATCACTATTAAGATTGGCTAAACATCACGGTAGATACTGTACATCTACTGATGATGATTGTGAGTGTTTATGTAAATATTACTGAATGAGTGTGTCTACGTGCATGGTTATGTGAATGCAATTAAGATTTACACACTTAAGAGTGAACACAATGCCTACAAGTAATAGTATGAACATCGATACTATTATGGCATAGAGGTGAACAAAAACAGGCTATAATAAATAACAAAAGTAGAACTAACAAATTGAAATGAAGAATATAATTCATGGTGTTCTTATTAGAACAGTATATAAAACAAAGGAACGCCTGTTATAATATTTGGGTTACAAACAAACTGTCTTACAAACACTGTATTGCTGAGGTGAAGAGGCTTGAGTATCATCAATATCAGGGGCACTATACTAGCTAAGGTTCAACCATAGCGTACAGGTTTACCTTTAAGAATGGAGCTTAAAGTACTCCAACACGTCCTAAGCCAAAGTTATTAATTCCAATCAGAAGATTTTGAAGTTTGATAAGATAACATACTAAGATTATAACTAACGAACTAATTGAAGTATGAAACAATTGAGAGATGGCTTGCTACAGGTAATAGTTGAATAGTTAAGCTTGGAAAAATCATATTACCACTCTTACAAAATCAGCTTCCCAAAAGTTAGGTGTGCTCAATCGTCTCCGTAGGTTTTTCGCCCCCGCACAGCTTCTTGCTCTGTATTGTGGCACAGTGAACCTCTGTATTGAGTATTGTTCGCATGTGTGGGGAAGCTCCACCCATACCGCACTTCTCAAAAGAGTAGACTCCAAAGCATTTTGTTTCATCAACCCACTTTCTCTTACTAGTTCCCTACAATCTCTTTCGAAGCACCACAATGTTGCATCTCTTTCATTCTACTATCGCTATTACAACAATCAGTGTTCTTTAGAGCTCTCTCAATATATACCCTTTCCCTTGTGGCGAGTGCACGGCACCAGTCTTTCAACTCAGTTCCACTCCTATTCTGTCCAGTTCTCCAACCCAAGAATCGGCAAATTGTCTCAGTCTTTCTTCTACTCAACAAGTGAACTCTGGAACTCTATCCCGAATCAAACTTTCCTTCATCCTATGACTAAAGGTCGTTGCATACTGACACGAAAGCCCCTCCAGGTGAGTTCCAGACTCAAAATTTCAGCCTAGCCTAATACGGCGAATCGGCAACATAATCGTGGATATCGGAAATTAGCCGTAGGTGACTCTCACGGTCCAAGCGACGTATTGGGGGTCGATACGAGATTTTGAGCTGTTCAAAAGTTTGTGGGAATCCCCTGGCAACTGTAAAAAATCGTCCGAGTCTGGTCTCCATCACGAACTCGCCGTATCACAATCGTGTGGTCCGTATCAAAGACGTATGGACCGTATCAAAGCCGTATGGCCCTTATCAATGTCGTCTCATGCGTAAGCCTGCCGTGCGGACGGTATCTCTTCCATGCGGAAATTTGGCAACAGTGGAGTTGGCAACCGCGCGTCTAGCCTCAATCCGGTTGCATGTCTCACGGCGTCGATACGATTCTTCTGAGTTGTATCGCAGTCATTTTGGTCGTATCTTTTCCGTGGACTAGTCTTGTACCCTTCGCACGACTTTTCCTATCTTCTTCGTAGCATTCGTTTCTCTACCGTATCGGCATCGCTAGAGTCTTATCAAGTCGTGCGGAAGAGATACGGTAGAGATACGACTCCAACGATGCCAGCCATTTTTTCCGCGATCTCTAGTAAATTCGGCAAGGCACAGGATTTGTATGTGTCGTGGATGTTCGTGCCAGTCTTGAAGGGGCTGTCGTGTCAGTGTGCAACGACCTTTAAGCTGCTTTAAAATTTGTGTGTCCAAGCATTTTGACCCCAACATAGTCCCTTGAATACGGCCCTGTCACCCTTCCGGCTTACAGGCAACCTGCCTTTTGTCTCCTTCATATACATAGAAAGAAAAAAAAAATCAATATGGTGAAATAAGTACCAAAATTGTAGACGAAATGCCTACAATACCTATTGCACCCTCACCTGGAAACCTGGAGAAATGTCACCAGTATTCTCATATACAAAAGGTCATATGCAACGAACCTGAACTATTATAGACCAAAAAACGTGCTTTCCGCATTGTACACAGCGTCCCTAGTTGGATAAGAAGAACACTGGATGTCAATAAGTATGTACACAGGCAAGTTTTTGTAGTAGATTTGTTTTTTCTATGTGAGTGAGGGAGACAAAAGGCAGAACTGCCTGTGGCAAGTGCCTCCCCTAGAGTTGAAAGAGTGACAGGGCCAAAATCAAGGGACGTTCGAGCCACAATGCCTGGACACACGGCGTTTGAAGCAATTTAAGTCATAGGCAGAGGGAAACACTGATTCTGGGAGAGAGTTCCAGAGCTCATGCTGTTGAATAGAAGAAAGATTGAGAATAACCTTTTACTCTTGGGTTGGAGAGTTGCACAAAGTAAGGGTGGGATTGTGTTGCATGACAGGTGCTACATGTTCTACGAAGAAGGGGTGGTATACACTGAGAGAGCTCTAAGGAAAACTGATTATTGTAATAGCGGTAGAATAGTGAGAGAGATGCAACATTGCGGCGAAGAGAGAGCGACTGCAGATAATTGGTAAGTGGACGTGAGTCAATGAGACGGAAAGCTTTCGTTTTTACTTTGTCTAGAAATGCTGTGTGAGAGGATCCTCCCCACACGTGTGATTAATATTCAATACTTGGACGCACTGTGCCCTTGTACAGAGCAAGAAGCTGTGCAGGGGTAAACAATCCCAGGAGACGGTTGAGCCCACCCAACTTCTGAGAAGCTGTTTGAGCAAGAGTGGGAATATGATCTTTCCAAGAGAGATCAGGAGAAAAAGAGAATATTAAGAGAAGATGAAGGGTTAATTTGTATGTTGTTGTAGAGTAGGTCATAGTTTTATGGAAGGGAGCAGCGAGTAGACAGATAGAAAACTGAGTTTTGGAAGCATTGAAAGTAACAAGGTTTTCTCTGCCCCAATTAGAGATAGTAGAGAGATCAGAAGATAGGTGTTTTATGGCCTCCTTATGAGAGTTTTGGAGTTTGGATACATGGCAACAGACAATATGTAAGTTGCTAATCAAATAATTGAGAATACAGATGAATTACGAACAAACTTGTGCATGGAATATAGATATATTACCAAAAGACATTTGACTGGGTCGAATATTTATCTGTTATGTGCACAAATAGAACACAAGGAGTAGAGGAGAACCACGTTAAGGTTATAAAAGACACATTTATATAGCAATGGGGCCTTAGGATCCACAACGAAAGTGAGTGAATACCAATAAACGAAAATAGTGTAGGATAAGGCGAAACAATATCAACAAACCTGTTCAATGTACTGTATGCCTGGAACCCGTATTTATGAATGAGAATAAAGAAATAATTATTAATGGGAAATCCATAAGCAGCCCTAGATTATCCTATGGCAGCAATCAAGTCTGCAAATCAAGGAAATAAGTAGATCTAGTGAGGGAAAATTTAAGTATAGCAAACATTAAAGTAAGACTTAAAATTAATCGACAGAAAGCCAAGATTATGCTTCAGTATCGTGTCTAACCACTACAAGAACTATAGAAGATGAGGGGATAGAAGCAGTTGAGGAGCACAAATGCCTAGGTCAGGTTGCCAAACCAAACTCCTATCCCTCTACAGTTATCAAGCGAAGGATACGTATGGGATTGGATTGCATTTGGTAAATAGAACTTGGCTACCTCTGTCCCATGAGAAAACACAAATAAATAATTGTTCCTCCTAGTAATATGTTATAGATCATAAACTAAGCGTATAACAAAATATCTAGAACGAAAACTGTACGGGGAATGAAAACATATTGGGTACCTAGATATGGAGCTAGAGGAAGTGGTAGACAAACAACCAAATGGAGGGATAAGATTGGAAGTTGGATAGAGTGGAATGGAACAGGCTAACATCTGATCGGTTGGAGGGTCCTTAGTCCCACAGTAGTGTAAATCAAGATGATGATAACATTAGACACAAGGAAAGAATATATATACAGTATACTGTATATATATATATATATGTATATACAGGTAAATATATATATATATATATATATATATATATATATATATATATATATATATATATATATATATATATATATATATATATATATATATATATATATATATATATAATATATACTGTATATATATATACATGTTACAGACGAAAATTGAATGCCGTTTGGATAAGGAAAGGAGAATCGTGCCGTACATAAACATCCGGATTCAGGAACAAAATGTATATGGTTAGACGAACTGGTGGATGGAGACATTTACTAAGGAGACAGAGATTACATTTTGGAAAAAGTGAATACAAAATAATTATAATAACAATAATACTAATACTAATACTAATATTAATAATAATAATAATAATACTGATACCATACGGTTGAATTTTGATCAGTTATGAAAACAATTTGAAAACAAGGAATATATAGCAAAACTACCCACTTGTTTTTAAAGGCATACTGTATGTGACAATGCGACCACAACAAAATAGTTCCTCCAACATTGTTAATAAATACATTGGTAAAAGAGGGCGAAGCAATCTCACCAAAGCATTTCATTGCGTGTCTACAAAATACATTCAGCAATCTTGAGCCTGATTAGAAGTAAATATGTAGTACAGGAAACTTCTTATGAAACCATTAATTCGCTGATGACATCATTCTTTTCCGTGAATCAGGGAAG
The DNA here is from genome assembly GCA_032716605.1 of Paralithodes platypus. NCBI lineage: Eukaryota > Metazoa > Arthropoda > Malacostraca > Decapoda > Lithodidae > Paralithodes > Paralithodes platypus. The sequence goes on from CM064487.1 coordinate 20,661,038, forward strand.
GAGTTTAAGAAAATTATGGACTAAATAAGCATGACAAGCTTTAAAGTATGACTCAAAATTTATCAAAAGAGAGTATAATGTTTAAATATCGTGAATACCCAATACAAATGAAGTAAACAGATAAGATAGAAGCAGTTGAAGAGAGCATATGTCTAAGTGAGGTTGTAAAGGCAAACTCAGATTTTCCTACAAAAATCAATCGAGGGATACGCTTGGGTGGAGTCAATTTAATATGCATAATGCTTTTATATATTTTTGTTTTTATCTCTTTCAAAGCATCTTGAACAACAAAAACTATTAAGTCCTTAAAAGGAATGAAGAGGATAATGTTAGGCAATACGACAAGAACAGAGTCTATTAGATAAGAGAACAGGCGCAAGTGAAGATATTTCATTATTGTAGCAATAGATGAGGTGGTCTTTGGCAGGGCATACATTACTAAGAGATGGTAACTCATGTAATAATTGAGCGACAGAGTGGGTGCCTAGATATGAAGCTAGAATAAGAAATAGGCAGACAACCAAATGGAGGGATAACATTTCTGATAGTATGCTGTGGTGGCATGGAACAGGCGAACATCTGACCAGTTACACTGAAATGCTTAGAAGTGTCTTTAGTCATGCAGTTGTCTATCGGAGGCTGATTAAAATTAGGAGAAACACTAGATTTTAGAAAAAGAAAATGTGAAATTGCACTGGAAATAATAATATGCTAAATAATGATATGCTACAGGCACACATTGAATGGCGCTTGAATAAGTGAATGAACATCATGATTCAGAAAGAAAAACAAAATGTCTGGTTAGAACTGGTAGATGGATACATATACTAATGGAACCGATTATAGTGTATGTGAAGTAATACTAATACTAATAATACTAATTATAATTAATAATAATAATAATAGTAATACAACTACGAATTCCAAACAAAGACTGCCAGAGAGAGAGAGAGAGAAAGAGAGAGAGAGAGAGAGAATCACTCTAGAAGTCTAAGTAACTGGACATTAGCTTCAAAGGTGAGTAGGATTCATGAGCTTTTGAAATATGTGTGGAATGTAATAGTGAATGTTGAAATAAAAATAGAAGAAAGTGAAAGAAAGGATAATCATTTTGCTCTCAGTAATATTATGCAAGACAATTTCCAATACAAGGTGATATTGAACATTTTGTGTGAAGACTTGAAGAAACAATATAATGTATTGTTTAGTTGGACAGTGTTCATTACAAGTATAATTATTATCTACTGCATATTCATACCAATTTTAAGAATCCGTCAAAGATATTTTATTGTAAATCCTACATAGATACATACATTAATAAACACTTAAATAAGTATACAAATATAATACATTAATTGTCTTAGTATTTTGTAAGTTAATAATACTGTGCCAAGGTTTATGCAAAAGAAGAATTTCCGTTTACAATCTTCGCATAATACAGTATATTGAATCCCTATTCTTTCGTGGCTCTTGACTAACCATTGTTTATCTTCATGATGTTCAACGACGATAAAGGTAATAACTCTGAATAAACTGTGTTGGCATGATTGGGAACTCTATTAAATAGCCTTTGCCTTCTACAGACGTACCCTTTAAAGCACACTGACATTGCACTTTGCTTTCAATGTTAATAGTGACCATCTCTAAACCAGTATTTGATATGTTCGACAGCAAATACATTGATGAAGTGCAATACCGTTCAATTACCTTCTAAAGTATAACAACAAAACTGAGGTTAATCTTGTGGAGGTGGTAAATGTCACTTGACTCTGACAGCTACAGTAGTTTCCATTTATATATATATTTTTTTCAATGTGAATGATAGAGACAAACGGCAGAACTGCCTGTAGCGAGTGCCTCCTCCAGAGTTAAAGGAGTGACAGGGCCAAAATCAAGGGACGTTAGAGCCAAAATGCCTGGACACACGGAGTTTGAAGCAAATTAAGTCAAAGGAAGAGGGAAAGACTGATTCTGGGAGAGAGTTCCAGAGCTCAGCTGTTGAATAGAAGACAGATTGAGAATAGCGTTTCATAACACCTTGATTAAGTAAAGACAAACTGTAATAACCTAAATAATGTTACAGGATAACGGGCTTCATGACATCAGCCAATATTGAGTAGACCAGTTATCATAATTATCCGAGAGATTTGACGTTCAGCTGGAGGAGTGGCCAACGTGTTAAAGGGCAGAAGGTTGCAGCTGACAGGGTATATAAGACCCGCCCTGGCCTCTCTTCGGGGCAGTAGCCAGCAGGAGTTCTGTATCCTCTCTTTTCATCATGAAGTTCTTGGTGAGTTTAGGGATGCAGGGCGAAACAAAATGCGTATATTATATACTCGTATGCTGACATTTACAATAATTGTGAGATGATGTTATGTATGCGAATTGTGCTCGAATACTTAATGGGTATATATTTGCTTATAACAAATTTCATATTATTTCCTGCCTTCCTAAACTTCTTGGTAACTTTCAGGATGCAGAGTAATATACAAATGTAGAATATTTGTTTGAAAAAAAGATAAGATTTTACTAAATTATTCGTAAAATGACAAGGGGAAAATTCCATTGCCGTGAATTGAAGACTAAAGAATGAACAGTATTAAATTTCATGAACACGTTTTCGAAAGATGTAGATGACAGGCATTGCAAGCTATAACCTTTTGATAACAGGATAGGAACCATATAAAGATAATAAATATAACTGCAGAAACGTAATTACTTTACAGATTGTAAACTGGTAGTTACCTCTAAATGTTAATATATCAAATATTTTGAGAACAAACAATACAAGAATCATATACCGAGTTCATGCTTTATACTGTCTATGTATTTTATGATATGTTACTTGGAGAAGTAAATTAAAATACAGTGCTACATATTCAGATTTTTCGACAGAACTGCAACATAATTATCTTTTGACAAGAAAGGATGTATTTCTAGTGTTTGAGTATTTAGTATAAGTTCAAAAGTGGCTTGTGGTGTGGTCAGTTACCAGCAGCGCATATGCTTCACTTCCTAAAGAGCCAGGGCACGGGCCCAGGTAGGTGGAGATATTTGGTTAGTGTCTTTACAACCGAAAGTATTACAGGTACATGAGTTTGCGAACATTTGTAAAGCACAGTACCTAATCATACAATAAACATGGTTTCAATTTTACTAACAACATTTCTCCTACAGGCAGCTCTCTGTGTGCTGGTGGCTGGGGCCAGCGCCCAGCTTGGGCCATCTGGACTTATTGACCCTTCAGGTGTCAACAGGCAGTTCACTCACGACTATGCCAGCAGCATTGTGCTGATCGGGCCATCTGGTGCTGTTACCAGTACCGGTGATAACCTGCAGCTGACTGCTGAGCAGGCCGCCCTCCACACCGCTGTCCCTTACACACCCCAGCCGGTATCCAACTACGTTATGCAGGGCGCCTTCGGTCCTTCTGGTATTGTCTACCCCAGTGGTGACAATGTTCAGTTCACCTCCGCTCAGGCCGACAACATTGTGCTGATCGGGCCCTCCGGTGTAGTCACTGCTGACGGTAACAATGTGCAGCTTAACGACCAAGGAGTCCCCTCCAGGAAGAAGAGAGAGCTACTCGGGCCCTCTGGCTACATTAACTTCGAGCACGGCTGGAAGAGACATCTTCCCCGTGGCGTGCACATTGTCCTCAAGGGCCCCTCTGGCATGGTCTTCTCTGACGGCTCCAACTTCCAGTTCCCCAAATAAATAACTTCATCCAGTGAGAGACAGTGTTATGGAGCATATCATCGTCATGTCAATAATTGGAATTTGTACTTAAATCTTTGAATTCAATGGCTTTAGTACATTACAACAATTAATGAGACACAATAAATTCCTGTTTATATGTTCAGTGTATTGTACTGACCCTTCTATATCTTAATGCAACATTTTTATATCTATATAGGTATACTATCATGATCAAATATGAACCAAGGAAATATGCAAGTTCCAAGAAAACAATAATCAAGCATACTCAGTAATATTTTTAGCTGAAGAGATCCGGTTAGTCAAACTTTCAAAGTATTTTCTAACTACTTCGTATTGTGTTGAACAAATTTATAATCTTTATAGGCTGATATTTCATAATAAGCTGAAGCTATAAATTGCTACAGAAATCATTGCTAGCCGGGTCGAACCTTTAACATTCTGACGTATATCTAGGCAAGATAATTTGTCCTATATAATGCCAATAGGTCAATAATATGCTTTAGACGGTCAGATTGATAATTTTAGTTGTATATATATATATATATATATATATATATATATATATATATATATATATATATTTATAGCATATATTTGTTTTTATGATCATATAATTAGCGTACATCAAACCTTTACAGAGACCCGGCCTTTCCACACACAAGGCAATATGTCCAAAGAGATACCTAAATGGCACGAAAGGTCTTAACATTGACATCGAAATGGGGCGAAATATATTAAAATCGTCAAACTCATGGGCCGAACGTCTTAAATGCTCAAAACTAATTGGGCTATGTCCACACTAGAGCTTAACACGGTCTGGTCCGACCACTTTTGGGCTATTATGGCATTGTGTTTAATCATTATTGAGGATTCTGCTTGTTTTTGCCATTTTCGGGTGATGTATTTTAGGTTGACCCTAACACTAACAAAAGAAAGCCTTCCCAGATTTCCTTCAAACTATAAAACACCCATCCAGACCCTTTATTAAGCTAAATTTATTAATTATTGGATATAAAAATGCCCTTGTCGAAGGCCGATTTTGTCTAATTTATAGGCTCGCTATCCCTCACCCAGACAACAAATCGACACCTGAATGGGGTGAAGTGTCTTATTATAGAAAACTAGTGGGGTGAAACGTATTAAATTTTTCAAACTAGTAGAATGAGACAGGGGAGGTCCACTAATACCTCCCTTGGAGAAATTAGGGTACAAGCATCGAGATAGGAGTGAAACATGTGTGCTTAAGGGGAGATCTCCACTTGAGGGATTTTTTTCTTGACCCCTTTCTCCCTCATGTTTAGCCCCATTGCTTTTGATATTATAAAATGTTTGCTCCATTAGTTTAGCGATTTTAAGAACTTTCACCCCATATTAAGACCTTTCGTGCCATTCAGGTGTCGATTTTATCCTGGCGAGCGATAGCGAGCCTCTAATTTAAGAGGAATCGGCCTTCGGCCGGGACATTTTTCTACCGAAAAATTTACAAATTTACCTTGAAAGGGACTCAAGGGGGTGTAATTTTAAGCTTGATGGAGGTCTAGGGATCAAACTAAATACCTCCCCTTAATGTCCAACATTTTCTTACGAGGCCGAGCGTATTAAAAATAAACATAATATTCCTTTTGATCCTTGTTTTTGTCAATATTTAAAGGATGCTATAACATTAACAATAAGTGAGGGCAACTTAAAATGTAGAAATATCCCTGTAGGACTATCCCTTATTCTTCAACAATACAAAAATCAACCCTTCATCTTCTCTCAATGTTCTTGGTGTCTCTTTTTCTTCTGCTCTCTTTTGGAAGGACCATATTACCAGTCTTGCTAAGGCAGCCTCCCAGAAGCTGGGTGTGCTCAACTGCCTTAGGGGGTTCTTTTCCCCTGCACAGCTTCTTGCTCTGTACAGGGGCATAGTGCGCCCTTGTATTGAGTATTGTTCACATGTGTGGGGAGGTTCCTCTCACACCGCTCTCCTAGACAAAGTTGAAAGGAAGGCCTTTCGTATCATTAACTCCCGTCCACTCACCAACTCTCTGCAATCTCTCTCTCTCCGCCGCAATGTTGCATCTCTCTCGCTATTCTATCGCTACTATAATAATCAGTGTTCCTCAGAGCTATCCCAGTGCATACCACCTCCTTTACGTAGGGCACCTGGTACCCGTCTTGCAACTCAATCCCACCCCTACTCTGTGCAACTCTCCAACCCAAGAGTGAAACGTTACTCTCAAACTTTCTTCTACTCAACAGCTGAGCTCTGGAACTCTCTCCCAGAATCAGTCTTTCCCTCTTCCTATGACTTAAATTGCTTCAAACTCCGTGTGTCTAGGCATTTTTGGCTCGAACGTCCCTTGATTTTGGCCCTGTCACTCTTTCAGCTATGGGGGAGGCACTCGCTATAGGCAGTTATGCCTTTTGCCTCCCTCAATCACATAGAAAAAATAAATAAATAAATACAAAATTTAAGTCACTAAATCGTCATGGTAAACGGAAACTAGTCCCATACTGCAATATTGTCATGTTCCATGCAGTTATAATCATAGTTTAGTTGTATACAGTATATCCGGGTGAATGGGACGCATTAGCCTTGGTCGGCAACCCATCTAGGGGATACCTTATGCAAATTCGGGTGGATGAGACTCGTCAGCCTTGGTCGGTAACCTGTCTAGGGGACTAAACCTTACACAAATCCGTACTGCTTTCCTAGGGGTAAAGCAGGTTAGTGAATTTACTAGCTGCACACTACTAAAGAAAAATAGTGCTAAAAAATTAAATACAAGGCCTCGAAGTAGGACGTTCCTTAAGTTGAGTGGTCAGTCCTGTAAGTCCTTCAGTAAACTGGGACGGGTTGTCCTTCTCACAGGGGATAGTTCCGCTTGGGGGCATTTTGTGTATGGCCACCCTCATATAGGGGAGTATACGGCGTCTGGCAATAGATAGAAAGATAGATATCTTGATGAATGTTGTCAAACTATTAAATACCAAGAACACTACTATGATACTTAACAAATATATCTATTCAGTGGACATAAAAATGTCGTAGTCTAATATGGGTGAAATGTAAAATATATAGTTAGATTTGCTGCTTACGCGGAAATATGTTGTCATATGATCATATTTGTATTAATATCTTAGAAATACAGTATGTGTACATTCATTCAAACGAGCTGTATAGAATCTTTGTAAATGGTAACACTATTATTCGAGTGGAATAACATTTTAGATGGAAATCAATCTAGGAAACAAGCAGGATATAGGAGTCGGTATTCAACCATGGATCACTTGCATACAATGAACCAGCTAATAGAGAAAACCTCAAAGTATAACAAACCTCTTTGTTTTGCTTTTGTAGACTATGAACAGGCTTTCGATTCGATAAAGACAACAGCTATAGCAAACTCATTACATTAGCAAGGAATAAATGAAACATATACAATTCCTAGAAAATAGAATATGCAAAAGTCACTGCAGTGGTCTGGTTACACAGAGTCATTGAGAAGATAAAGATTGGGAAAGGAAGGACTGAGGCAGGGAGACACAATCTCACCCAAGATGTTCACAGTTTGTCCTGAAGGAATCTTCAAAAAGATTTAACGGGAATCAAAGGGAAGTCATGTAGACAGGGAATACCTTCACTATCTTAGATTTGCAGATGAAAACGTTATTATTTCTGGTAAAACAGTACTGCTCTAAGAAATTCTCAATTATCTCAATAAAGAAAGTCTTAAAGTATGTTTCAAAATTAACAGGAGTAAAACCAAAGTTATATGCAATGATGAGGCGCAACGTAAAATAATTAGGATTTATAACGAAAATCTAGAAGAAGTACAATTATCTTGGCCATGTAGTGAAACTAACAGAAGACATTGCACATGAAATATACAGGCACATCACTCTAGGATGGAAAACAAATGGCAGATAGAGGAACATCATCAAAAGCACGCTACCAATGTGCCTTAAGCATAAAGTATATAAGTAGTATGTGATGCCAACCATGATCTATGGATCCGAAACTTGGAAAGTTGGAAACTAAAAAAAAATATGGAGAATATGCTTACGATTACATAGAGAGCTTAATGTAATGATCAATACTAGGAATAACTCTTAACATAGGAAGAGAGCATCGTGGGTAAGAGAGGAAACCTAAAGTCAAGGAGAGATGACAATAGGTGGAGTGTGAGACTGAGTGAGTGACTGAAAGAGAAAGAACAAGCTCTTTGATATGCTGATGTTTGTGCCTCACCTACACAAAGTGATCCAGCTAGCTCTCACAAACACCTCCCCCTGCTATCTACTTCACTACACCAAACAAGCACACCAAACTTCTCTCTTAACTCTGGAGGAGGCACTTGTCATTTCTCTACTATACACATACCTACTATCATTGCTATTAGTAATGAATATCTAGTTCTGGAAAACTACAAATTTAAATACTATATGTATATATAACGGATAATTGTAGTATTAAAATGTACCAGGAATTGATCCATCATTTATTATTATTATTATTATTATTATTATATGAGATGCCGAAGTCTCCAACTAGGGTGCAGAAACACCAGCAAGATGAATCTACACAAAACACCAGGAGGCACTGGAGAGAGACTACGGCATCTTTAGGGAAAAAACAAAAACAAAAACATATAATTATACTGTACTGTATTTATACATATATTAAACACAAATAAAATGAATAATAAAATATTATGGAGTGGAGGATATCAAATATAAATATAAAACACTAAAATAGAATAAAATAAGTTTAAAAATTAGAATTAATGCTGCAAAAAAGCATTAACTCTAGACTTAAAGATGGAGATATGAGCTGAATTGACTAGGTAATTTGGCAACTTATTCCACAAGTCAACCATGGCCGGCACAAAACACTGTGAACACTGTGTAGTAGAAAAATAAACACGGCTCATGGCAAGATCATTAAGGTTGCTTGTGAAACTAGTTGCACGAGCCCGGACATAGGGCGCTGGCAGAACCCCATGTAAGGGATGCTGAGGGTTGTTAAAAACTGTATATAAAAGACTAAGGGCACCAACTTTACGTCGATGTCACAGATCAAGAGACAAATGAGGTAGAATAAAACTGATAGAATTTAGTGACCTGTCAAGCAACTTGAGATGGTAGTCAGCTGCTGACAACCAGACAGGTGAGCAGTACTCGAATTGTGGCAAAATAAAAGCATAAAAAGACTTGAGAACTGTGGCGTCACAAGCAAACGTTTTATAACACTTGCGAAGCAGACCAATATTTTGGGAAATGGAAGAGGAGAAAGAACGAATATGCTTTTCAAAAGTAAGTTTGGGATCAAGAGTAACTCCTAATAAACGCAGAGTATCCGCATTCTCAATTTGCTCGCCAGAAACTTGTAGATAAGGATGGGGAGGATCCAAGATACGAAATCTGCTGATGATAATGGAGTGTGTTTTACTAGCATTAAGTTTCATACCCCAAAATTCACACCATGATGTAATTATGGCTAAGTCCCTATTCAGAGCAGTAGTAATTTCGTGTCGATCAATTGGTGATGGAATTGACGCATATAAAGTTGTATCATCGGCATAGGAGATTAGTTTATTTTCAAGCTCGGAACACAGGTCAGCAGTAAAAATAATAAAAAGCAAAGGCCCAAGGACACTGCCTTGTGGAACGCCAGAAACAACAGTAACAGAAGGGGAATGACCACAGACTGAGATCTTTTCGTCAAAAAATCTTCAAAGATCCTTAAAAAATTGCCACCAATACCGATGAGCTGTAACTTATACAGAAGTGCTTTATGGTTGACTAAGTCAAAAGCAGAACTAAAGTCAATAGCCACGACACGAGACTCATGTCCCTGGTCCAATGAAGATTGCAAGTCATGGGTGAGTGTCAGAAGCGCATCACATGTACCCAGTCCCTTACGAAAACCAAACTGTGAGTTTGGTATAAAATTATGACTATTACAATAAGAGGAAAGGTGTCTGGACAAAAGCCTCTCATAGAGCTTGGATAGGATAGGCGTAATGGAGATAGGGCGATAGTCATAAGGAGATGATGTGGCAGTATTTCCCTTTGGAATAGGAGTGATACTAGCCTTACGCCAGCAAAGAAGAAAACTACCTGATTTCAAAAGCAACCTAAACACCACGGCCAATTTAGGTGCCAAGACCACTGCAACCTTTTTTAAAAAGAGAGGGAAACACCCATCCGGGCCTGTGCCACCATAGGTATCAAGATCAAGCAAATACCTTTTCAGTTCAGCTGATTTGAATGCCATTGAATTAAGGTTGGGTCTAGGGAAACATGTCAATGGCAAAGACAATTCCTGATTACTCTGCTTATTAATACAAATATTAGATAGAATATTGGCCTTCGATAATGGATCAAAAGAGATGGAGCCAACAGAATCACAAAGAGGAGGCATGGAGGAATCTATTCCAAATAAAGAGGACTTTAAAGCGGACCACCATTTATGAGGCTGTGTAGCTCCTGCCAGAACATCCTGAAGATGGGAGTTATAATCCCTCTCAGCACTATCATAAACTCTGCGCAGCTGCCATTTTAATAAACATAATGTTCCCAATGCAAGGGGGTTTGATTACGCCTCCATATACGATATGCAGCCTGTTTGTCATCAAATGCACGCTTGCAGTCATCATTAAACCATGCTTTATCCCTCATACGAGACTTAATTGTTTTTGATGGAACTCTTTTGCGAAGGATACCAAGAAGGGAATTGTTGAGAACTGAAACCGGGTCATGAGATCATAGTATGAGATTCCACTCAATATTACAAACATCATTACAAACGTTGTCCCAGTTAACACAGGATTACTTCTTCATATACAGGATTTAATCATGTATTAACACAAAACAGTTTGTCAAAGGAAACGATTATAGATTGCCATATACAGTAATGGTGAAATATCATATTATTTCCTATTATATTATACAAATTTTCCCTAATAAATTTATAGAGCTCCTAATTTCTAGTCATGGGGCACCATGATGAAATATATCAGACGGATTAGCTGTTGGGTAACTGTGAGAATCAGTGACATTGATTTGCTTAAAATCTGTAAAATATGAACAATATTTTTTGTCCGAAACATTTGCTATATATATATATATATTATCAACTATATTGTTATATTTTTAGATCTCTTTAAAGAGCCTGTACGTCTTGAAGATCTAGCTGCATATCATTAGTATTACATAGAAGGGTCAGTGTGATTAAAATCAAGAATATAGCTAAAACAGGTTTATTGCATATTGTACACTTTCATATTTTGTATTGAAATGTATAAAATTTCAAAAATATATATCCATTATCCAATTATAAAGAGGTGTTGCAGGACTAGACACATTTATTCAGGGAACTGGAAGTTGGAGCCGTCAGAGAAGACCATGCCAGAAGGGCCCTTGAGGACAATGTACACACCACGGGGAAGATGTCTCTTCAAACCGTGCTCGAAGTTAATGTAGCCAGAGGGCCCGAGTAGCTCTCTCTTCTTCCTGGATGGGACTCCCTGGTCGTTAAGCTGCAAGTTGTTACCGTCAGCAGTGACTACACCGGAGGGCCCGATCAGCACAATGTTGTCGGCCTGAGCGGAGGTGAACTGAACATTCTCACCACTGGGGTAGACAATACCAGAAGGACCGAAGGCGCCCTGCATAACGTAGTTGGATACGGGCATGGGTGTGTAAGGGACAGCGGTGTGGAGGGCGGCCTGCTCAGCAGTCAGTTGCAGGTTCTCACCGGTACTGGTAACAGCACCAGATGGCCCGATCAGCACGATGCTGCTGGCATAGTCGTGAGTGAACTGCCTGTTGACACCTGAAGGGTCAATAAGTCCAGATGGCCCAAGCTGGGCGCTGGCCCCAACCACCAGCACACAGAGAGCTGCCTGTACAAGAATTACAATTATTAATATTTAATATGACACTCGAGAAATACTTGTAAATAACTGATGCTTATCAACACTTTTCGGACAGAAAGTGTGTTCAGGTGGCATTTAGCATATGTAAAATAATAGACTTTCAGTGTAGACAATAAGGTACCGGTGTATATCAATTCTATGTTGAAAGAAGAGTGCTTCGAATAATGAACTGCAATGAAAACTGTATATTAAGGTATGCATAAAGTAATTGATTTACAGTATGTTCTATATTTTATTAAGGCAAACGCTAAATTACTTGTCTATGAAAGAGGTGTAATTTTCAGCGTGTAGGCGTGTTTGATTAAGAATTATTGTTTAAGCTAAATTATGTATAATTTTAATACTGTATGTGTGAGAGCTGTATACATAATTTCTAAGTAACCCCTAAGAATTTGCCTCTATAAACTGCAAACAAATTTACTCCGGCACCATCAATACAATTATATCCTTATACATATTTGACCAAAATTCTCTCAAAATTAGATTAGATTGCATATTAATGGCACTTTGCTACGGTACGTTTTGTCAAATTAATGTATATTCTCACCGAAGGAGGGACATCTACGCAGAGTATTAGGCTATAGTTATCTGGATCAGAGTTACCTCAAAAGTTAAGACAGTTTTACTATTTTGTAATGAGGCCCATCAGTGTATTTGCATAATAAGTGTAACATTTGTGCAGTATAAAATTATAGTTATTTTCACAAAAGATAACAATTGATAACAAAATAATGTAAAGCTGCCCATGTGCTATTACAGAGATGCTGTTGGTGCTTTAGTATGAATTCACGAATGGTTGCATAAGTATATATTCAAGTTACTCTTGTTCATTCAAATTCGACCCTACACTCACCAAAGTAAAAGTTTATGATGGGAAGGGATAGAGCAGAACGTAAATGTTACTTCATCTTTGATTAATTTTAATTAAGTATATACTTGGTATACAGAGTATGTACACAACTAAATATGATAGCATATGGTAAATTGGTGTCAAATATCAGTAACATCGTCTAATGTTCGTTTGAATAAATATATATGGCGTAAATGTGCCAAAGAAATTAAATATATTAATATAACTGATATCAGTTGATCTCCCAGCCAGTATTCTGTGACTTACCAAGAACTTCATGATGAGAGTAGTAGACACAGAACTCCTGAAGGCTACTGCCCAGAAGAGTGGCCTGGCCGGGTCTTATATACCCCGTCGCCAGCCACCTTTTGCCCTTTCTCGCCCTCGCCGCTCCACCAGGTGAACTTGAAACCTTCGGGGTAATTATCATGGTTACTGGGCAGCTCAGTGTTGGACTATGATATCATGGTGTCCTTATCCTCTCTCCGGTTATTTCGAGTGGTCTAGTTTAAGTTTGAGACGAAAAACTAACGGGGTTGGCTGAGGGGAACGAACAACACACATACACACACACCTTTCCAATCACAGCGTACGTAACTTTCCTCGGTTCTCCATACATTAGAAAAATCCCTTACACCAATGTTGAGCAGGTTAGATTTATATGCCAAAACGGCCCACTACTCACTGTGTTTTGTGTTTTCTATGAGGGAGACAAAAGGCAGAACTGCCTGTGACGAGTGCCTCTTCCAATAAGGAAATCATAAATTCTCCAAAATAGGATAGGTATTCATTTTAACCAACTAAAATCAAACATACCTAGTATAATCATTTCATAATGTTATCAGTTGGCCAAAGAACTTGCTTTAATCATACATTATTATTTTGTACTATAGCTTGAAGAGTTTGTATTATTGTTTAACAATTGTTTCATATTCAAATTGAAGAACTGTACATACCAATTATGCAATTTGATATCATATTAAATATTACATTTGAATTATTATTGTTGTAATTTTGATACTGTAATACAGAAAAGTGAAAACAAACTTATAACAAGAACATTAATACCTACATTCTATGTGAAAATAATAAGAATACAGCATAACAATATCGTTGTTTTAAGATCCATTTTAGAGTCGAAATAAACAGGTGTATAGGTTATTCCTTTCAGTTTGCCACACATTTTTGCGAGACTCAAGGTTCTTGCTTTGCGTTTAATTTAATCAAGACAGACTAGGGGATTGTGTAGTCGTAGTTCCACCATAATAACAGATAGATAATTCTAATGTTTCATGATATTGGCTCGCATTTCGAGAATTCAAATTTTACGCCAAACATGATTAAACAAACAATATTAGTAAAAACAAAATCAAGTGATAACGCATGAAATGTTACAAGTGCATTAACTTTATCAGACATTTGACGCACTTCTATCTGTCATTTCGATTAATATTTGATCATTTTAGGAAACTTAAGAAGGATATCTGGGATGTATAAAGTGGTATAAATGATCTAATGTACGCCCCTGACTTCCGGTATTTCTTCCCAAACTGAATAAAATCAACCGATGATGGTCCAAGTAATATCAACAAATGTCTCATAGTATGTCGAAGAGCATATATTCTTTCTCTTTCACTCACTCAGTCAGTCTCATGCTTACTCACTCAGTCTCACACACACTCAGTCTCACACTCTCTCACTCACTCAATCAATCTCAAACTCACTCAGTCTCATTTACACACACATACTATCACTCTGTCTCTCTCATTGGATATTTTTGAATTAGGAACACGTTCGAGGGAGATCTGCCTGGATGTAATTATGGCACGCATGTATTTATGACAGAGGAGTGAATGAACTAACTTACTGATTATTTTTATTGTTGCTAAAATTGGAATCATTAAGTTTTTGAGTATGCCAGGACGCAATTCTTCATTTCTGAAGGATATCAATATACGATTTGATTAAGCTTAGACAATATTTGTGGAAGCCAAAGGGTTAATCCTCACAGTATTTGATGACGCTTTCACGCTTTTTTAGGGCTAACATCAGACGATTTTCTTCAGCTTTGGACGGCTTTCTAGGAAACCCAAGGGTAAACTCGATCTTGATTTAGATTCTGAATCCTACAAAATATTTCCCAAACTGATTTCAATCCTCTAAAAACAAGCAATGCGCTCTACAGATCGCGACACCCAATTTGCTTTACAATATATATTCTCAATTCAAAAGTCTTTGAATCAGTGATGACATTTGTTTTCGCCTGTCCCCAATTTGTGCATGTAATTTACCAAACGAATGATATGCCCTTGTCACGAAGAATTATTTTCGTCTACATACTTTTCATGATTTGTTATTGATTTACAACTTTAGTATTGCTTACTCACCAACCAAGCATATAAGTTATTCACGCTCTGTTGTCATTGTATAGTTTGACTTTGTCTAAACAAAAATAATCACGTTGATTGAACAATCACTCGTCTTCCCCAATCCCATCACCAGGCACCACTCTTCAACACAATTAATGAGATATATTATTGCTTTGTTACTATATTCTTGATCTCATGGGTGTAATCATTTTCCCATTTTTCCTGTGAGTTTGTTTACCCCTTCAGGAGAACACATTACCCTTATATTCTTGTCAATTCTTGATTATTTTATGCAATTAAGGATGTATCTATAAGAAACAAAAAGGTAAACACTGTCCTAACTAACCGTCTGACTTCCGATATTACTGCAACAGTTAAATACAAGCGTTTAATGAAAGCCAAAGTAAAAGGAAGAAATCCGTCCACTAAAACTGAAAGAGTTAAGGGGGGTCACCGGCTTGTTTTATCTGTCTCTCCTTTTCTCTCTTTCCCTGGCTTGTATCCATTCGGCCAACTGTTTTAAAACGTTTATCCCCATCCAGGTGTCGATTTCTTCCTGGCGAGCGATAGCGAGCCAGCATTGTATGGAGAAATCCGGCTTCGCCGGAGAAACTTTTCTATCGAAAAATGTAAAAAATTAGCTTGCTGTCAAAACAAAGATATATATATGCTGGCTCGGTACCGCTCGCCAGGAAAATATTGACACCTGGATGGGGATAAACGTCTTTAAACAGTAGGCTGAATGGGGCCGAATCGATACAAGCCAAAGAGAGGGAGAAAAGAGAAAATAAGCGAGGTGGGGTTCCTTACTGACCGAGTTAATAGTAGTTTGAAGAATGATGAATATCTTTATCGTAATCGGTAATACCAGTTATCTTTATCAAAGTTTTTAACCCCTTTTGTACCGGAGACGTCTTTTTCATTATATTCTAGTTCCATTTAGACGATTTGGTGAAGGTTAAGAAGGATCTGTGGTAGACAAATAATTAAGCGAGATAGTTCGAAGCTTGTTAATTAATGGAGGCCCCTTTTATACTGACTATAATCGCTTAATAGTAGCCATGATAAAGTCAAAATTACGTCACCGGTACAGAAGGTATTAAGCAACGAAGTGTATATGGATATACCACAGCTTAATTGTGCTACTCGGCTGAGAACCAATACAAGTTTCAAGGTGATTGTCTTTAAATGTCAACTACAACTAGTAAGAACTGCATTAGCAGTTGATAGTGTTTTTACCAGTACTTGCTTGTACTTGTTTATACTTCTTCATCAAGAGGAGGAATCTATAATTATAATACAGCATGGTATTCATCCCCTTCCCTGTAAGTTAAATTGATCTACTGTTGGTATATTATTTTAAATAAGTCGACATGAACTTACAGATGAGGCAGTAACAAATATATACTATACTATACATTATGTTATATATACTATGTTAATATACTATGTTAATAAATACTATACTATACATTATGTTATATATACTATGTTAATATACTATGTTAATATACTATGTTAATATACTATGTTAATATACTATGTTAATATATACTATACTATACATTATGTTTCTCTCGGATGATATATTGTATGTCAATTTGTGGATCTACCTGGCCGTCTTATCTGGTCAATGTATTTAGAACTATTTTAAGAACTATATCAATTCAAAGGAAATGTGACTCATTCGACATAATATTCTAATCATTTAAGCTGTTAACATTTAATATATGTCTCAAATACTGTTTTGCTGGTGTAATAATTAGAGTATTAAAGATCTGTATGTGGCATCCGAAGTTCGAATCCCGTGAGGATCACATGCTTTCATTAATTTCATTGGGAAATGTTTAGTGTTGGGAGTGAACTACATTAATTAGATTATTTATATATATAATACTTTATCAACGTGTCCATACATAAAAATATAACATGTGAAACCATTATAAAACATATATTATTTGTCTTTCTGAAACATTTTCATGATACGAGAGGAAATAACTAACTTGGTTTGTCCTCCAGTTAGGACCGACTTATTTCGTAATTAAATTTTGCATGCTGGACCACAAACATGGAATCAATTACCAAACAATGTAACAGATATTAGCACCTCATGTACCTACAATATAGTTAAGCAAAACCAATAAGGAGTACTTGATAATATTGCAAGAACTGTAACTAGTATAAATATTGATTGTTTTCTGTATCACTTATCAGTATGTAAAAGTGCCTAAGCTCGAATCACGATTCAATACAAATATTTCCATGTCTGCTAAAGAGATTCGGCTCAGCAAACTATGCCGTGTAATATTCATGTGTGATTAATTTTTATACAACTGTATTATATTATAGCAAGAAATCTTGAATTTGAATTTGAAATTTGAACTGTAGTTCTTCACTAAAGCCCATTATTCCCTCAGCTTTGTCACTTCCAATATTTTGTCTTTCCTCCTAGTAACTTGTTTTTACTATAAATCATTTATTATAAATAACTAACATATATTTCTAACCTAACAGCAACTTCCCAACCTTTCAACTTCCTTCTCTGCCCACCTGTCTTTACCAAACGGCTCCCTTCATGATTATTTCCAACCGGCGACCTTTCCCTAATTCATCATTCATGCGCACCTTTCATCCTTAAGGGGATAATGCCCGTTTTTTGGGTCTATTAAATCATGTAGGCCTATACATATATTTTTAAATTTCCTTGTTAGACCTCCATCAAGCTAAGAAAAACTTCCCCTAGACCCCCTTTCAAGATAGATATGTACATTTTTCGGTTGAAAACTGTGCCGGCCGGAGGCAGGTTCGTCTTATAATTACAAACTCCCTATTGCTCGCCAGGAAAAAATCGACACCTAAATGACACGAAAGGTCTTACCATTGACAACGAAATGGGGCGACATATATTAAAAGCGTCAAACTAATGGGCTGAACGTCTTAAATTTTCAAAACTAATTGGGCTAAACACGAGGGAGAAAGGGGTCCAGAAAAACTACCCATCTTCCCTTAAGTCTTCTTCTATTTCGGTATCCATTCCACCTCATTTTCTTTAGTGTTATTATTCATTTCAGTGACCCTCTTCCAGTGTCTTCGTATATTGTACTTCCTCTATACCTCTATTAATTTCTCGATTCAGTAGCAATCTTTTAGTGTCTACATCTTGTATATTTCTTCATGTCTTCCGTTCATTAGTCCTCTTCTAGTTTCTCCATTCCTATTTAGTGATTCTGACTGCCACATTGTCCTAATGATCGTCCATGAACAAAGTAAAAACCTACATTTGTATAGAGGTAAATGGTATTACCTACATCACAAACGATGTTCAATGAGTCTTACGAATTATTGAAATGATCGAAATATAAATGTTATTGAATATAAGTTCAATTATATAATCCCAAGTTTGTTTTGAGAAACTGAGCATTATTTGTCAAGAACATATGAACTTATGAACATGTGAATACGGCAGAAGGCCGATTGGCCCACACAAGGCAGATCCCTTGCTTAGTTTAGGTCTTGTTTGGAATCTGCGTTTTACTGTCCTTAACCCTATTTGGTCAAAGGGGAGGAGGTCTTTTGGACCTCTACTGTTTCATTCCATTAGTTTGGAGATTTAAAACGTTTTATCCTATTAGTTTAGTGATAAGAGGCTCCACCCCATTTAGGTGTCAATTCTGTTACTGGGTGAGCAATAGCGAACTTGAGTTTAAGAGGATATGAGCCTCCGTCTGGGACATTATTCAATCGAAAAAAACAAAAAATGAAAGGGGTCTGGGTGGCCATTCTTTAGTTTGAAGGAAGTCTGGGAAGTGGATTTTGCTAGAAAATGGCAAGAGCAATACAAATTTTAATTATCTAATATATATATATATATATATATATATATATATATATATATATATATTACATCTAACTATTCAATCATTTATTAAGGATTCACTATATCCAACTCTCATATAATTTTAAGGTAGTATACTTGCTATGAATGATCTTTATGTAGGTAACTATACTTTCTGAGGGGGTATTCATTGTAACTATTTGTAACTTCCCCCTGTTACAACTCATGAGTCAGGAACCGTTCCCATGCCATTTAAGCAATCGTGCATTTGTGTGTCTCTCTCATGCCCTCATCCTATGACCGGAAGGTGTGATGGAAATTTCCTTCACCTCTGGGAGGTAGGGAGGAGGTGTGTAGTGAGGCTAGGCGGACTGGCAAATAGACTTTAGCAACGGGCACGAGAACATGGCCTTGAGATTCCTCTCAATATAGGAAATTCTCTATTACTTATATATTAGTACATCTGTACTGTATTATCTATTTCAGTTAGTACTTGAATGAATATCAAAGATGGTTGGATACCACATTCTTTCCATTCCTCCTTTACCTATATATAATATGTTTTAGGTATAAGTTGGATGGTGGCGGCGATACAATTATCTACCTAATTAACATAATCTATCATCAACGAGCAGAGAACGAGAGCTGAGATCAACCTACACAACAACTTCTACAATCAAACTATAACTAAAACATAATATTTAACTCCTAAGGACATCAACACCTTAAAACTAGGTTTAAGTCATCCTTACTAGGAGTCAAAAGTTAACCCTTATAATAAATATAGGACCGTACAATTAGTACGTCTTCCTAATCTTAACCCCATAGGCCTACTTACAGTGACTGTCAACAGTTATTTGTAACATATAATATATAATAAATAATATATTCCAATAACCCACAAGACGTCGGATCTGACAGTGTTAACTCCTTCACTTAGATAACAATGTTTATACAGTATTCATACTATAGCAATAGGAATACTGTATGCTCAAATTCTAGGAATGATGAGTTAAAAAAAAATTTAAATTAATAAATTTGCTCTGTCTGGTCCTTCCTAAGTCAAATTTTCAAAAGTATTTTTGACTACCCGATATGTTGCTGAATACATCTAATAAGCTTTCTTGGCTGAAATGTAGTAAGCAGAAGCTTTAAATTGTTACTGATGGATGAAGTAATTGTTAACCGGTTCAAGTTTTACATTTCTGACGTACAGTAAAGCTGCACAATGCAAACAAATAAATAAATACAAAATAAACACTATATGCGGTGAAATAGATATTCTGTAGGTAATTTTTGTGTGTGTAGATGGCCATATAATATGCATTAAGTTTGAAATTTTTATAAATCAGTCATTTCCACTTATGAGACAAATATCAGCATACGAAGACAAACTCTACAGCTTAACACAATCAGGTCCGACCTCTTTCGGGTTATGATATTATGTTTGATTAATATTGATGATCTGGCGTTTTTTTGCCATTTTTGAGCAAAGTATTATATCGTGGCCCCTGTGCTAATAAAAATGCTTTCCCAGATTTCCTTCAAGCTGAGGAATACTCCCCTGGACCCCATTCAAGCTAAATAAATATACATTTATCGACAACAAAATGGCCTGGCCAAAAGCCGATTTCTTCTCATGTACAGGCTCGCTTGCATAGCACATAAATTATGGGGATAAGTGTCTTATTATCGCCAAACTAATGAAATGTAACGTCTTAAATTTCCCAGTTAATGGAGCGAAACAGGGGAGGTCTAAAAGGACCTCCTTCGGACCAAAAATGGTTTATATTGAAGCATCTACTGTAGATAGCAGTGCAACACTTGTGTTTTATGTCGCATCCTACGAGGCTGAGCAGCTGAGCATTTTCATAATAGACATCCTAGGCTTTAATCATCGTTTATATATATATATTTGTTTTTAAAGATGCTAACGCGTAATAAACGATCGAAATACATTTAAAATTTGAAAATTAATGTAATATGGTTTACTGAAGTCACTTAATCGGCATGGTAAACGAAAACTAGTCGCATACTGCAATATTGTCATGTTCCATGTAGTTATAACAATAATATTTTAGTTGTATATATCTGGATGAATATTGTACATTTGTCGAATACAACTATGATACTTAACAAACGTATAATTTCATTGGAAATACATATGTCATAATCTATTATGGATAGAATATGAAACAAGTAATTAGATTTGCTGCTTAAACGTAAACTTGTGGTTATATGATCCTAGGTTTATCAATATTTTAGACATATATGTACAGTTGCCCACATACGTTCAGTTCTTCGTCATCATCTTATGTATGAAAGTAAACTTAATATGATTGAGTTGCGAGTACGGTTTCTTTAAATTATCAGTTGACTCGTCAGCTGAGTTAAGGGGAGGCGGACCGTTTTTCTGGACCCCCTTCTCCCTAATGTTTAGCCTCACTAGTTTTGAGATTATAAGACGTTCGGCCCATTAGTTTGGCGATTTTAAGACCTTTCGACCCATTTCGTTGTCAATTTTAAGACCTTTCCTGCCATTTAGGTGTCGATTATTGCCTGGCGAGCGATAGCGAACCTGCAATTTTAAGAGGAACTGGCCTTCGACGGCGACATTTTTCGTACACATTTATCTTGAAGGGGGGCCTAGGGGGTGTTTTTCTAAGCTCGATGAAGGTCTAGCGAGGAAACTAAAAAAAAATAATGAATACATTAATTAATAGACCAAACAAACGGTCAGTCTGCCCTTAACCACTGCCAAAGAAAGTACACTCGTAAATCAGTCCTGCACATTATACTTCCATGTACAAAATCACGGACAGAAACATAATTTATGTGGGCAACTGTATATACATTAAGGTGAGCTGTATGGAATCATGGTAAATGGTAACATTGTTATTCGAGAGGAATGTACAGTCACGCTAAAAAGTCATGTCCAAGCTGTCATTACGTTTAACTTGCTCTGTGCTGTATTTATGTCTGTCAGATGTTGAATAGGGTGGGTAAGTGTAGGGACATGCTTGTATATTTCCCTCGATATTGTGACGTTAACCACTCCGTTAGAACCGCATGGCTTGTCCTACAGTGACTCGCTAGGATCGCCAGGGCAGTGGATGTGGCTACAGTTGATGTATTGTTGTGTGTTTTATTTCATATGAAAGCTCGTGTCATGGGCAGTCCAGAAAGGCTCTTTGTTTTCACCCATGTCAAGGCTTTATATATTTAATTGCAAAGTATATGTTTCATCATTAAGTAGTAATGATAGGAGTTGAGAGAGAGAGAGAGAGAGAGTAGAACAGAGTGGGGGGGAGGCGTGCAGTGATTTGCTATACTCGATGACGTCATAGCTGGCTGGCTTCTCGGGGATTGGTTAGAGGAGTTTTTTACCATGCTTGATGACGTCATGTTTAGCTAGCTTCTTTAGCATTGGTCAGAGGATCTGTTACCGCTTTTCTACGCGGTTCGAGCTAGTGCTAGTATATATACAGCTCCCTCGCCACTTTCTCTCTCAGATCTGGTTTGTAGAACGCATCCCTCTTATCCCTTGGATACCTGTCCCCCTCACTGCACCTGAGAACCTTTTCCTCTGCCTATCTCTCTCATTTTCCATATCTTTCACCACCTTTTATTAATATTATACCCCCTCTGGTTAACTCTGCAAAATCAGCTTCATGCTGGCCAGTTGTATTGTGCGTTAAGGTCTGATATAACCCATGTATGTTAGTTGTTAAGATAAGTTGATCACGAAGTATTGGTTGGCATTCATATTGTTCAGTACTGCTTCCTATAATTATTAGTGCTCTGCTAGATTAGATAATGCTAGACTAGGATTCTGATATTATAAGGTATTGTTTCCTATGAGTGCTGGCTTTAGTTAAAAGCTGCACGACATACCTGAGAACTGGAGTTGATTGAGTAAATTCTAGTCTGTGTGCCATTGAGAGTAGAGCATGCACGAATGAGGGCTTTTTGCCTATACCATTCTGCACTGTTCTAGGCTCGGTTGTTTATCTTTGAGGTACGCCAGGAGAACGCTTAATACTTCGGTATTAAGGTTTCTCAAGAGAGCTACCCTTCCCTATAACGTAATATTTGACGCACAGACTTGAGATTTGCACTAGGTTATGCGGCATGCCATGCGCACCAGTATCTCGTATCATTGACTCCAGCTAGACTTTATCAGTCATAGTAGACATTAAGTATATTAACCCAATTACTCTTTTTATGCATACCCGTTTATGATTACACAAGCATTTCGCAGCCTAGTTTGATGTATGGAGACACAAACGACTTAGGCTCTTTTTGTTGATAGGACTACTGCATTGTCGTGGCGATTATTATTGTTGTAGCGTTTAGGATATTCTTGGCCCCGACTGCATTATATATCCTGCCTTTTGTGTGCATAGCCTGCACGAGCATTGTTCCGCTGCCGGCCTTTTTGGGTTCCATTTCCGATTCGAGCATCTTGATAGCATCTAACATTTAAAGAAGATTCCTTGTTGGTGTTGAAGGACTTTAGTGCACTTTCTTTCATGCAGGAGTGCCTGACATTTATTGATTAAAGTAACGTAAGCTGTAACTTCTCTTACCACCTTACTTTGCATACCATAACCAAGCACCTTCGGTTATAGGTAGTAATAGGCTGTTTTCACATAACATTAAGCCAAGAGTAGACGCACATTTATTGAGAGTTTAATAACCTATTATTGCATAAAGAACTCTGTAGAGTATTTGTGTTCTTTGTTCACTGGGAATATACATCAGAGGTTGGATCTAGCGCTTTCCGTTGTAGCATTTATGCCATTACTAGTCCAATGAATAAGAGCCCTGATATATTTAAACCTCAGTCGTAACAAATGGCGACCTTACCCAGGATTTGGTGAACCTACATTTATTAGCAGGGAACATTTGTTGTTTTGGGGAATATTTTGCGGGGATCAGCAAGAATATTTTTTTTTTTTGCAACATAGTATAGCCCTTGAGTATTTCCGAGAATTTTTGTGTGTATATTGAGGTATAAGAGTTTGGGGTGCTTCTTTTCTGAATATTGAGGTGGAAATTTTTTGTGAGCATCATGTCTTATACCGGATCAGAGGAGAATGGAGACACAGTACGTAATGTCGAAACTGAGGAACAGCAGTATGATGAAAGGGTTAATCAGGTGAACTGTGAGGAGGATGCTAGGATATTTTTGCAATGGCCTGTTACTGCCGAGCGGTTGGAGGCTATGGATCGGTACGGTCTTCAATGCCTGGCCACAGCTATCGGTCATGCGGGTACTAGCAGCATGACCTGGGATAACTTGATAATGTGTGTACTGGGCAGGGTGACTGGTGAGCGAGATGGGTTGAGTGCTCAGAGCCCTTCGGCCATGCTTCCCCTACACTCGACTCCCAGCCATCCCAGTAGTTTGCCGACCCCGAGTACGCTTCCACAGTTGGGTGGTGACTGGCAGGGGGGGTTGCCCCTGGGGGGACCACCGGTAATTTCAAACATTGTAGCACCTTCACCTCCTCAAGGGTTAACTCCAGAATTATTGCTTCAGCTCGAATTAGCTAAGATTCAGCAGCAAATAGAATTAGCCAAGATAGAAGAGAGAAAAAGTCACTAGCAACAAAGGGCAGGTGAGCTTCAGCAGCAAATAGAGCTAGCAAAAATCCAAGCTGAGTCGACTAAGTACTGTGCCGACAGGGACGTAGAGAAGTCGCGAGTAGAGACAACGGGACAGCGACTTGGGGCTGGTAACCGTGCTCATGATCAATCTCTCTCGCACTTATTGAAACTGGTTCCGGTGTTTGATGAGAGTGGGGTAACAGAATTTTTCGCACGCTTTGAGAAGAAGTGCCAGGAACACCAGTGGCCAGAGAATAAATGGGCAGCACTTGTATCCTCTAGATTAATAGGCAAGGGTCTTAAAGCCTATGATGCGTTACCTTTGGAGCCATGTATTGTGTATGAGGATCTCAAGGAGGCTGTCCTGAGGGCTTACGAACTGCAACCAGAAACGTACCGTTTGAAGTTCCGGGGTGTAACTAAGGGAAGAGATAGCACCTTTTTGGAACACGCCCGGGACTTGTCCGATGCTATGGGGAACTGGCTCCGATCTGAGAAGGTAACAACATTTGATGGAGTTAAGCAGTTAATGATGTTGGAGCAGTTCTTTAAAACCTTAGCGGCGAGCAACATAAGTCGAGTTAAAATAAGCTGGACTATGTGGCGGCGCTCGACATAGGTCGAGTGGCAATTTCAGCACGTAATGTGGCTGAGAGAGAGAGACAAGTGGTGGCAGGAGACTAGCGAGCGTATGACTGCTCCAGACCACCGCGGAGAACCTACTGACACAAATCTCAGCTCCCTCCTCCCTCTCTCACTCGCTACATACTCAATTATGTACCGAAAGTACCGAATTACCTGCTTTTTGCACTCGCGTTGCACGGTTATTGCAAGAAAACTATCCATCATACAAGGATCGTTATGGTGTCATTCGAAAGCTCTGTTTATGCCCTTTCAGGGATAGGTACTTGTTTTACGTTCTGGGTCTTATTTAGGCATGAAAATGATCACGTAAACAGCCCTATTTTGGCTAAAAACACCCCGCTGTGCGGTACATATAAATAAACCGCATAGGCCGCTCGTAAGGTGTTAAGAGCACGGGCGGTGATCTAACTTTGAACTTAAAGGAGAAAAACCCAAGAACTCTAGTCGAAGCAGCAGAAATGGCTGATCGACGGCTGTCATTGATTCGGGGTTGCGGGTCCTCACAGAAGTACGATGCAAGTGCTAGGGACCGTTATCCTCCCCCTCCCCGTAGCAATGACACATTTAAACAAAAGAGCAATGAAACTAAAACTGAATCCAAACCTAACACCACGCCGTATGAGAAAAGTCAGGGGCTTTTTACATCACAGTATAAGCCGAAACCGAAATTGATGTGTTTTAAGTACCACCAGGAGGGTCATAAGGCAAATGAGTGCCCTAGTCGACCTCCTCCGGCAGCCATGTCTTTTGCTCACGGCATTGGAGTGTTCAAGAGGACATCGGAGTTTGTTAGAGGCATTTCTTCCGAGGTAAATACACTGCCAGTGCAGAAGGATCCGGAAGGCTTATTCCCTGTCCGTGATGCCTTTAGTGACCACAGGGGACTCGGTTGTGTGGAGTGGGGGGGTAGAAGACATGAGGTGAGAATTTTGTGTGACACTGGGGCATCGCAAACATTGTTGAGGAATTTCACTGGTAAACCTGTAAATACGGCGCGGGTGGTTGTGGTTCAGGGAGTTAATGCAACAAGGTCATACTCGCTTGTAAGAATGAAGATGGAAGTTGATGGTGTGACTCGTGACCTGGATGTAGGAATTGTGGAGAAGTTACCTGTTGGGGGCGTCGACCTCCTTCTCGGCAACGACTTTGCGGGGCCTACTTGTGAGGCTCCACCCATAGTCGTTGCCGAGAAGCCGGCCGACGTGAGTAGGGAGGAGCAGGAGTGGGTTGAGAAGTGTCCGGTGCAACCTAGGGCGTGTGTTGTCACCAGATCTATTGCATCCAGGGAGTCACATTCTGGTCAACAGTCTTTAGACAAGCGGAGGAAAGGTACCGAAAAGGGGTCGAAAGTTGATGCGGTTGAGAGTTTAGTATCAACGGACTTTCTCGGGGACTCATTATTAGGACCGATTTTCGAGTCTGGAGAAGACCCATTAACTGTTACTGAGAAGGCAGAGGATGGGCTTAAAAAGACGAAGAGACAGCAACGATACACAGAGAGAGAGCAACGGGAGGCTAAATTCAGTGTAGGAGGGGGGCATGAGTTGTTTCGCAAACACTTAGATCAGCTTGCTCCTTCGGACATTCGTAAATTGCACTTAGAAGACCCGGAGGTTCTTGAATGTGCTATCGGTGCTGTCGAGTTGGAGGAGGACAGTGATGCACAGTCGGGAGATGTAGCAACAAGGTACCTTGACGCGTACCCTATGAGAAATGGGTCAGCGAAGACGGTGGTCTGAAGCTTGCTAGTGTATTTTTCCCAGTATGGTTATCCGCGGGAGATTCAGTCAGACCAAGGATCCAACTTCACTTCTAGCCTCTTTGTTCAAGCAGTACCGCAGCATGGGATTGTTACGGTTGTGTCATCTGCGTATCATCCAGAGAGCCAGGGTGTGTTAGAGCGATGGCACTCAGCCTTGGAATCTGTGCTTCGTTATTGTTGCTTTGAGAGTGGGAAGGGTTGGGATCTTGGCCTGCCATGTGTTTTATTTGCTGCACAGGAGGTACCTGGGGAAAGTTTGGGATTCAGCCCTATTGAGCTCGTCTTTGGACACCGTGTCAGAGGGCCTCTCAATATGGTTAAAGAAATATGGGAGGGTGCAGAAAAACCTTGTTCTATGCTCAAGTATGTCCTCGACAGTCGAGAACGGATGTTGCGCAGTCTGGAGTTGGCTGGCCGTAATTCGACTAGCTCTCAGGCCCTCATGAAGGACAGGTACGACCTCAAGGTTAAACTCAGGGAGTTTCGCGTGGGTCAGGAGGTGTTGATTCTACTGCCCCTTGTAGGTCATCCCTTATCCGCGAAGTACACTGGTCCTTATAGGGTGGTTGAGAGGCTATCGGACATGGATTGCTTGGTAGCCACTCCAGACAGACGGAAGCGCAATCAGTTATGTCACGTTAATCTCATGAAGGAGTATGTGAGGCACCCCCCTGAGCCTCTCACTGTGCCTGTGATGACGTTTAGCAGTCAAGGTGGAGAAGGAGAACGGGACAGTCAAGCTCAGGTGGAGGATAACTGGAAGGATAAGAAATTCAAATGGGCGCCTGAGTGTGAGAAGGCGTTTGGAGTAGTAAAAACACCTGTTGTGCACTCACCCGATCCTCAGGGCCCCTGACTTTAGCCTACCTTTCCAACTAGCAACAAATGCTAGTGGTGTGGGGGCTGGTGCCGTCCTTGGGAAAAAGGACGATGATGGGCTGGAGCATCCTGTTAGTTTCTGCTCGGAGAAGTTCAATTCGGCCCAGGGGAGCTGATCTGTTGTCGAGGAGGAGCTGCTGGCGGTTGTGCTTGCGCTGGGGCATTTCGGTGTCTATGTTCCAGCCTATGGTCCAGTCGTTGTAGTTTACCCAGATCATCACCCTTTCAAGTTCTTGGACCAGTTTCACAATCGGAATATGAGGCTGACCAGGTGGTCACTAAGGTTACTGGTATATAACCTGGACATACGCCATATTGCCGGTTGTGACAACGTGGTTGCAGATTGTCTTTCAAGGGTGTATGATCCTGGGTAGATTGACACACGGGTAGCCTCCTGCTTTAGTTTGAATAGTATTTTGCGCTTGGTGCTTGTTGGCTCGCGGTTGTAGCCCAGCGTATTGGGTCGTAAAGCAGGAGTTAGCGTTTGGTATAGAAGAAGAAACTAGGCTTGCCCCTATAGTGCAGCCGAAATAAACAAATTAAAAACATAAAAATCAAATAAAAAACTCTTTCTTTGATAGTTGAATTTTTTCAGTATGTTATAGCAGTAATTCTGAGTTGCACTCCTCTCAGAATGCTGGGCTAGAGAAGCTCGCTCTTGAGGAGCATAACTACATATGATTTAACCTATTGTGTTGGGGAGGGTAATAATTTTGTAAAATGTTTTGTTGAGAACTGTGCCAGATATTTTACTGCCGCTGGGTGATGGGAAGTAGAGATATAGCATGGGTTCTAACAATCAGATTTTTGTGAGCCTTGGGCCTCTGAGAAAAATCTTGGGGGGGGGTGTGACGTTAACCACTCCGTTAGAACCGCATGGCTTGTCCTACAGTGACTCGCTAGGATCGCCAGGGCAGTGGATGTGGCTACAGTTGATGTATTGTTGTGTGTTTTATTTCATAATTTTGAAAGCTTGTGTCATGGGCAGTCCAGAAAGGCTCTTTGTTTTCACCCATGTCAAGGCTTTATATATTTAATTGCAAAGTATATGTTTTATCATTAAGTAGTAATGATAGGAGTTGAGAGAGAGAGAGAGAGAGAGAGAGAGTAGAACAGAGTGGGGGTAGGCGCGCAGTGTTTTGCTATACTCGATGAGGTAATAGCTGGCTGGCTTCTCGGGGATTGGTTAGAGGAGTTTTTTACCATGCTTGATGATGTCATGTTTAGCTAGCTTCTTTAGCATTGGTCAGAGGACTTGTTACCGCTTTTCTACGCGGTTCGAGCTAGTGCTAGTATATATACAGCTCCCTCGCCACTTTCTCTCTCAGATCTGGTTTGTAGAACGCATCCCTCTTATCCCTTGGATACCTGTCCCCCTCACTGCACCTGAGAACCTTTTCCTCTGCCTATCTCTCTCATTTTCCATATCTTTCACCACCTTTTATTAATATTATACCCCCTCTGGTTAACTCTGCAAAATCAGCTTCATGCTGGCCAGTTGTATTGTGCGTTAAGGTCTGATATAACCCATGTATGTTAGTTGTTAAGATAAGTTGATCACGAAGTATTGGTTGGCATTCATATTGTTCAGTACTGCTTCCTATAATTATTAGTGCTCTGCTAGATTAGATAATGCTAGACTAGGAGTCTGATATTATAAGGAATTGTTTCCTATGAGTGCTGGCTTTAGTTAAAAGCTGCACGACATACCTGATAACTGGAGTTGATTGAGTAAATTCTAGTCTGTGTGCCATTGAGAGTAGAGCATGCACGAATGAGGGCTTTTTGCCTATACCATTCTGCACTGTTCTAGGCTCGTTTGTTTATCTTTGAGGTACGCCAGGAGAACGCTTAATACTTTGGTATTAAGGTTTCTCAAGAGAGCTACCCTTCCCTATAACGTAATATTTGACGCACAGACTTGAGATTTGCACTAGGCTATGCGGCATGCCATGCGCACCAGTATCTCGTATCATTGACTCCAGCTAGACTTTATCAGTCATAGTAGACATTAACCCTTAATTAGCGGCGAGCAACATAAGTCGAGTTAAATAAAGCTGGACTATGTGGCGGCGCTCGACATAGGTCGAGTGGCAATTTCAGCACGTAATGTGGCTGAGAGAGAGAGACAAGTGGTGGCAGGAGACTAGCGAGCGTATGACTGCTCCAGACCACCGCGGCGAACCTACTGACACAAATCTCAGCTCCCTCCTCCCTCTCTCACTCGCTACATACTCAATTATGTACTGAAAGTACCGAATTACCTGCTTTTTGCACTCGCGTTGCACGGTTATTGCAAGAAAACTATCCATCATACAAGGATCGTTATGGTGTCATTCGAAAGCTCTGTTTATGCCCTTTCAGGGATAGGTACTTGTTTTACGTTCTGGGTCTTATTTAGGCATGAAAATGATCACGTAAACAGCCCTATTTTGGCTAAAAACACCCCGCTGTGCGGTACACATAAATAAACCGCATAGGCCGCTCGTAAGGTGTTAAGTATATTAACCCAATTACTCTTTTTATGCATACCCGTTTATGATTACACAAGCATTTCGCAGCCTAGTTTGATGTATGGAGACACAAACGACTTAGGCTCTTTTTGTTGATAGGACTACTGCATTGTCGTGGCGATTATTAATGTTGTAGCGTTTAGGATATTCTTGGCCCCGACTGCATTATATATCCTGCCTTTTGTGTGCATAGCCTGCACGAGCATTGTTCCGCTGCCGGCCTTTTTGGGTTCCGTTTCCGATTCGAGCATCTTGATAGCATCTAACATTTAAAGAAGATTCCTTGTTGGTGTTGAAGGACTTTAGTGCACTTTCTTTCATGCAGGAGTGCCTGACATTTATTGATTAAAGTAACGTAAGCTGTAACTTCTCTTACCACCTTACTTTGCATACCATAACCAAGCACCTTCGGTTATAGGTAGTAATAGGCTGTTTTCACATAACATTAAGCCTAGAGTAGACGCACATTTATTGAGAGTTTAATAACCTATTATTGCATATAGAACTCTGTAGAGTATTTGTGTTCTTTGTTCACTGGGAATATACATAAGAGGTTCGATCTAGCGCTTTCCGTTGTAGCATTTATGCCATTACTAGTCCAATGAAAAAGAGCCCTGATATATTTAAACCTCAGTCGTAACAATATGAAGAAAGGAAGCTTAGATATTGCTGATACCAATTATTGATCAAAATATACTTAGTGCCGAGACATGTCTTATTAGCGCGAAACAACAAATACAAGTGAAATGGACCGACAGATACATATACATTATGTAAAACAATAATAAGATTGTGTGTATTTGGTAAGAACTAAGAAGCTTGGCAAACCACGAGGTATTATTTACTGTTTTCTCTATGGTATTCATCTTCATATAAGATTCAAGATTATTGTGTTTGAAAGAATTGCATGCCCAATTTGTGCTATGTTTGTTCCAATTTCAAACAAAACGGAAGGATATATAAATTAGGAGGAAAGTAATTATTATATATATATATATACCGGGTATATATATTATCAACTATATTGTTACATTTCTAGATATCTATAAAGAGACTGTACGTCTTAACAATAATTAGGAAGACTCTTAAAGCTAGTCTAATGTACTTTGAAGATCTAGCTGCATATCATTAGTATAACATAGAAGGGTCAGTGTGATTGAAATCAAGAATATAGCTACAACAGTTTTATTGCATATTGTACAACATTCATATATTTATTGAAATGTATCAAATTCAAAAAAATATATATGCAGAATCCAATTATAAAGAGGTGTTGCAGGACTAGACAAATTTATTCAGGGAACTGGAAGTTGGAGCCGTCAGAGAAGACCATGCCAGAGGGGCCCCTGAGGACAATGTGCACGCCACGGGGAAGATGTCTCTTCCAGCCGTGCTCGAAGTTAATGTAGCCAGAGGGCCCGAGTAGCTCTCTCTTCTTCCTGGAGGGGACTCCCTGGTCGTTAAACTGAATGTTGTTACCGTCAGCAGTGACTACACCGGAGGGCCCGATCAGCAAAATGTTGTCGGCCTGTTCAGAGGTGAACTGAACATTGTTACCGCTGGGGTAGACAATACCGGAAGGACCGAAGGCGCCCTGCATAACGTAGTTGGGTACCGGCTGGGGTGTGTAAGGGACAGCGGTGTGGAGGGCGGCCTGCTCAGCAGTCAGCTGCAGGTTATCACCGGTACTGGTAACAGCACCAGATGGCCCGATCAGCACGATGCTGCTGGCATAGTCGTGAGTGAACTGCCTGTTGACACCTGAAGGGTCAATAAGTCCAGATGGCCCAAGCTGGGCGCTGGCCCCAACCACCAGCACACAGAGAGCTGCCTGTACAAGAATTACAAATATTAATATTTAATATAACACTCGAAAAATACTTGTATAGTATATAACTGCTGCTTATCAATACTTTTCGAACTGGAAGTGTGTTCAGTTGGCATTTAGCATATGTAAAATAATACCAAGCAAGAGAGAGTCGAAAGATGGAGGGAGTACTTCAGTGAGTTGCTAAATGAAAGGAATGAAGAGCCAGCAAACATAGCTGGATATGGTATGGGAGGGAGAAGAAGAGAAGTAGTGGAGGAGGAGGTGGGGATCAGGAGGTCAGAAGTGTGGGAAGCCATGAAAAGAGTGAAGTTGGGGAAAGCACCAGGAACAGATGGAGTGTGTGGGGAAATGTTGAGGTATGGTGGTGAGATAGTGATAGAATGGGTATGGAAAATGTGCAAACTAGCATGGGAGAAGGGGAGTGCACCCGATGACTGGAAGACTGGCATAATAGTCCCCCTATATAAGGGCAAAGGGGAAAGAGGAGTGTGTGGTAACCACCGAGGAATATGTCTTCTAAGCGTAGTAGGGAAGGTATACAGTAGGGTAGTGATTGAGAGAGTGAGAGTGAGAACGGAGAAATGGATAGGCGACGAGCAGGGAGGTTTTAGGAAGGGAAGAGGATGTGTAGATCAGATTTTTACCCTGAATTGTGTTGTGGAGAAGTATCTGGAGAAGAAACAAAAGGTGTATGTTGCCTTTATGGACTTGGAGAAGGCCTATGACAGAGTGGATAGAGAAGGTTTGTGGAAAGTACTTAGAATATACGGAGTAGAGGGCAAGTTGCTGAAAGCAGTGAAGAGCATGTATGAGGGTGCAAAGGCGGCAGTACGTGTGGAGAGTGAGCAGAGTGAGTTCTTTGACCTGAATGTTGGTTTGAAACAGGGGTGTGTGATGTCCCCGTGGTTGTATGGATGGAGTTATGAAAGAAATACTATCAAGAGCAGTGGATGTTGGTGTATCGCTGAAGAGGGAGGGAATTGAGTGGAAGCTACCTATACTGCTGTTTGCGGATGATACAGTTCTGATGAGTGATAATGAATGGGAGTTGCAGGGTCTGGTAAATGAGTTTGGAACAGTGTGCGAAAAACGGAATTTGAAGGTAAATACGGGGAAGAGCAAGGTTATGGTCTTCGAAAGGGGTGAAGTCACAGAGTGTGAGGTGAAGCTGAACGGTCAGGCTATGGAGATCGTCAACTCTTTTAAGTATCTGGGCAGTGTGTTGAGTAAAGATGGGACTATGGATGAAGAGGTGCGGGAGAGGGTACAACAGGGGAAGAGGGTTGTAGGAACGCTAAAAGCAGTAACAAGAAATAGGGTGGTCAGTATGGAAGTGAAGAAGTCCTTGCATGACAGTGTGGTAATCCCGACACTGACTTACGGAAGCGAAGCATGGACGTTGGTTGAGAGACTCAGACCAAGAGTGAGAGCAGTGGAAATGAATTACTTAAGGAGTGCGTGCGGAGTTACATGGAGGGATAGACAGACTAATGAGGAAGTAAGAAGGAGGTGTGGTGTGGAGGTAGATGTGCTGGAAAGTGTGAAAAGGAACAACTTGAGATGGTTCGGCCATATGGAACGTATGGAAAGCGAGAGAATGACTAAGAGGGTGTATGAGAGCGAGGTGGAGGGACAGAGGGGGAGAGGTAGACCGAATATGAGGTGGAAGGATGGAGTGAGGAAGTACATGAACGAAGGTGGTGCTGGTTGGGGGGAGGGGCGTCGACTGACTGGGGACAGAGGTGCATGGGGGCGGTTCGTTCGTGGCCACCCCTTCGGGGATCACGGCGTCAGGCAATAGATAGATAGATAGAAAATAATACCCTTTCAGGGTAAACAATAGAGTACCGGTATATATTAATTCGATTTTGAAAGAAGTGTTTCGAATAATGAATTGCAATGAAAACTGTATATTAAGGTATGTATAAATTAATTGATTTATTTTCTGTATTTAAGGGGAGGCAGACCGTTTTTCTGGACCCCCTTCTTCCTAATGTTTAGCCTCACTAGTTTTGATATTATAAGATTTTCGGCCCATTAATTTGGCGATTTTAACACCTTTCGCCCCATTTTGTTGTCAATTTTAAGAGCTTTCGTGCCATGTACGTGTCCATTATTTCCTGGCGAGCGATAGTGAGCCTGCAATTTCAAGAGGAACCGGCCTTCGGCCAGGACATTTTTCTACCGACAAATTTACAAATTTATCTTGGAGTCTAGGGAGTGTTTTTCAAAGTTTGATGGAAGTCTAGGGAGGAAATTAAAAATATATATGAATAAATTAATAAATAGATCAATCAAACGGCCGGCCTCCCCTTAATGCAAACACTAAGTTACTTGTCTATGAAAGAGGTGTAATTTTCAGCGTGTAGGCGTGTTTGACTAAGTATTATTCTTTGAGCTAAGCTATTTATAATGTTATACTGTACTATATGTGTGAGAGCTGTATACATAATTTAAAATGAATCCCTAATAATACGTCTCTATAAACTGCAAAAAAAAAAAAAAAAAAATATATATACTGTATATATATATATATATATATATATTATATCCTTAATACATATTTGAGCAAAATTCTCTCAAATTTAGATTACATAGCATTTTAATGACACTTTGGTACCGTACGTGTTGTCAAATTAATGTAAATTCTCATCGAAGAAGGGACATTTAACCAGAGTATTATGCTATTGTTATCCGGATCAGAGTTATCTCAAAAGTTAAGACAGTTATACTATTTTGTAATGTGGCATATCAGTGTATTTACATAATAAGTGCAACATTTATGCAGTATAAAGTGATAGTTTTTTTTGCAAAGTATAACTATTGATAATAAATAAATGCACAGCTGCCCATGTGTTATTACAGAGATGCGTTTGGTGTTGTATTATAAATTCACGAATTGTTGCACAAGTCTATATTTAAGACACTCTTTTTCATTCAAATTCGTCCTAAGACTTACCAAAATAAAACTTAATGATGGGAAGGGATAGAACAGAACTTAAATGTTACTTCATCTCTGATTAATCTGAATATAATATATACTTTGTTATACAGTTAATGCACACAACTATATGTGACATAATATGGTCAATTGTTGTCCTTCCAAGAAGTAGCAATAATTTTGTAATCAAACCAGATATTAAAACAAATTAAGTTAAAACTTTAAACAAATATAAATCATTACAAAAAAACACCGAACTTTAAAATATGCAAATGCCAAAAATAATACAAAAGTCGAGGAGGAGAAAACTCAAAACAACCAAATATTCTATGGTAGCGTATCATTGCAGTCATTGGCAGGGCTTTATGGATATTTTGTTAACACAATTTTAATGATGATTGATTATAATTTTATGCTACAGGGAATATGTGTAGATTATATATCATATATGCTTGTAAATCAGGATTAACGATAATATTTTGAAATTCTCTTTTCCAACCAACATCTTGTTATTCACCAAGAACTGAATGATTAAATTTTTGTCTAAAAACGTCCTTCCTACGTTTAGAACAATCGTCTAGTGTTAATCAATATACAATAACTACACTCAAGACGCTATTGGAGATGGGTTTGAACTTAAATACAATTCTTGCCGGATATCAGTAACATCGTCTAATGTTCGTTTGAATATAATAAAAATGGCGTAAATGTGCCGAAGAAATTGAATATATTAATACAACTGGTATAGTTGATCTCCCAGCCAGTATTCTGTGACTTACCAAGAACTTCATGATGAGAGGAGTAGACACAGAACTCCTGAAGGCTACTGCCCAGAGGAGTGTCCTGGCCGGGTCTTATATACCCCGTCGACAGCCACCTTTTGCCCTTTCTCGCCCTCGCCGCTCCACCAGGTGAACTTGGCTGAGGGGAACACACACACACACACACACACACACCTTTCCAATCACAGCGTACGTAACTTTCCTCGGTTCTCCATACATTAGAAAAATCCCTTACACCAATTGTGAGCAGGTTAGATTTATATGCCAAAACGGCCCACTACACATTGTGTTTTTGTTTTTTCTACGAGGGAGACAAAAGGCAGAACTGCCTGTGACGAGTGCCTCTTCCAATAAGGAAATCATAAATTCTCCAAAATAGGATAGGTATTCATTTTAACCAACTAAAATCAAACATACCTAGTATAATAATTTCATAATTTTATCAGTTGGCCAAAGAACTTGCTTTAATCAGAAGTTATTATTTTGTACTATACCTTGAACAGTTTGTATTATTGTTTAACAATTGTTTCATATTCAAATTGAAGAACTGTACATACCAATTAGGCAATTTGATATCATATTAAATATTACATTTGAATTATTATTGTTGTAATTTTAACACTGTAATACAGAACAGTGAAAACAAACTTATTACAAGAACATTAATACCTACATTCTATGTGAAAATAATAAGAATACAGCATAACAATATCGTTGTTTTAAAATCCATTTTAGAGTCGAAATAAACAGGTGTATAGATTATTCCTTTCAGTTTGCCACACATTTTTTGCGAGACTCAAGGTTCTTGCTTTGCGTTTAATTTAATCAAGACAGACTAGGGGATTGTGTAGTCGTAGTTCCCCATAATAACAGATAGATAATTCTAATGTTTCATGATATTGGCTCATTTTTCGTGAATTACATTTTTACGCCAAACATGATTAAACAAACAATATTAGAAAAAACAAAATAAAGTGATAACGCATGAAATGTTACAAGTGCATTAACTTTATCAGACACTTGACGCACTTCTATCTGTCATTTCGATTACTATTTGATCATTTTAGGAAACTTAAGAAGGATATCTTGGATGTATAAAGTGGTATAAATGATCTAATTTACACCCCTGACTTCCGGTATTTCTCCAAACTGAATAAAATCACTCGATGATGGTCCAAGTATTATAAACAAATGTCTCATAGTATGTCGAAGAGCATATATTCTTTCTCTTTCACTCACTCAGTCAGTCTCATGCTTACTCACTCAGTCTCACACACACTCAGTCTCACACTCTCTCACTCACTCACTCAATCTCAAACTCACTCAGTCTCATTTACACACACATACTATCACTCTGTCTCTCTCATTGGATATTTTTGAATTAGGAACACGTTCGAGGGAGATCTGCCTGGATGTAATTATGGCACGCATTTATTTATGACAGAGGAGTGAATGAACTAACTTACTGGGTGCTTGCTAAAATTGGAATAATTAAGTTTTTGAGTATGCCAGGACGCAATTCTTCATTCCTGAAGGATATCAATATACGATTTGATTAAGCTTAGACAATATTTGTGGAAGCCAAAGGGTTAATCCTCACAGTATTTGATGACGCTTTCACGCTTTTTTAGGGCTAACATCAGACGATTTTCTTCAGCTTTGGACGGCTTTCTAGGAAACCCAAGGGTAAACTCGATCTTGATTTAGATTCTGAATCCCACAAAATATTTCCCAAACTGATTTCAATCCTCTAAAAACAAGCAACGCGCCAAAGTTCCACAGATCGCGACACCCATTTTGCTTTACAATATATATTCTCAATTCATAATTCTTTGAATCAGTGATGACATTTGTTTTCGCCTGTCCCCAATTTGTGCATGCAATTTACCAAACGAATGATATGCCCTTGTCACGAAGAATTATTTTCGTCTACATACTTTTCATGATTTGTTATTGATTTACAACTTTAGTATTGCTTACTCACCAACCAAGCATATAAGTTATCCACGCTCTGTTGCCATTGTATAGTTTGACTTTGTCTAAAAAAAAATAATCACGTTGATTGAACAATCTCACTCGTCTTCTCCAATCCCATCACCAGGCACCACTCTTCAACACAATTAATGAGATATATTATTGCTTTGTTACTATATTCTTGATCTCATGGGTGTAATCATTTTCCCATTTTTCCTGTGAGTTTGTTTACCCCTTCAGGAGAACACATTACCCTTATATTCTTGTCAATTCTTGATTATTTTATGCAATTAAGGATGTATCTATAAGAAACAAAAAGGTAAACACTGTCCTAACTAACCGTCTGACTTCCGATATTACTGCAAAAGTTAAATATAAGCGTTTAATGAAAGTAAAAGTAAAAGGAAGAAATCCGTCCACTAAAACTGAAAGAGTTAAGGGGGGTCACCGGCTTGTTTTATCTGTCTCTCCTTTTCTCTCTTTCCCTGGCTTGTATCCATTCGGCCAACTGTTTTAAAACGTTTATCCCCATCCAGGTGTCGATTTCTTCCTGGCGAGCGATAGCGAGCCAGCATTGTATGGAGAAATCCGGCTTCGCCGGAGAAACTGTTCTATCGAAAAATGTACAAAATTAGCTTGCTGTCAAAGCAAAGATATATATATATATGCTGGCTCGGTACCGCTCGCCAGGAAAATATTGACACCTGGATGGGGATAAACGTCTTTAAACAGTAGGCTGAATGGGGCCGAATCGATACAAGCCAAAGAGAGTGGGAGAAAAAGAGAAAATAAGCGAGGTGGGGTTCCTTACTGACCGAGTTAATAGTAGTTTGAAGAATGATGAATATCTTTATCGTAATCGGTAATACCAGTTATCTTTATCAAAGTTATTAACCCCTTTTGTACCGGAGACGTCTTTTTCATTATATTCTAGTTCCATTTAGACGATTTGGTGAAGGTTAAGAAGGATCTGTGGTAGACACAAATTAAGCGAGATAGTTCGAAGCTTGTTAATTAATGGAGGCCCCTTTTATACTGACTATAATCGCTTAATAGTAGCCATAATAAAGTCAAAATTACGTCACCGGTACAGAAGGTATTAAGCAACGAAGTGTATATGGATATACCACAGCTTAATTGTGCTACTCGGCTGAGAACCACTAAAAGTTTCAAGGTGATTGTCTTTAAATGTCAAGTACAACTAGTAAGAACTGCATTAGCAGTTGATAGTGTTCTTACCAGTTCTTACTTGTACTTTTTATACTTCTTCATCAAGAGGAGGAATCTATAATTATCATACAGCATGGTATTCATCCCCTTCCCTGTAAGTTAAATTGATCTACTGTAGGTATTTTCAACTATTTTATCAATTATTAAATATTAGGGGGAAAAATTAGATAGTGTACAGTGTACCAAGTTATTAGGGATGACTATATAGACTATAACCTAAACTGAAATAATTGTATAAATATCCTATACAATAGTTTATCAAAGATATGTGGTATATTTTACATAAGTCGACATGAACTTGCAGATGAGGCAGTAACAAATATATACTATACTATACATTATGTTATATATACTATGTTAAAATACTATGTTAATATACTATGTTAATATATACTATACTATACATTATGTTATATATACTATGTTAATATATACTATACATTATGTTATATATACTATGTTAATATACTATGTTAATATATACTATACTATACATTATGTTATATATACTATGTTAATACACTATGTTAATATATACTATACTATACATTATGTTAATATACTATGTTAATATACAATGTTAATATATACTATACTATACATTATGTTACTCTCGGAAGATATATTGTATGTCAATTTGTGGATCTACCTGGCCGTCTTATCTGGGCAATGTATTTAGAACTATTTTAAGAACTATATCAATTCAAAGGAAATGTGACTCATTCGACATAATATTCTAATCATTTAAGCTGTTAACATTTAATATATGTCTCAAATACTGTTTTGGTGGTGTAATGATTAGAGTATTAAAGATTTGTATGTGGCATCCCAAGTTCGAATCCCGCGAGGATCACATGCTTTCATTAATTTCATTGGGAGATGTTTAGTGTTGGGAGTGAAATACATTAATTAGATTATTTATATATAATACTTTATCAACGTGTCCATACATAAAAATATAACATGTGCAACCATTATAAAACATAAACGATTGGTCTTTCTGAAACATTTTCATGATACGAGAGGAAATAACTAACTTGGTTTGTCCTCCAGTTAGGACCGACTTATTTCGTAATTAAATTGTTCATGCTGGACTACAAACATGGAATCAATTACCAAACAATGTATCAGATATTAGCACCTCATGTACCTACAATATATTTAACCCTTATTTAGCGGCGAGCAACATAAGTCGAGTTAAATAAAGCATGACTATGTGGCGGCGCTCGACATAACTCGAGTGGCAATTTCAGCACGTAATGTGGCTGAGAGAGAGAGACAAGTGGTGGCAGGAGACTAGCGAGCGTATGACTGCTCCAGACCACCGCGGCGAACCTACTGACACAAATCTCAGCTCCCTCCTCCCTCTCTCACTCGCTACATACTCAATTATGTACTGAAAGTACCGAATTACCTGCTTTTTGCACTCGCGTTGCACGGTTATTGCAAGAAAACTATCCATCATACAAGGATCGTTATGGTGTCATTCGAAAGCTCTGTTTATGCCCTTTCAGGGATAGGTACTTGTTTTACGTTCTGGGTCTTATTTAGGCATGAAAATGATCACGTAAACAGCCCTATTTTGGCTAAAAACACCCCGCTGTGCGGTACACATAAATAAACCGCATAGGCCGCTCGTAAGGTGGCAAAACAAATAAGGAGTACTTGATTAGATTGCAAGAACTGTAAATAGTATAAATATTGATTGTTTTCTGTATCACTTATCAGTATGTAAAAGTGCCTAAGCTCGAATCAGGATTCAATACAAATATTTCCATGTCTGCTAAAGAGATTCGGCTCAGCAAACTATGCCGTGTAATATTCATGCGTGATTAATTTTTATACAACTATTATATTATAGCAAGAAATCTTGAATTTGAATTTGAACTGTAGTTCTGCACTAAAGCCCATTATTCCCTCAGCTTTGTCATTTCCAATATTTTGTCTTTCCTCTCAGTAACTTGCTTTTACTAGAAATCATTTATTATAAATAACTAACATATATTTCTAACCTAACAGCAACTTCCCAACTTTTCAACTTCCTTCTCTGCCCACCTGTCTTTACCAAACGGCTCCCTTCATGATTATTTCCAACCGGCGACCTTTCCCTAATTCATCATTCATGCTCACCTTTCATCCTCAAGGGGATAATGACCGTTTTTGGGTCTATACATATATTTTTAAATTTCCTTGCTAGACCTCCATCAAGCTAAGAAAAACTTCCCCTGTACCCCCCTTCAAGATAGATTTGTACATTTTTCGGTAGAAAAATGTGCCGGCCGAAGACCGTTTCGTATTATAATTACAG
The DNA here is from genome assembly GCA_032716605.1 of Paralithodes platypus. Lineage (NCBI taxonomy): Eukaryota > Metazoa > Arthropoda > Malacostraca > Decapoda > Lithodidae > Paralithodes > Paralithodes platypus. Next base: position 20,702,218 of record CM064487.1, read on the forward strand.
GCTCGCTATCGCTCACCAGGAAAACATTCGACACCTAAATGGCACGAAAGGTCTTACCATTGACAACGAAATGGGGCGAAATATATTAAAAGCGTAAAACTAATGGGCTGAACGTCTTAAAATTCTCAAAACTAATTGGGCTAAAGAAGAGGGAGAAAGAGGTGCAGAAAAACTACCCATCTTGCCTTAAGTCTTCTTCTATTCCGGTATCCATTTCACCTCATTTAAACGTAAAATTGTAGTTATATTATCCTAAGTTTATCAATATTTTAGACATAATATATGTACAGTTGCCCACATAAGTTGAGTTCCTCGTCATCATCTTATGTATGAAAGTAAATGTAATATGATTGAGTTGCGAGTATGGTTTCTTTAAATTAGCAGTTGACTCGTCAGCTGAGTTAAGGGGAGGCAGACCGTTTTTATAGACCCCCTTCTCCCTAATGTTTAGCCTCAATAGTTTTGAGATTATAAGACGTTTGGCCCATTAGTTTGGCGATTTTAACACCTTTCGCCCCATGTTGTCAATTTTAAGGCCTTTCGTGCCATTTAGGTGTCGATTATTTCCTGGCGAGCGATAGGGAGCCTGCAATATTAAGAGGAACCGGCCTTCGGCGGGGACATTTTTCTACCGAAAAATGTACATACTTTTCTTCAAGGGGGGTCTAGAGGGTGTTTTTCTAAGCTCGATGAAGGTCTAGCGAGGAAACTAAAAAAAATAATGAATAAATTAATTAATAGACCAAACAAACGGTCAGTCTGCCCTTAACCACTGCCAAAGAAAGTACACTCGTAAATCAGTCCTGCACATTATACTTCCATGTAAAAAAAATCACTGACAGAAACATAATTTATGTGGGCAACTGTAACCAGGCGGTGCTGGTTGGGGGGAGGGGCGTCGACTGACTGGGGACAGAGGTTCATGGGGCGGTTCGTTCGTGGCCACCCCTTCGGGGATCACCGCGTCAGGCAATAGATAGATAGATAGATAGAACTGTATATAAATTAAGGCGAGCTGTATGGAATCATGGTAAATGGTAACATTGTTATTCGAGTGGAATGTACATAGTGCAAACAACAAATACAAGTGAAATGGACCGACAGATACATATACAGTATGTAAAACAATAATAAGATTGTGTGTATTTGGTAAGAACTAAAAAGCTTGGCAATCCACGAGGTGTTATTTACTGTTTTCTCTATGGTATTCATCTTCATATAAGATTCAAGATTATTGTGTTTGAAAGAATTGCATGCCCAATTTGTGCCATGTTTGTTCCAATTTAAAACAAAACGGAAGGATATATAAATTAGGAGGAAAGTAATTATTATATATATATATATATATATATATATATATATATATATACTGTATATATCAACTATATTGTTACATTTCTAGATATCTTTAAAGAGACTGTACGTCTTACCAATTATTAGGAAGACTCTTAAAGCTAGTCTAATGTACTTTGAAGATCTAGCAGCATATCATTAGTATAACATAGAAGGGTCAGTGTGATTGAAATCAAGAATATAGCTAAAACAGTTTTATTGCATATTGTACACATTCATATATTTATTGAAATTTATCAAATTCAAAAAAATATATATGCAGAATCCAATTATAAAGAGGTGTTGCAGAACTAGACAAATTTATTCAGGGAACTGGAAGTTGGAACCGTCAGAGAAGACCATGCCAGAGGGGCCCCTGAGGACAATGTGCACGCCACGAGGAAGATGTCTCTTCCAGCCGTGCTCGAAGTTAATGTAGCCAGAGGGCCCGAGTAGCTCTCTCTTCTTCCGGGAGGGGACTCCCTGGTCGTTAAACTGAATGTTGTTACCGTCAGCAGTGACTACACCGGAGGGCCCGATCAGCAAAATGTTGTCGGCCTGTTCAGAGGTGAATTGAACATTGTTACCGCTGGGGTAGACAATACCGGAAGGACCGAAGGCGCCCTGCATAACGTAGTTGGGTACCGGCTGGGGTGTGTAAGGGACAGCAGTGTGGAGGGCGGCCTGCTCAGCAGTCAGCTGCAGGTTATCACCAGTACTGGTAACAGCACCAGATGGCCCGATCAGCACGATGCTGCTGGCATAGTCGTGAGTGAACTGCCTGTTGACACCTGAAGGGTCAATAAGTCCAGATGGCCCAAGCTGGGCGCTGGCCCCAACCACCAGCACACAGAGAGCTGCCTGTACAAGAATTACAAATATTAATATTTAATATAACACTCGAAAAATACTTGTATAGTATATAACTGCTGCTTATCAATACTTTTCGAACTGAAAGTGTGTTCAGTTGGCATTTAGCATATGTAAAATAATACCCTTTCAGGTAAAAACAATAGAGTACCGGTATATATTAATTAGATTTTGAAAGAAGAGTGCTTCGAATAATGAATTGCAATGAAAACTGTATATTAAGGTATGTATAAATTAATTGATTTATGTTCTGTATTTAAGGGGAGGCAGACCGTTTTTCTGGACCCCCTTCTTCCTAATGTTTAGCCTCACTAGTTTTGATATTATAAGATTTTCGGCCCATTAGTTTGGCGATTTTAACACCTTTCGCCCCATTTTGTTGTCAATTTTAAGTGCTTTCGTGCCATGTACGTGTCTATTATTTCCTGGCGAGCGATAGTGAGCCTGCAATTTCAAGAGGAACCGGCCTTCGGCCGGGACATTTTTCTACCGAAAAATTTACAAATTTATCTTGGAGGGGGGTCTAGGGAGTGTTTTTCAAAGTTTGATGGAAGTCTAGGGAGGAAATTAAAAATATATATGAATAAATTAATAAATAGATCAATCAAACGGCCAGCCTCCCCTTAATGCAAACACTAAGTTACTTGTCTATGAAAGAGGTGTAATTTTCAGCGTGTAGGCGTGTTTGACTAAGTATTATTCTTTGAGCTAAGCTATTTATAATGTTATACTGTACTGTATGTGTGAGAGCTGTATACATAATTTAAAATGAATCCCTAATAATAAGTCTCTATAAACTGCAAAAAAAAAAAAATATATATATATATATATATATCCTTAATACATATTTGAGCAAATTTCTCTCAAATTTAGATTACATAGCATTTTAATGACACTTTGGTACCGTACGTGTTGTCAAATTAATGTATATTCTCACCGAAGAAGGGACATTTAAGCAGAGTATTATGCTATTGTTATCCGGATCAGAGTTATCTCAAAAGTTAAGACAGTTATACTATTTTGTAATGTGGCATATCAGTGTATTTACATAATAAGTGCAACATTTATGCAGTATAAAGTGATAGTTTATTTTTGCAAAGTATAACTATTGATAATAAATAAATGCACAGCTGCCCATGTGTTATTACAGAGATGCGTTTGGTGTTGTATTATAAATTCACGAATTGTTGCACAAGTCTATATTTAAGACACTCTTTTTCATTCAAATTCGTCCTAAGACTTACCAAAATAAAACTTAATGATGGGAAGGGATAGAGCAGAACGTAAATGTTACTTCATCTTTGATTAATCTGAATATATTATATACTTTGTTATACAGTTAATGCACACAACTATATGTGACATAATATGGTCAATTGTTGTCCTTCCAAGAAGTAGCAATAATTTTGTAATCAAACCAGATATTAAAACAAATTAAGTTAAAACTTTAAACAAATATAAATCATTACAAAAAAACACCGAACTTTAAAATATGCAAATGCCAAAAATAATACAAAAGTCGAGGAGGAGAAAACTCAAAACAACCAAATATTCTATGGTAGCGTATCATTGCAGTCATTGGCAGGGCTTTATGGATATTTTGTTAAGACAATTTTAATGAGGATTTATTATAATCTTATGCTACAGGGAATATGTGTAGATTATATATCATATGTGCTTGTAAATCAGGATTAACGATAATATATTGAAATTATCTTTTCCAACCAACATCTTGTTATTCACCAAGAACTGAATGATTACATTTTTGTCTAAAAACGTCCTTCCTACGTTTAGAACAATCGTCTAGTGTTAATCAGTATACAATAACTACAATCAAGACGCTATTGGAGATGGGTTTGAACTTAAATACAATTCTTGCCGGATATCAGTAACATCGTCTAATGTTCGTTTGAATATAATAAAAATGGCGTAAATGTGCCGAAGAAATTGAATATATTAATACAACTGGTATAGTTGATCTCCCAGCCAGTATTCTGTGACTTACCAAGAACTTCATGATGAGAGGAGTAGACACAGAACTCCTGAAGGCTACTGCCCAGAGGAGTGTCCTGGCCGGGTCTTATATACCCCGTCGACAGCCACCTTTTGCCCTTTCTCGCCCTCGCCGCTCCACCAGGTGAACTTGAAACCTTCGGGGTAATTATCATAGTTACTGGGCAGCTCAGTCTTGGACTATGATATCATGGTGTTCTTATCCTCTGTCCGGTTATTTCGAGTGGTCTAGTTTAAGTTTGAGACGAAAAACTAACGGGGTTGGCTGAGGGGAACACACACACACACACACACACACACACACACACACCTTTCCAATCACAGCGTACGTAACTTTCCTCGGTTCTCCATACATTAGAAAAATCCCTTACACCAATTTTGAGCAGGTTAGATTTATATGCCAAAACGGCCCACTACACATAGTGTTTTTGTTTTTTCTATGAGGGAGACAAAAGTCAGAACTGCCTGTGACGAGTGCCTCTTCCAATAAGGAAATCATAAATTCTCCAAAATAGGATAGGTATTTATTTTAACCAACTAAAATCAAACATACCTAGTATAATAATTTCATAATTTTATCAGTTGGCCAAAGAACTTGCTTTAATCAGAAGTTATTATTTTGTACTATAGCTTGAACAGTTTGTATTATTGTTTAACAATTGTTTCATATTCAAATTGAAGAACTGTACATACCAATTATGCAATTTGATATCATTAAATATAACATTTGAATTATTATTGTTGTAATTTTTATACTGTAATACAGAAAAGTTAAAACAAACTTATTACAAGAACATTAATACCAACATTCTATGTGAAAATAATAAGAATACATCATATCAATATCGTTGTTTTAAAATATATTTTAGAGTCGAAATAAACAGGTGTATAGATTATTCCTTTCAGTTTGCCACACATTTTTTGCGAGACTCAAGGTTCTTGCTTTGCGTTTAATTTAATCAAGACAGACTAGGGGATTGTGTAGTCGTAGTTCCCCATAATAACAGATAGATAATTCTAATGTTTCATGATATTGGCTCATATTTCGTGAATTACATTTTTACGCCAAACATGATTAAACAAACAATATTAGTAAAAACAAAATCAAGTGATAACGCATGAAATGTTACAAGTGCATTAACTTTATCAGACACTTGACGCACTTCTATCTGTCATTTCGATTACTATTTGATCATTTTAGGAAACTTAAGAAGGATATCTGGGATGTATAAAGTGGTATAAATGATCTAATTTACACCCCTGACTTCCGGTATTTCTTCCCAAACTGAATAAAATCACGATGATGGTCCAAGTAATATAAACAAATGTCTCATAGTATGTCGAAGAGCATAATATTCTTTCTCTTTCACTCACTCAGTCAGTCTCATGCTTACTCACTCAGTCTCACACACACTCACTCTCACACTCTCTCACTCACTCAATCAATCTCAAACTCACTCAGTCTCATTTACACACACATACTATCACTCGGTCACTCTCATTGGATATTTTTGAATTAGGAACACGTTCGAGGGAGATCTGCCTGGATGTAATTATGGAACGCATGTATTTATGACAGAGGAGTGAATGAACTAACTTACTGATTATTTTTATTGTTGCTAAAATTGGAATAATTAAGTTTTTGAGTATGCCAGGACGCAATTCCTCATTTCTGAAGGATATCAATATACGATTTGATTAAGCTTAGACAATATTTGTGGAAGCCAAAGGGTTAATCCTCACAGTATTTGATGACGCTTTCACGCTTTTTTAGGGCTATCATCAGACGATTTTCTTCATCTTTGGACGGCTTTCTAGGAAGCCCAAGGGTAATCTCGATCTTGATTTAGATTCTGAATCCCACAAAATATTTCCCAAACTGATTTCAATCCTCTAAAAACAAGCAACACGCCAAAGTTCCACAGATCGCGACACCCATTTTGCTTTACAATATATATTCTTAATTCATAAGTCTTTGAATCAGTGATGACATTTGTTTTCGCCTGTCCCCAATTTGTGCATGCAATTTACCAAACGAATGATATGCCCTTGTCACGAAGAATTATTTTCGTCTACATACTTTTCATGATTTGTTATTGATTTACAACTTTAGTATTGCTTACTCACCAACCAAGCATATAAGTTATCCACGCTCTGTTGTCATTGTATAGTTTGACTTTGTCTAAACAAAAATAATCACGTTGATTGAACAATCTCACTCGTCTTCCCCAATCCCATCACCAGGCACCACTCTTCAACACAATTAATGAGATATATTATTGCTTTGTTACTATATGCTTGATCTCATGGGTGTAATCGTTTTACCATTGAGTTTTGTTATCCCTTCAGGAGAACACATTCCCCTTTTATTCTTGTCAATTCTTGATTATTTTATGCAATTAAGGATGGATGTATAAGAAACAAAAAGGTAAACACTGTCCTAACTAACCGTCTGACTTCCGATATTACTGCAAAAGTTAAATACAAGCGTTTAATGAAAGCCAAAGTAAAAGGAAGAAATCCGTGCACCAAAACTGAAAGAGTTAAGGGGGGTCACCGGCTTGTTTTATCTGTCTCTCCTTTTCTCTCTTTCCCTGGCTTGTATCCATTCGGCCAACTGTTTTAAAACGTTTATCCCCATCCAGGTGTCGATTTCTTCCTGGCGAGCGATAGCGAGCCAGCATTGTATGGAGAAATCCGGCTTCGCCGGAGAAACTTTTCTATCGAAAAATGTACAAAATTAGCTTGCTGTCAAAACAAAGATATATATATGCTGGCTCGGTACCGCTCGCCAGGAAAATATTGACACCTGGATGGGGATAAACGTCTTTAAATAGTAGGCTGAATGGGGCCGAATCGATACAAGCCAAAGAGAGAGGGAGAAAAAGAGAAAATAAGCGAGGTGGGGTTCCTTACTGACCGAGTTATTAGTAGTTTGAAGAATGATGAACATCTTTATTGTAATCGGTAATACCAGTTATCTTTATCAAAGTTATTAACCCCTTTTGTACCGGAGACGTCTTTTTCATTATATTCTAGTTCCATTTAGACGATTTGGTGAAGGTTAAGAAGGATCTGTGGTAGACAAATAATTAAGCGAGATAGTTCGAAGCTTGTTAATTAATGGAGGCCCCTTTTATACTGACTATAATCGCTTAATAGTAGCCATAATAAAGTCAAAATTACGTCACCGGTACAGAAGGTATTAAGCAACGAAGTGTATATGGATATACCACAGCTTAATTGTGCTACTCGGCTGAGAACCAATACAAGTTTCAAGGTGATTGTCTTTAAATGGCAAGTACAACTAGTAAGAACTGCATTAGCAGTTGATAGTGTTCTTACCAGTTCTTACTTGTACTTTTTATACTTCTTCATCAAGAGGAGGAATCTATAATTATCATACAGCATGGTATTCATCCCCTTCCCTGTAAGTTAAGTTGATCGACTGTAGGTATTTTCAACTATTTTATCAATTATTAAATATTAGGGGGAAAAATTAGATAGTGTACAGTGTACCAAGTTCTTAGGGATGACTAAATAGACGAAAACCTAAACTGAAATCATTTTATAAATATCCTATACAATAGTTTATCAAAGATATGAGGTATATATATTTTACATAAGTCGACATGAACTTACAGATGAGGCAGTAACAAATATATACTATACTATACATTATGTTATATATACTATGTTAAAATACTATGTTAATATACTATGTTAATATATACTATACTATACATTATGTTATATATACTATGTTAATATACTATGTTAATATATACTATACTATACATTATGTTATATATACTATGTTAATATACTATGTTAATATATACTATACTATACATTATGTTATATATACTATGTTAATATACTATGTTAATATATACTATACTATACATTATGTTATATATACTATGTTAATATACTATGTTAATATACTATGTTAATATACAATGTTAATATATACAATACTATACATTATGTTACTCTCGGATGATATATTGTATGTCAATTTGTGGATCTACTTGGCCGTCTTATCTGGTAAATGCATTTAGAACTATTTTAAGAACTAAACAAATTCAAAGGAAATGTGACTCATTCGACATAATATTATAATCATTTAAGCTGTTAACATTTAATATAAGTCTCAACTACTGTTTTGGTGGTGTAATGATTAGAGTATTAAAGATCTGTATGTGGCATCCCAAGTTCAAATCCCGTGAGGATCACATGCTTTCATTAATTTCATTGGGAGATGTTTAGTGTTGGGAGTGAACTACATTAATTAGATTATTTATATATAATACTTTATCAACGTGTCCATACATAAAAATATAACATGTGAAACCATTATAAAACATAAATTATTTGTCTTTCTGAAACATTTTCATGATACGAGAGGAAATAACTAACTTGGTTTGTCCTCCAGTTAGGACCGACTTATTTCGTAATTAAATTTTGCATGCTGGACCACAAACATGGAATCAATTACCAAACAATGTAACAGATATTAGCACCTCATGTACCTACAATATAGTTAAGCAAAACCAATAAGGAGTACTTGATAATATTGCAAGAACTGTAAATAGTATAAATATTGATTGTTTTCTGTATCACTTATCAGTATGTAAAAGTGCCTAAGCTCGAATCAGGATTCAATACAAATATTTCCATGTCTGCTAAAGAGATTCGGCTCAGCAAACTATGCCGTGTAATATTCATGCGTGATTAATTTTTATACAACTATTATATTATAGCAAGAAATCTTGAATTTGAATTTGAAATTTGAACTGTAGTTCTGCACTAAAGCCCATTATTCCCTCAGCTTTGTCATTTCCAATATTTTGTCTTTCCTCTCAGTAACTTGTTTTTACTATAAATCATTTATTATAAATAACTAACATATATTTCTAACCTAACAGCAACTTCCCAACCTTTCAACTTCCTTCTCTGCCCACCTGTCTTTACCAAACGGCTCCCTTCATGATTATTTCCAACCGGCGACCTTTCCCTAATTCATCCTCACCTTTCATCCTCAAGGGGATAATGACCGTTTTTTGGGTCTATACATATATTTTTAAATTTCCTTGCTAGACCTCCATCAAGCTAAGAAAAACTTCCCCTGTACCCCCCTTCAAGATAGATTTGTACATTTTTCGGTAGAAAAATGTGCCGGCCGAAGACCGTTTCGTATTATAATTACAGGCTCGCTATCGCTCACCAGGAAAACATTCGACACCTAAATGGCACGAAAGGTCTTACCATTGACAACGAAATGGGGCGAAATATATTAAAAGCGTAAAACTAATGGGCTGAACGTCTTAAAATTCTCAAAACTAATTGGGCTAAAGAAGAGGGAGAAAGAGGTGCAGAAAAACTACCCATCTTGCCTTAAGTCTTCTTCTATTCCGGTATCCATTTCACCTCATTTAAACGTAAAATTGTAGTTATATTATCCTAAGTTTATCAATATTTTAGACATAATATATGTACAGTTGCCCACATAAGTTGAGTTCCTCGTCATCATCTTATGTATGAAAGTAAATGTAATATGATTGAGTTGCGAGTATGGTTTCTTTAAATTAGCAGTTGACTCGTCAGCTGAGTTAAGGGGAGGCAGACCGTTTTTATAGACCCCCTTCTCCCTAATGTTTAGCCTCAATAGTTTTGAGATTATAAGACGTTTGGCCTATTTGTTTGGCGATTTTAACACCTTTCGCCCCATGTTGTCAATTTTAAGGCCTTTCGTGCCATTTAGGTGTCGATTATTTCCTGGCGAGCGATAGGGAGCCTGCAATATTAAGAGGAACCGGCCTTCGGCGGGGACATTTTTCTACCGAAAAATGTACATACTTTTCTTCAAGGGGGGTCTAGAGGGTGTTTTTCTAAGCTCGATGAAGGTCTAGCGAGGAAACTAAAAAAAATAATGAATAAATTAATTAATAGACCAAACAAACGGTCAGTCTGCCCTTAACCACTGCCAAAGAAAGTACACTCGTAAATCAGTCCTGCACATTATACTTCCATGTAAAAAATAACTGACAGAAACATAATTTATGTGGGCAACTGTAACCAGGCGGTGCTGATTGGGGGGAGCGGCATCGACTTACTGGGGACAGAGGTGCATGGGGGCGGTTCGTTCGTGGCCACCCCTTCGGGGATCACCGCGTCAGGCAATAGATAGATAGATAGATAGAACTGTATATAAATTAAGGCGAGCTGTATGGAATCATGGTAAATGGTAACATTGTTATTCGAGTGGAATGTACATAGTGCAAACAACAAATACAAGTGAAATGGACCGACAGATACATATACAGTATGTAAAACAATAATAAGATTGTGTGTATTTGGTAAGAACTAAAAAGCTTGGCAAACCACGAGGTGTTATTTACTGTTTTCTCTATGATATTCATCTTCATATAAGATTCAAGATTATTGTGTTTGAAAGAATTGCATGCCCAATTTGTGCCATGTTTGTTCTAATTTAAAACAAAACGGAAAGATATATAAATTAGGAGGAAAGTAATTATTATATATATATATATATATATATATATATATATATATATATATATATATATATATATATATAATCAACTATATTGTTACATTTCTAGATATCTTTAAAGAGACTGTACGTCTTACCAATTATTAGGAAGACTCTTAAAGCTAGTCTAATGTACTTTGAAGATCTAGCAGCATATCATTAGTATAACATAGAAGGGTCAGTGTGATTGAAATCAAGAATATAGCTAAAACAGTTTTATTGCATATTGTACACATTCATATATTTATTGAAATTTATCAAATTCAAAAAAATATATATGCAGAATCCAATTATAAAGAGGTGTTGCAGGACTAGACAAATTTATTCAGGGAACTGGAAGTTGGAGCCGTCAGAGAAGACCATGCCAGAGGGGCCCCTGAGGACAATGTGCACGCCACGAGGAAGATGTCTCTTCCAGCCGTGCTCGAAGTTAATGTAGCCAGAGGGCCCGAGTAGCTCTCTCTTCTTCCGGGAGGGGACTCCCTGGTCGTTAAACTGAATGTTGTTACCGTCAGCAGTGACTACACCGGAGGGCCCGATCAGCAAAATGTTGTCGGCCTGTTCAGAGGTGAACTGAACATTGTTACCGCTGGGGTAGACAATACCGGAAGGACCGAAGGCGCCCTGCATGACGTAGTTGGGTACCGGCTGGGGTGTGTAAGGGACAGCGGTGTGGAGGGCGGCCTGCTCAGCAGTCAGCTGCAGGTTATCACCAGTACTGGTAACAGCACCAGATGGCCCGATCAGCACGATGCTGCTGGCGTAATCGTGAGTGAACTGCCTGTTGACACCTGAAGGGTCAATAAGTCCAGATGGCCCAAGCTGGGCGCTGACCCCAACCACCAGCACACAGAGAGCTGCCTGTACAAGAATTACAATTATTAATATTTAATATAACACTCGAAAAATACTTTTATGTAACTGATGCTTATCAATACTTTTCGAACTGGAAGTGTGTTCAGTTGGCATTTAGCATATGTAAAATAATACCCTTTCAGGGTAAACAATAGAGTACCGGTATATATTAATTCGATTTTGAAAGAAGAGTGCTTCGAATATTGAATTGCAATGACAACTGTATATTAAGGTATGTATAAATTAATTGATTTATGTTCTGTATTTAAGGGGAGGCAGACCGTTTTTCTGGACCCCCTTCTTCCTAATGTTTAGCCTCACTAGTTTTGATATTATAAGATTTTCGGCCCATTAGTTTGGCGATTTTAACACCTTTCGCCCCATTTTGTTGTCAATTTTAAGAGCTTTCGTGCCATGTAGGTGTCGATTATTTCCTGGCGAGCGATAGTGAGCCTGCAATTTTAAGAGGAACCGGCCTTCGGCCGGGACATTTTTCTACCAACAAAAATAAAAATGTATCTTGAAGGGGGGTCTAAGGAGTGTTTTCAAAGTGTGATGGAGGTCTAGGGAGGAAATTAAAAATATATATGAATAAATGAATAAATAGATCAATCAAACGGCCAGCCTCCCCTTAATGCAAACACTAAGTGTTTGACTAAGTATTATTCTTTGAGCTAAGCTATTTATAATTTTATACTGTACTGTATGTGTGAGAGCTGTATACACAATTTATAATGAACCCCTAATAATACGTCTCTATAACCTGCACAAGAAAAAGAAAACAAATATATATTATATCCTTATTACATATTTGAGCAAAATTCTCTCAAATTTAGATTACATAGCATTTTAATGACACTTTGGTACCGTACGTGTTGTCAAATTAATGTATATTCTCACCGAAGAAGGGACATTTAAGCAGAGTATTATGCTATTGTTATCTGGATCAGAGTTAACTCAAAAGTTAAGACAGTTATACTATTTTGTAATGTGGCCTATCAGTGTATTTGCATAATAAGTGTATCATTTATGCAGTATAAAGTGATAGTTTATTTTTGCAAGGTATAACAATTGATAATAAATAATTGCACAGCTGCCCATGTGTTATTACAGAGATGCGTTTGGTGTTGTATTATATATTCACGAATTGTTGCACAAGTCTATATTTAAGACACTCTTGTTCATTCAAATTCGTTCTAAGACTTAACAAAATAATACTTAATGATGGGAAGGGATAGAGCAGAACGTAAATGTTACTTCATCTCTGATTAATCTGAATATAATATATACTTTGTTATACAGTTTATGCACACAACTATATGTGACATAATATGGTAAATTGTTGTCCTTCCAAGAAGTAGCAATAATTTTGTAATCAAACCAGATATTAAAACAAATTAAGTTAAAACTTTAAACAAATATAAATCATTACAATAAAACTCCGAACTTTAAAATATGCAAATGCCAAAAATAGTACAAAAGTCGAGGAGGAGAAAACTCAAAACAACCAAATATTCTATGGTAGCGTATCATTGCTGTTATTGGCAGGGCTTTATGGATATTTTGTTAAGACAATTTTCATGAGGATTGATTATAATCTTATGCTACAGGGAATATGTGTAGATGATATATCATATTTGCTTGTAAATCAGGATTAACGATAATATATTGAAATTATCTTTTCCAACCAACATTATTATTCACCAAGAACTGAATGATTCATTTTTGTCTAAAAACGTCCTTCCTACGTTTAGAACAATCGTCTAGTGTTAATCAGTATACAATAACTACACTCAAGACGCTATTGGAGATGGGTTTGAACTTAAGTACAATTCTTGCCGGATATCAGTAACATCGTCTAATGTTCGTTTGAATATAATAAAAATGGCGTAAATGTGCCGAAGAAATTGAATATATTAATACAACTGGTATAGTTGATCTCCCAGCCAGTATTCTGTGACTTACCAAGAACTTCATGATGAGAGGAGTAGACACAGAACTCCTGAAGGCTACTGCCCAGAGGAGTGTCCTGGCCGGGTCTTATATACCCCATCGCCAGCCACCTTTTGCCCTTTCTCGCCCTCGTCGCTCCACCAGGTGAACTTGAAACCTTCGGGGTAATTATCATGGTTACTGGGCAGCTCAGTCTTAGACTATGATATCATGGTGTCCTTATCCCTTGTCCAGTTAATTCGATATATATATATATATATATATATATATATATATATATATATATATATATATATATATTGAGTATAATTATATCACAAATACACGTGAGCCACTAAATGTTTCCAAGCTCTCAGTGGGGTTCGAACCGTCGACCGTCAGACGATAGCCGACGGTTTAATAAACTACACCACGACAGTCGTGGTGTAGTTGATTAAAGCGTCGGCTATCTTCTGATGGTCGACGGTTCGAACCCCACTGAGAGCTTGGAAACATACCGGTATATATATATATATATATAAGATTGATTGATTTCCTTATTATTTTATTTATTTGATATATCTATAGATTTGTTCTTTTAGTAGTGTGATATCCAACTTAAAATATAAAAAACGAATATTGACATTGACTGTACATTTCCCTTTGGCCTTTTTTAGACTAATATAAAATTGTTGTAATCACATACAGGACTAACGCTGTCTTAGGGTTAACAAATGAAAGGGGGTCCACCTTGTGATTTCTCTTTCTGGGCTGTATCCATTCGGCTCCATTCAGCCTACTGATTTAAGACGTTTATCCTCATCCAGGTGTAATTTTTTTCCTGGTGAGCGGTAGTGAGCCAGCATATTTAAAAAAAAAAAAATCACAAACAGGCTAAATCTGTAAATTTTTCGATTAGATAATGTCTCCGGCGAAGCCGGATTTCTTCATACAATGCTGGTTCGCTATCGCTCGCCAGGAAGAAATCGACACCCGTATGGGGATAAACGTCTTAAAATAGTAGGCTGAATAGGGCCGAATGGATACAAGCCAGAGAAAGAGAGAAAAGGAGAAAATAAAAACAAGTCACTTAGCTAGTTTCCAAAATTAATGGGTGCCCATGGCTTATTGACAGAAACTGTACGTGTATTAATACCAATGTGATATCATAGCAAACAAAAGAAATGTACAAAGTTCTGCAGATCGCGACACCCATTGTATTTTACTTATGATATTCTCAATTCATAATCCTTTTACTCAGATATGACATTTGCTTTCGTCTACCCCAGTTTTTGCATTAAGTATACCAAACGACTAATATCCCCTTTTCACGAAGCAAGGAATTATGTTCGGACTACAATAATCATGATTTGTAGTTGATTTAAAAGGTTTAAAAGCTTTATAATTAATCCACCCTATTTATGTTTATTTTATAGTTTGCCTTTTTCTATGTTTTTGTTGATTGAACAGTCTCCCTCGTTTTCCAAAATCCCATCCCCAGGCACCACTCTTCAACACAATTATTGATATATATTTTTGCTTTGTTATTATATGATTGTTCTCATACTGTAGTCTTTTTCCATTCTTCCTGCGAGTTCTGTCATCCCCTTCAACATAATTATGTGGACCAGTATATTCTTTATATGCCGAGTTATAGTTGATTATTTTATGCAAAAAATTATTAATCTATAAGAAACAAAACGGTAAAAACTGTCCTAATTAACCGGCTGACTTCTAAAAGTAATGGAAAAGTTGAATACAATCGTCATATGAAAGCCAAAGTAAACGGAAGAAATCCGTCCACCAAAACTGAAAGAGTTAAGGGGGGTCACCGTCTTTTTTTATCTCTCTCTCCTGGTCTCGCTTTCCCTGGCTTTTAGCCATTCGGCCCCATTCAGCCAACTGTTTTAAGACGTTTATCCACATCCAGGTGTCGATTTCTTCCTGGCGAGCGATAGCGATCCAGCATTGTATGGAGAAATCCGGCTTCGCCGAGACATTTTGCTATCGAAAAATTTACAAATTTAGCTTGCTATATACGCTGGCTCGTTACAGTTCGCCAGGAGAATATTGACACCTGGATGTTGTTAAACGTCTTAAAACAGTAGGCTGAATGGAGCCGAATGGATACAAGCCAAAGAGAGAGGGAGAGAAAGAGAAAAAAGCGAGGTGGGCCCCCTTAATAGTAGCTTGGAGAATGATGAACATCATTATTGTAATCGGTAATGCAATTCTCTTTACCAAAGTTAATAACCCCTTTTGTACCGGCGACGTCTTTTCATTATATTCTAGATCTATTTAGAAGATTTGGTGAAGGTTAAGAAGGATCTGTGGTAGACAAATGGTTAAGTGAGATAGTTCGAAGCCTTTTAATTGCTGGAGGCCCCTTTTAAGCTGACTATAATCGTTTATTAGTGGTCATAATAAAGTCAAAAGTACGTCACCGGTACCAAAGTTACTAAGCAACGAAGTGTATATGGATATAGCACAGCTTAATTGGTCTACTCTGCTGAGAATCATGAAGTTTCAAGGTGATTTACTTTAAAAGTCAAGTGCAACTAGTAAGAACTTAATAAGCAGTGGTGAGTGTTCTTCTCAGTACTTGCTTGCACTTTTTATACTTCTCTATCAAGAGGAGGAATCTATAATTATCATAGAGTATGGTATCCACCCTCTTCCCTGTAAGTTAAAATTATCTCTTAGGAATTTGCAATTATTTTATTAACTGCATTACTCTACTGAATCCAATTATACCCTTATCATTCTTTCGTCCAATATTGTTCTCTTTCCTTCCAGTAGCTTTCCTTTGCTTCAACATAACTTCTTATAATAACCGACATATTTTATTTATCTTGTACTGCGACTTCCCAACATTTCACCTTCCTTCACTATCAACATGTCTTTCACAAACTTCATGGATATTTCGAACCGGTGACCTTTCCTTAAGGGAGCCCACCTCGCTTTTTTTCTCTTTCTCTTCCTCTCTCTTTGGCTTGTATCCACTCGGCCCCATTCAGCCTACGGTTTTAAGATTTGTACCCCCATCCAGGTGTCAAATACTTCCATATATATATTTTCTTTTTTTTAGACAAAAAGCTAAACTTGTAAATTTGTTGATAGAAAAATGTCTCCGGAGAAGCCGGATTTCTCCATACAATGCTGGCTCGCTATCGCTCGCCAGCAAGCAATCTACACCTGGATGGGGATAAACGACTTAAAACAGTTGGCTGAATGTGGACGAATGGATACAAGCCAGGGAAAGAGAAAAGGAGAGAAAGATAAAACAAAAAACGGTGACCTTTCCCTAATTCATCATTCACGCTCACCTTTCATCCGTACGTCTTCTATTCATCGAGGCTTATTGCATTTCCAATATTCATTCCACTTCTTCCTTTGTCTGAGTTCAGTGGCCCTCTTCGAATGGCTCCGTATTGTACTTCCTCTATTAATGTCTTCGATTCAGTACCCATCGTTTAGTTTTTCATCATATTCAGTTGTTCATGTCTTCCGTTTATTAGCCCTCTTCTAGTTTATAATTTTTTTTTTTTTTCTATGTGATTGAGGGAGGCAAAAGGCATAACTGCCTATAGCGAGTGCCTCCCCCATAGTTGAAAGAGTGACAGGGCCAAAATCAAGGGACGTTCGAGCCAAAATGCCTGGACACACTGAGTTTGAAGCAATTTAAGTCATAGGAAGAGGGAAAGACTGATTCTGGGAGAGAGTTCCAGAGCTCAGATGTTGAGTAGAAGAAAGTTTGAGAGTAACGTTTCACTCTTGGGTTGGAGAGTTGCACAGAGTAGGGGTGGGATTGAGTTGCAAGACGGGTACCACGTGCCCTACGTAAAGGAGGTGGTATGCACTGGGATAGCTCTGAGGAACACTGATTATTATAGTAGCGATAGAATAGCGAGAGAGATGCAACATTGTAGCGGAGAGAGAGAGATTGCAGAGAGTTGGTGAGTGGACGGGAGTTAATGATACGAAAGGCCTTCCTTTCAACTTTGTCTAGGAGAGCGGTGTGAGAGGAACCTCCCCACACATGTGAACAATACTCAATACAAGGGCGCACTATGCCCCTGTACAGAGCAAGAAGCTGTGCAGGGGAAAAGAACCCCCTAAGGCGGTTGAGCACACCCAGCTTCTGGGAGGCTGCCGTAGCAAGACTGGTAATATGGTCCTTCCAAAAGAGAGCAGAAGAAAAAGAGACACCAAGAATATTGAGAGAAGATGAAGGGTTGATTTTTGTATTGTTGAAGAATAAGGGATAGTCTGCTGGGAGATCCTGACGGGTAGATAGATGGAGAAATTGGGTTTTGGAAGCATTAAAGTTAACAAGGTTTTCTCTGCCCCAATTGGAAATAGTATTTAGATCAGAATTTAAGAGTTCTATGGCTTCATTACGTTTGTCGTTGAGGGATTGGTGGCTGGGGCGTTCTGAAAAACTAATGGAGTAGTGTAAGGTTGAGTCGTCTGCGTATGAATGGATGGGAATTAAGGTACAGTTAAGGAGATCATTTATAAAAATTAGAAGAGAATAGGAGATAGGACAGAGCCCTGAGGAACACCGGAGTTTATAGGGTGAGGAAGTGAACAATGGCCGTCCACAACCGCAGCTATGGAACGGCCGGAAAGGAAATTAGAGACAAAGGCACAGATGGAGGGATAGAAACCAAAGGAGGGTAGTTTAGAAATTAAAGATTTATGCCAGACTCTATCGAAGGCTTTCGATATGTCTAGTGGAATAGAAAAAGTCTCACCGAAGTCCCGAAAGGAGGATGACCAAGAGTTAGTAAGATATGAAAGAATATCACCAGTAGAGCGACCCTTAAGGAAGCCATACTGGCGATCTGAGAGCAGATTATGAGAAGAGAAATGCTTAAGAAATTTGGAAGCAAGAATAGTTTCAAAAACTTTAGAAAGACAAGAGATAAGAGCAATTGGACGATAGTTGGAGGGTTGAGAGCGGTCACCCTTCTTTGGGACAGGTTGAATGTGAGCAAACTTCCAGCATGAAGGGAAGACGTTAGAGGATAGACAGAGACGAAAGAGTTTGCCTAGGCAGGGAGTCAGCACGGAAGCACAGTTTTTGAGAACAACAGGAGGAACACCGTCCGGACCGTACGCCTTATTAGTGTTAAGCCCAGAGAGGGTAGAAAGTACATCTTTAGAAGAGATTAGGATATTAGGCATAAGTAAGAGAGAGGAGGGCGGAGAGGGAGGAATAGCACCGGAATCATCCAAGGTGGAGTTTCTAGCAAAAGTTTGAGCGAAGAGTTTAGCTTTGTCAGAGGAAGAAGTGATGGTTGTGCCATCAGAGTGGGAAAGGGGAGGGAAAGACGAGGAAGAGAAATTGTTGGAGAGGTTTTTGGCTAGATGCCAGAAAGCTTGGGAAGAGCTAGAGTTGGATAGTTCAGTGCATTTATTATTGATGAAAGAGTGTTTGGCAAGTCGAAGAACAGATTTGGCTTGATTCCGGGCAGAAACATATGAAGAATGAGAGTCTTGAGTTTTAAGGCATCGGTACCGTTTGAATGCTTCCTCCTTATTGCGGACAGCAGTAGAACAGGCGTGAGTAAACCAAGATTTTTTAGCATTAGTCTGAGAGAAAGAGAATGGAATGTATGCTTCCACGCCCGATAGGATTACCTCGGTAATGCGTTCGGCACTCTCCGAGGGACTGCCGAAGAGCCTCCCAGTCGGCAACGCCAAAGTGCCACAAGCGCCGCCGGCTAGGAGGATCGGGTGGCTGTACTGGAGAGATAGGACAGGTGACAGAGATAAGTTTATGGTCGGAGGAGCCCAAAGGAGAGAAAAGATCGACAGTATAAGAAGAAGGGTTAGAAGTTAGAAACAGGTCAAGAATGTTGGGCCGATCTCCGATGCGATCCGGGATACGGGTGGGTTGCTGAACTAACTGCTCTAGGTCATTTAGGATAGAAAAGACATAGGCTTGTTCACCAGGTGGATCAGTAGTGTGAGAGGAGAGCCATTGGCGGTGGTGAACGTTGAAATCTCCTAAGATGGAGATTTCTGAGAAAGGAGAAATGGATAGAATGTGTTCCACTGTAGAGTTTAGATAGTCAAAGAATTTAGGAAAGTTGGTAGAGTTAGGGGAAAGATAGACAGCACAGAAATATTTAGTAAGAGAATGACAGGAAAGTTTGAGCCATAAAGTTGAGAATTCAGAGGAGTCGAAATCGGGAACACGAGAGCAAGTGAGTTTGTTGTGCACATATGCACAACATCCGCCTTTGGCTTTGAAACTAGGATAGAGAAGTAGGAGGATACAGAGAAGGGGTTGCTGGATGTTGCTACAGACACCTGGGTTTCGGTGAGGAAGAGAAGATCAGGTTTGTAGGAGGAGAGATGGTGCTCAACAGAGTGAAAGTTAGAAGAAAGTCCGCGAATGTTGCAGAAATTAATAGAAAGAGTAACAGGCCGAGGTCCAGGTAATTGTGTGGGGTCGTCAGGGGATGGTCGGTCGGGTGAGGGGGCATTTATGGTCCCCCCCCCTGGGGACTCCGAGGCTGGGCTAAAATTCATCATTTTGTGTTTTTTTAATTTTGGTGTGGAGGAATGAAGTGTGGTGTGCATGTTTAGTGTAGTGAAGTGGATAGGAGGAGGAGGTGTTTGTGAGAGCTAGCTGGATTGCTCTCAGTGTAAATGAGGCACAAAGAAAATCAGTAAGAGAGGCCAAGCAAATGAAAAAGGAGTTCCAGCGACTCTTTATCACATGCCTATAACCTCACCTGGGTCTAGCCCTGATCGATTGGTGCCTACAATCTCCCCACCAGAATATTACCGCTCATCTATTCATTTGTTCAGCCGAGTACTTTTCTGTTATTTTCCCCGTCTTGTCCTTCTTATATGCATCCTTTCTTCAGTTCACAGGCCCAACTTTAGATTCTCCACATTAATTTATATTTTGTTCACAGATACATGACTTATAGGTCCCCGGATGCCCGAGTACTGGAAAACTAATTTCAGAATATGACAAACAAATTAGCAACCGTAAGCTATTATTTTGATTGGTTAAAGGCATTGATAAGTATTGAATTGTTCTGCAAATACTTTACTACTATACTTTAAAGAACAATATTAGTAAAACAGTAACATTTTGATGACTAATATTAAATTTATCAATTTGAACTCCTGTTAGTAATTTTGCATATCACAACTTCGTTAATATCGTCCATGAGAAAGTATATATATATATATATATATGCGTTTTATTATTGATATTTTCATCACAAACTGAGCATTATTTATCAAGCATAGTTTAAGTTATAATTGGAATTTGCGTTTTCTGTCCTTAACCCTATTTTATCCGAAGAGTGTGTTTTCGATCCCCATATTTCGCTCCATTTTTTTGAAGATTTAAATATTTTGTTATCGTAATCATATTAGTTTGATAAGAAATTTCACCCAATGCAGGGGTCGATTTTGTTTCTGGGGGAGCTATAGCGAGCCTGTATTAGAGAAGAAACCATAACCTTAAGGGGTTTATGCTACTTTAATGTTTATACTGTATTCAAAATATAGCTATAGGAATATACAAATATTCTAGTAATGCAAGGCTATAACATGTCTACAGAGATTCATTCACTCTGATTGGCCCTTCCTAACCTGAATAAAGGCGATGTAATCAAAATGAATTAGGGGTATCTGAATGAAAGGGTAAAGAACAGAACACACGAACCTCCAATAACCATGGTAAGTTGTCCCAAATGAGAGAGCGAAGCGTAAATTGCAATCTTAGTGACAAGCTACCATTATCTACACCTCTGAAGGCAATCTTTACCGGCCACGACTTGTTATGTTATTCTTGCTATATTTATACGATTTTGGGTAGTTTAGGAAGGGTCTGTGGTAGTAAAAGGGGTTATGTGAGATAGTTCGAAGCCTTTTATTTGCTGGAGGGTCTTTTTAAACTTAATACAATTGTCTAAGGGTAGTCAGATAAAGCTAAACGGACGGCGCCGGTATACTGTAGAAGGGGTTGAGACAATCTTTTGGGTCCTTAACGGGGATATCACACCAGAATGATTTGCCTCAACATTTTCTAGCAACTCTGATCTGGAAGCTTCATGCATGCACTTATATAAAACAAAAAATCCATTAATAATTAGCTGACTTAGTCTATTTGTAGATACTAGTACACATAGTCTAAATAGTATGCCAACAAAGTGGTGGATTGAAAGTGGACGATATAAGAGATAGTTAGACTCCCCTTTGTTCTTACTTTATCTGATTTCTAATCACTCTGACCTTCCAGTTAAATATATTTATCTTTCTTTTTATTACAAACCTTGGTGGATATATTCTCACCTGTACTCAGTTTCCCCTAAATGTGGTTCGCTATAGTCACAATTCTCAACAGATCTATTATAGAATTCTATGCCAAAATAAATGTGTACTGTTGAGAAGCTAGCTAGTAAAAACTCCAAAAAGGCCAGTTTGAAGCCGTATTAGGACATGAGGCTCTTCAATGAGCCGTCACACGAGTAAATTGTTTTCAGTTTTTAGATAATTCTGAAGAAACTCTTTATCATTACTCATCCTGTTTTAGGTGATTTAGCCTTCACTGTAAGAACACAAAACAATGATAATATATACAAGGGTATGAGGCGGGATATAAAATCATCGATCATGATTTACGTTTCCATCTTTGCACACCACCAATGTGCAGTACCTTAAAGTGGGTAAAATATTATGGTCACTCTACTTACCCTTTTCATGACCCTAATATTTTACAGTGTTCGGTTACCATTCACCATTATTGTTAGCATTAGAAAATGATGACATCTGGCAGTTGGAACATTTACTATTAACAGCCACCCACCCCCACTACCAGCCAAAAAAAAATAAAAAAATAAAAAAAAAAAAAAAATATATATATATATATAATAAAAACAATTAAATATGTAAATAAATAAATATAAAATAACAATTATTATAATTAGGAATAAAAATAAGAATAATACGGATAGAATACATATATAAGTAAATACAAATCAAAAATAAATAAATACATAAAGTATCAGTAATGAATAATTACATTTAATTTTAGAAAAAATATTTCTTGATGCAGCAAATTCAATGCCAAGATAATCAACTTTCTAACACAATCACAATAATAAATCATGAATTTTACACACAAATAATTTAAGTTAAAGTATGAATATCCCACACTCTTCCCACATACAGCACAGCAAGCCACACTCAGAAAAAGTCAAGTGGAAAACAAAAACAGATCTCCATTGCTTGTCCCGTTGCGACAAAAACCCGCTCTTCATAATCGGCCGGACAAGCTCACCTCCTAATATGAAGGTGTGCAAGAAATAAAAGGGAGGGTGTGGAGTGGGGGGGGGGGGGGGGAGGGCAACTTGTTGTGGTGTGTGTGTGTGTGGTGTATATGTGTGTGTGTGCGCGTAGGGAGGGGACTGGCTATTGATTTGTAGACCGTGTTTGAGTGAAAGAGATACCGGTATTTGGTTGGCATTGATATAGTTGTTAAAAGTTGGAACAGCGTTGAATTATCTCGAGAATGTCAAGGTTGAATTTGGAGTTCTTTCAACGTGGCATTACCGACTATTATATAAACTGGTGTGTGTGTGTGTGTGTGTGTGTGTGTGTGTGTGTGTGTGTGTGTGTGTGTGTGTGTGTGTGTGTGTGTGTGTGTGGTTATAGGTGTGCTTTACCTCGGACTAAAGACCGTTCACTTCAATAGGCAATGTATATTATTTGTATAATTCCTTTGCCTAAAAGCTGGAACAATTAATGATATATCCACATGACCAAAATAGTGGTACTATATAGGCATGACAGTTTCGAAGTATCCAAAATACTTCGAATTCCTATTGATTAAAAGGAGGACATTTGTTTAGAACGTTGGCATACAATAATGTTATTAATAATAATAGGTTTATTTCAAGACTGCAGACAATGAACTTGAAAATCCAGTTTCTTATCATAGATTTAACCTATACCATATCCTAAGTGACCAACACAATGATCTTGGCTGCTACCCCAGAGGAGTAGGACATGGACAAGAGACTTTATGGGCTCCAGAAACTGGTCCGTCCAGAACAAGTCTCTACGTCCAGGAAAAGTTTTTGAGATAAACCTCCCCTGTGAACGTGTGGATTGGAGCCCGCACCACCACTACCAGAATTTGAGTGCTCGGCCACCGGGGTTGATAAGACATGTCCACTTGTCTTGAGTCAGCCACCCCCAGTGTCTGAGTATATACATAGATACAAACATTACACACCATCACTTTACTATTTTTGACATTTACCCTCAGCTTCCTGCTCCCACATACCATACCACACCAAAGTCTTATACTACTCGTTGCAGCTTCTTAGAATCCACCATCAGTGCTGTGTCATAAGCAAGCAGCAACTGATTCAACTCCCAATTACCACCATTCTTTATTATTAACCCAATCCTCTACCCATAAATCTAATTTTTTACCTCTCTCACCACACCATCCATTTATACATTAAACAACCACAGTGACATTACACAACCCTGGCGCAGACCTACATTTACCTCAAACTAATCACTCAACTCATTCCCTACTCCGCATTGCTCTCTTCATAAAAACTCTTGCCTGTTCTTAACAAATTTCCTTAAATTGTGTAAATGCTTATAGCACCTTCCACATTGCTTCTCGGTCCATACAATCATTCGCTTTTTCTAAATCCATAAAATCATGCCCCCCCCCCCCCCCTTCCCCACCCATCTCTCTCTCTCTCTCTCTATATATATATATATATATATATATATACACATTTCACTAATCTCACTCAATTTCACCTTATGCAAAGCAATCATTTCGACCGTATTGTGAAGTCATGTCTATCTTTTTCGATCTAATGATCTAGATATCTATCTACTGTAAGTATCTATTGGTCTATCTATATGTTGTGTAGTACATACACGTGTATATATATATATATATATATATATATATATATATATATATATATATATATATATATATATATATATATATATATATATATATATACACACACACACACACCCAAGTTTCACCTCAACACGCATCAAAATATACACATATTACATGAACATCAATATCCCTTACAAACACACAACACAAACACCCACACTCAAACATACTAAACACACGTAAACACATGCACCCCAAACCTCCACACACACACACACGCTACCAAACTTTCCCCCACCTACCAACCCCTACCCAGTCATAGACACACACACACATTAACAAACACATAAAAAACACATCAGACCAGTGCCACTTAGTAATAAGTTGCTGAGAGCTGAACAAAAACAATGTTATCCGGGTGCCAGGTCGGGAAATGTTGCACTTGGCTTGGTTTACACATCTGACCTTAATCTAACTTCACTATACAGCTAAACCTGATGTAAAATAAGACGTCTGCCTTCAGTTTCCATTGCTTGGTTAAAACTCCTTAAGTAATTAGTTTTCCATTCAGATGACGCCAAAGTGGCAATTGCGAATTTCGTGCTACAATGATGTTAAAGCTGTACACATTGATAATTAGCTTATAACACAATATGTCGATAACGTTAACTTAGAATATACGAACCCAGAAGTGCCCCAGACAGTTGCACGAACAAAAAAGAGATCGTGTAATACCTGTTTAAGTGGGAGGTAGTCGCTATTTCCGGACTCCCTTCTCACTCATGTTTAGCATATTTGTTTTGAGATTTGTAGACGTTCGTTCAGTTACTTTGGCGATTTTGGGACAGTTCCCCTAATTTCTTTGTCAATATTATGACTGTTCGTGCCATTTAGGTGTCAATCTTTTCCTGGCGAGCGATAGCGAGCTTCTAATTTTAGAAGGAACCGGCGAACCGAAAAATGTACAAATTTATCTTGAAAGGAGGTCTAGGGGGTGATTTTAAGCTTGATGGAGGTCTAGGGACGATACTCCATAATAAATGAATACATAGATATACAGTATAGCCCAACAAAAACAAGCACTACCGGTACCCCTTTAACCATATTCGGACCGAGGGGGCTCTTTTTGGAGCTCCCCGGTTTCGCCCCATTATTTTAGAGAATATAATAAGTTTCAACCCTATAGTCAACCGATAATAAGACGCTTCACCCCATTCAGATGTCAATTATATCTGGGCGAGCGATAGAGAGCCTATAGCTTAGAAGAAATCGACCTATGGCCGGTACAAATATTTGTATCGACAAATGTACACATTTAGCTAGAAAAGGGTCGGGTTGTGTATTTTTTAAATCGTCAACAATAATTAAACAAAACATCATAATAATCCCCAACACGTCGGACAAAATAGTGTTAAGGATTTTAGCCTTGGGGCTAAACATGAGGGAGAAAGAGGTCAAAACAAAAATTCCTCAAATGTAAATCTTCCGTTAAGGATCTCTAGATTTCACTACAGATTATTACTGACTGAACATAATACCATCGAAACATTTAATTTATTATTTATTGTGGGTATATTGGCTTTAACCATATTTGGAAAATTTATAGACGCTTCACCCCATTAGCATGGCAATACTAAGACAATAAAAGCGATAGCAAAAGGAAATTGACGTTTGGGTTTCTAATGAAAAAGTACAAAATATGCACTTTGAAGGGGGCCCGGCTGGACATTTGCTTTAGTTTGAAGGAAGTCTGGGAAGGTGTTTTTGTTAGCCTAGGGGTCAAATTAGTAGACATTGATCTAAAATAGCACAAACCAGCTAGTTTTAATTGGCCTTCACTTTATAGGACTGACCATTGTGAAAATTAACCATTCTAGAAACATAGCATATTCTTCATTTAATCCTTGCTAACTCCATGCGATCTTTCACAGCTTAGGAAATACCTCTAACAACTATAAGTGTTAAGGAGAGATCTCCACTCGAGGGATTTTTTTCTTGACCCCTTTCTCCCTCATGTTTAGCCCCATTGCTTTTGATATTATAAAACGTTCGCCCAATTAATTTAGCGATTTTAAGACCTTTCACCCCATATTAAGACTTTTCGTGCCATTCAGGTGTCGATTTTATCCTAGCGAGCGATAGCGAGCCTGTAATTTAAGAGGAACCGGCCTACGGCCGGGACATTTTTCTACCGAAAAATGTACATATTTATCTTGAAAGGGACTCAAGGGGGTATCATTTTAAGCTTGATGGAGGTCTAGGGAACAAAGTAAATACCTCCCCTTAAATGTAACTCATTTAGCGCTCTCACTCACACAAAACCTGTTATAATATAATCGTCTATGATAATCAGAATGGAAAAAAATGGTGAATCATGGCATACAAAAAGGAACTATTGACCACTGGCAGCAAGGGCAGCATTTAAGTTGGTGTCACTCCAGCGATTTGGCAGGCAATTTTCGGTGAGCAAGTTTGTTCTCGTAATATTTTGAGTCTTTTTCTTTTTTTTTTCTTTTTTTTTATCGGCATCGGAGAGTAGACTGAAGTTTGATTGTGTTGGGTGGCAGATTAATGATGACACTTAAAATTTGAAGCTGCCAGACTACAACTGCTCGTAAAACTTGACGGAAAAATCGGTCGTGTGACACCGGCTTTACTCTCCCACTCTATCCCCAAAGCTTCCAAATGCCAGGGTTCAGCAATTGCCATAACAAGTTACTCTTATATGAATTAAGTAAAACGATCATACCACGTTATATTATCTTACACATGGTCTCCTCCAACAAAAGTTGTTCCTGCTGAAACTACCAAACTACCACACAAGTCAGTTTTATGAATGAGAGCACAATAACCGAAATATACAGTCGTGAATCATGCCTTGAAGGCCATTTATTAAATAAATACAAATATGATTGTAATGTTGACGGCTTCTGCATATGTATGTAGCGTGGTATGTAGCGTGTAGCGTCTATGGTACATAGGTAAATTAGGTTTGTGTTTACATTTTTTGTTTGTTTCTACTCTAATCATTTCTGGCTTGTTCCTACAGAGTTATTATGAGTTTCCTATTTAACTTCTTTGGGACCTATGACCATATTTTTCATGTTATTGTGATTCTCGTTAGACGAATTTAAGTAGCTTAGGAAGGATCTATAGGAATAAGTATTGTTAAAACTATCTCATCTAGGAGATACTTTGGAGAATGCGTAACTCCGCTTGCGCTGGAATGCGCTCTTTCAATCGCCTCCTAAATAGAATCACTTCTTCGTTGGCACGTATCCTATTTGTCAACCAAATTGTGTGAACCTCGGTTCATAACTGTTTGGCCCGCCAATGCTGGTGAAGGTATGCACTCTACCGATCACCTCTTAAATTTTATCACTTCTTCCTTGACGCATATCCTATCTGTCTCCCAGATTTCGTGAGTATCCGTTCATAACCGTTTTAATTATCTTGTTCATAGACAGACAAACAGACAGACAAACAGAGGTAAATACTTAACCTCCGTCCAAATTCGTTGGCGGAGGTAATTAGCCTTTTAACTCCCATATTTTCATATTACACTGAACAAAGTCGTCTATTGATAGCAAAATATAATGTACAATAGCGTCCTCGATTATAGCGCAGTTTCAAATAGTCACTAATGTGGTACAATAATTACATTCATGGATCCACTCACTGACTCTTTGCAATTTCTCTCTCTCTTCGCAGCAGTGTTGCATCTCTCTCGCTATTCTACTGCTATTACAATAAGCAATGTTCCTCAGAGCTCTCTCAGTGTATACCACCTCCTCTATGTAGAGTACGTAGCACCCGTCTTGCAACACAATCCCATCCCTACTCTGTGCAACACTCCAATCCAAGAGTGAAGTGATATTCCCAAACTTTCTTCTATTCAACAGCTTAGCTTTGGAGCTCTCTCTCTGAATCCATCTTCCCCTCATCTTATGACTTAAATTGCTTCAAACTCGGTGTGTCCAGGTATTTTGGTTCGAACATTCCTTGATTTTGGCCCGGTCACTCCTTCAACTCTGAGGGAGGCACTCGTCACAGGCAGTTCTGCCTTTCGTCTCCCTCATCCACATAGAAAAAACAGTGTTGAACTATGGAATTAAGTTTAAACACTCATCATAAAACAGACGAACAAAGTAATTTTTACAATATCATATTTCTTCTGTTATGCCAAGGAGTGAATTTCTTCGCATGACTTCGTAATACCAGAGATAGACCAAGATGAAAATTATGCTATGTAATTCATGATTTGTCTGCTATTAATGAATTAGTTCAGTACCAGTAACATCCTTTTAATTATATTCTGGCAATTATTAGACGATTGTATTCAGCTTTGGAAGGACCTCTAGCAATGATAGGGCTTCAAACTATCTCAACCAACCCTTTTAACTACCACAGATCTTTCATACGCTGTACAATATCGTCTACATATAGCTAGAATATAATATAGCACACGTCGCTGGTACTCAGAGGGTTAACAGCCTAATAATATAACATAATTGGTTTTGGATTCGGCAATGACATCTCAAATTACTTGGCATGTTGTTAACCTTGTCGTGTGCGATGGCATTCTCCTAAATTCAATAAACATTAGTGTTCAGACTGGTCGGTGTGCGTATGTGTGTGTGTAATATTGTCGTAATAAAGCACATAACAGCTCCATGGTTACCCATTTTCTCTCGACACGGGCCCTTTAACTTATAATGAAATTCATAGAGCAAAGTAAAATAAGCATCGAGTAGGCTTCCAGAATCTTAATTGCTAAAAGAAGCTATGGAAGATTAAAGTCAGGCCCAGTAATGAAAGCAGCGAGGAAAAATGTAAATAGAATAGCCGAGCCTCTCCAGCAGCCCGGCGGTAGAAAACGGCAAGAAATCCCATTAAAAACGCCTAAAACTAATTAACGGCGTGCGAGCCTAGGCCGAGGGCAAACAGGAATCCGACTGGTGAGGGATATTTAGTTCGTGATGGGTAATATATAAAGAATGAAGGAGAGGCATCACCACTGTAATTTTTCGTTAAATTTATATAATTTAATTAATGGAGATATTAATTTTGTTCTATGTGTATGAAGGAGATAAAAGACAAAACTGCCTGTAACGTTTCCCTCTAAAATTGAAAGCTATGTGGCAGAAAATAGAGACTCAAGAGCCATATTTCACCATACTTCACTAATTCGAGGGGCCACACAGTCTTTGGTGACGAATGTGTAGTCAGGAACCTCACATGGCTTTGATGTAGTGATGGTGTTGAAAGTGCTTAGCTTGGAGATCCTTCCAATAACTCACCGGTATAGCGGTTGATTATGCTGGCATCGTGGTCAGTGGAATCTGAAGGTTTTCTGATATTACACCACAGAGGGTTTCTAAACAAGCTATTGCATTTTGTCTAAAGCAGATTTCAAGCGTTGCAATGGTCTAATTGTTGAGAAGTTGCATTTCAAAAATATTTCTGGTAACAGCACACGAGTCAAACAGTTTTCCCAGCATAAATTCAATCACTGATTTTTTTTTTTTTTTGCAGTAACTTAAGCCCTTACTTTAATCGGAAGTTCCGCTTGCAAAATATTTAGGTGGTTGATTTCTTATATATTTTCAGATAGGAAGCTGCCTTACACGAATTACCTAAACTGATTATTGGAAAAGGCAATGGTTAGTGTCACATACTATAAAATTGGACGAAAACTAAGTTCACAGATAATTTTAACACGTTATTATCCTCTCTATCATAGAATCCTGGCCTCAACATTGTATTATTGATGGCGCAACTACTTTTTTTTAAGACAGTCGATTTGTGACGATACTCTATTCTTCTTCACGTAAATAGATATATCAACCCTCAACAGTTGTTATCTAAATACCAAACAACAAATACGATACGGATACACTACAACATCACATCAATACCATATTCCTTTAACCTTTTCTGTACCAGCTGCGACGTTTGTTCTATTTTGTTTTTTCTAGATTTATAAAATGTTATGAAGCTTAGGAAAGATCTGTGGTAGTTAAAAGGGTTGATTGAGATAGTTCGAAGCCTTATATTCGCTAGAGATACTTCCTAAACTTAAACAGATCTATTAGTAGTAGCCACAATATGATAACAAAAGATGTCGACGGTACAGAAGGGGTTAATCGAAAAATATATTTCTCAGTAAACAGTTTGCTACAGGTTATCCATCAAAACATTTGCAAACTAGTCATCGCTGTGCCAAGAATCAGGGATCATAGACCATATACTGTATATCGAAGTTTTCATTATTGTGCATGAATCCTACAGACAATCATATTTCGAGCAATATATATCTTTAAGTTTACTTTTCTAGAGGCTGAATTTAATTGCTTAGGGAGGTGTTTTTTGGACTCCCTTCTCTCTGCCTCATGTTTACCCCAATTAGTTTTGATATTTTAAGACTTTCGTCCCATTAGTTTGGCTATTCTAAGAACTTTCGTCCCTGTCATTTGTCGATTGTAAGACCGCTCGTACCATTTAGGTGTCGATGTATTTTTAGAGCGATGCTGAGCCTCCTATCAAAGAAAAATCGGTCTTTGGCCAGGGCATTTATCTGCCGAAAAATGCACACAGTGAGTTTCCTAGGTGTATTTTTTAAAGTGTGATGGAGGTTTAGGGAGCAGACTAAGAAAATATAGCATTAATAAAAATAGGTATATACAGTATATAAATCAATATATAATTATGTAAAGGACACTGCTTAGACAATATATATTAGGCACATTGATGTATAGACCGTAATGAGCATGAACAGGAATGTAATCAAATATACAGTATATGATACTGAACAGCTCTGGCAGTGTTATCCTTAGCAAAGCCATGGAGAGGACTGTAATGCATAGTTACTTTAACTTTGTATATGTATCCCTTTCAAGACACGATGATGCATAACGTTTCGGTTTTCTGGTTATTATCGGACGATTTTATGCAAATTAGGAAGGATATTGTGGAAGTCAGTGGGTTAAAGGAAATAGTCTTTACCCTATTTAGTCCCAAAGATCCTTCCTAGGTTGCATAAAAACGCCTAATGATAGTCAGAATGAACTGTCACAACGTAGCATAACCCACAAGGTGATAATAATATGGAGTACAATCGCGCTAATAAGTGATGTCTCAGCACCAAGTATGTTTTGATCAATAATTGGTATCAGCAATATCTAAGCTTCATTTCTTCATATCGAGTGAAATATACAAACATGTTCCTACACTTACCTACCCTATTCAAAATTTGACTGATGTTAACACAGCACAGAACAAGCCAAACTTAATGACAACTGTGATTGACTTATTAGTGCGACCGTACAAGGAAGGAACTGTTTGGGTGCAAGGTTTGAACAATGCCTTACAAGGACGAGTTGTTTTCCATTGATTCTGTCTTCTTGTTCACGATTTCTATTTAGCTTATTAAAGAGAGGTTTCGGTTTTCATTATGGACCCCCTTCTCCCTCATGTTTAGCCCTATGGGTTTTGACCAATTAAGATGTTCTCCCCAATAGCTTGGTGATTTTAAGAGCGTTCGGCCTAATTAGTTGCCAGTATTAAAACTGTTCGTGCCATTTAGCTGCCGATTTTATCTTAGCTAGCGATAGTAAGCCTATATTTAACGTAGGGACATATATATCTACCGAAAAATTTACAAATTCATCTCGAAGGGGGATGGTTGGGGCGTTTTATTTTTTAAGCTTGAGAGGTCTAGTGAGCAAAAACTAATCCTCCCTTCCCTTCATTGAAACATTGTTCTGCTCTTGGATTCCTACGAGGGCCACGCATAGTTTGCAGTCAGTCCAAGAATGTTGATCACAATGTGTATAACCGACTGTACCTCCTCCTCCCTCAAGGGGGGTCACCTGCTTTTTTTTTATCTTTTTCTCCTTTTATCTCTTTCCCCGATTTGTATCCATTCGGCCCCATTCAACCAACTGTTTTAAGACGTTTATCCCCATCCAGGTGTCGATTTCTTCCTGGCGAGCGATAGCGAGCCAGCATTGTATGACGAAATACGGCTTCGCCGGAGACATTTTTCTATCGAAAAATGTACAAATTTAGCTAGCTGTCAAAACAAAAATATATATATGCTGGCTCGCTACCGCTCGCCAGGAAAATATTGATACCTGAATTGGGGTAAACGTCCTAAAACAGTAGGCTGAATGGGGCTGAATGGATACAAGCCAAAGCGAGAGAGAGAGAAAGAGAAAACATGCGAGGTGGGCTCCCTTACGGCGGCCTCTCGTCCATCACGGCCGCTTATAGTGTCAACACCGAGCCCAGATAGAGAAAAGTAATCCATTACAGCACGACACTTAATCTTCCGAGCCCCAAGGGAGATGGCAAAGGTTAAGAAAAAAAAAAAAAAAAAAAAAGGGATAGTATTTTTTGTTTTGTTTTGCAGTGGTAATTTATGCTTATTAGATTCTAGTGTTTTAGATACTAACTAAATTTATCTTGGATAATCATTATCGTCATCACAAAGCATAATATTAAATCTACTGAGTAGATCGTGTTATGTCTAGGAATATAATGGACAATATTTGTATTGATATTTTTCATTTATGGATTTTTTGTATCTATTGCTTTTTTTAACACCGATAGTTAATATGGTGAGCCGCTGGTGTGATGTCAGAAAAATAAAATAAAATATGCTCCAAAAACGCTGGAATGTAATCCCCTTAGGAATTAGTAATTTAGTGTATATTGGCTGGGCATTTTTAAGTAGTGTAAGGCCATTAACGGGTGGGAGGGAGGGCCTCTCGACTCCCTTCTCCCTCATGCTCATCCCCATTATTTTCAAGTACCAAGGCATTCGCCCCATTAGTTTGGCGATTATAAAACCTTTTGTGCCATTCAGGTGTCGATGTGTTCCTGGCGAGCGATAGTGAGCCTGCAATTGGGAACCGCAAAATGTATCATGAAAGGAGGTTTGCAGTTATATTGTTAAGCTTAATGTAGGTCAAGGGAGGAAACTAAAAAAAATAAAAATAAAATAAAAAAAATAAACTTAAAGATGAATTACATAAGCTGCATACCATCGAAGATTTATATTTTGTATGCATCACAACATAGTAAGGATGCTCAGGTTTGTGTATAATAACGTACATTTAAGTCCGTAAAGAAAACAAATATTCAACAATTTTATATCTGGCGGCGTCTGATAGTTGACCGTCTCGCAAATTTCGCGCCTTGCAGTATTGTGATGACGTCATAGATTCTGATAGTTGTCAGGCAACAGAAATTTACCTTTAACTTAACCCAATTTATTTTATATGTTAGGGGCAAATTTAAGGATATTCCCAATAATGGTGTATGATTACTAGAGCCTTTAACGTTCTGAATAACTTATCTCACTTTTTTTTCACCTTTGTGTAATTCACCTTCAACACTTTTCGCTGCAGCCGATTTATATATACGGTACATCCTATGTAGTAAGGCCTACACTGCAGCCTACATAGACACTGTATACGCATTGGTATTGCTGGTCGAGTTGGTTGCAACCAAAACATCCCGCTTATTGCCAGACACTTCCTAGAGGTTCTAAGTGTGCCACCCATACTCGTATCACTGTTCTTGGTGCATTGGGTGAGGTAGGGTATATGTTTGTTAAGGTGTTTTAGAAGCTGAAAATCAACAGAGACAGAACTACTTCACAATGTAATTGTGACAGCTTTATACCAGGTACGAATATGAGGTTCATTTCATCTACATTTCAACAACCTATACCATCTTGTAAACAACAAAACAATTAAATAATTGTAATTATCATCCAGATAATTATTGCGAGTGGATTTGAAGGGGAAAATCATATATTTTTGCTTGGGAGTGTAAATTGGGGGGGGGGGCTGGTCAGCAATTAAACATGCTAATTAATTATCAATTTTCATGGGTGGTGCGAGGAGGTAGTGAGGGGATGGCAACTGTTATAGGGAGACTTCGATACAATCTCGCCATTTAGAGCTTGTTAAAAAAAAATCAGGGTTATGGAGAAGGCGCTAGGGCAAGCATATTGAGCAAAAATAGTGTGAAAACGCCCGCCAGAGCGTATTCTTAGCTATGTAATTCCCCGCAAGGAAAGTGTTAAAGTGGTAATATAAGATTATTAGAATGATAATAGTATGAGCTGGTAGTGTATTGGGCAGCATAATGTGTTGGTTGTGTTTTTATCCAAATCATTACTCTAACTCCAATAATGACTGGAGTAGTTCTTGTTTAGCAATACCATTTATTATATATGATACTCAACCTGCCTGTGTGATAAAAGGTTATATATACAGTATATATATTATATATATATTATAGGTCTAGTTGTTTTCAGGATAAGTCAGATTGATACGCCAGATCGAAAGCGCAGCCCCAATACCAACAGCATGTTTGTGTTAACTTTGGTCTTTCTGTTATTTTATACATATTCAGTAGTATAAATTAGAGGTATAAATAATTGTATTTGCTGGTATTAAACTGCACATTGGAGTAGATTATAAGACATTCGGAAGATAATTAATTATTATACAATACATCATGAAAAGTTATATATCAATTAAGTTATAGTAATTAATCTTAGAACCACTAGATGATGCCTTTGAGCATAAAAGAAACTAAAGAAAATGTATTTTCTTATGACATGGTAATTTATTGTATGTTGGTTAGGTATTTTTAAACATCGCAGTGCAATAATTTGGTAGGGCAAGGTCGTCATTTACAGTAATTATTTGTTTATTGGAGTCAATATTAATTTATACAATGTTATTTTCAGAGATTATATAGGATGAATATTTTCTTTATTTTTCTCATATTGGCTATCACTAGAATATTTTACCCAATTTAGGCAGTATATGTGAAATACAGTGTGTTAATTGATTTAGCTTGTACCTCTTTCACTTGGAGATCGATCTCCTTCTTAATCTGAATAAAATCGTTGTAATAATTTTATACCAATAGGAAAATAAGAAGTGTGTCACAATATTCAAAATTACAAACACAGTATTAAATCTATGGGCCCACTAGTGTGACTCTGTGAGGTCAAGGAATATGTAAAAAAACACATATAAAACAGAAACGCCTATTTTGTTTTAAGTGGATATATACTACAACTTGGTTGGGTACCATTAATCCTCACAGAGTCACCCTGTTTGTGATCCATGCAGGTGCTAATGATGTGCAGCGAAAGACAAGATCGAAGGAGCTGCTGGCAAAATACAGCAAGCTGATCCAGTACAATTAAACAAAGAGTAATAATATTAATGCTTCAGGTGTTCTCCCTAAAATGGAAGCTAAGGATTTCTTTTACAAAAGGGCCTTGAGCCTCAACAGTTGTCTCCGGTAATTTTACCTTCGTGAAGGGATTGCGTTCATGAATGTATGGAGCCACTGTTACAGAGAGCCTCATATGTTTGCTAGAGACAGCCTCCACCTAAATCCTGTGAGAGCCGCTCGTCTTGGCAGGCTACTTAACAAGGCGGTCCACAATTTTTGCCCAAAAAACGAAGTCAGTCGAGGACAATCGAGAGAGTCACCCTAAATGAAATTAAATCGCCCTCATCCTCAAAGCAGCCCCACAGAGAACAGAACCCAATCAAAGAATGCTTTACCAATGCCTGTAATATCCTAAAAAAAAATTCAGATACGGAAGAAATTGCATTTACTGAAAATCATGATATTATAGGAATAACAGAGTCCTGGCTCAAAATCGCAAATAGAGATTATTAGCAAAATATTCACCGACAGGCTATAATATGTTCGAATGTAGTACAAAATACAAAAAAGTAGGTGGTGTTTTACCATACATAAAAGGGTCTTAAATATCCTGTACTAGACTCCTATCAGACAGTAAATTAAAATGATACAATATATATATACATTTGTTTTTAAATATCACACAAGGCAACCTTGGGACTAATTTACCGGCTCCCAGCCCAACAATCGACTATCGAATCAAAATTATACAACCAAATGGTAGAGATAGGTAAAAAAAAAAAAAAAATAAAAAAAAAAATCAATTTGCCAATGTTAAATGGGTCGAACCCATAACCTCACACACAGGACAAGATCTCTATGGAAATTGACTGGAAATTTGACTATGCCAGTTTGTCAACCCCCCCACGCGTGGCAACAATAAATAAATATGCCCATCTCCCCTTAATTCTTTCAAGGGAGGAGAATGCGTTTCTTCCTTGCATTAGGACTATCAGTAGATGATTTTATTCACTGTATGAAGAAATTGTTGGTGTCGGAGTACTATTTGAGATAGTTTTGACCTCTTTGCTTCCGAAAGGGCTGCCCAAATCTAAGTCAATTCGTCTAATTTTAGCCAGAAAAAAAATGTTTATGTATAATTTGTCCTCGAATACTGAAAGAGCTATAAAAAACACATGTTCAATCCCCAGGCACGTAGGGCCAGTCAATACATGCTGTTGTTAGATAGTGAATATACATCATATCAAAATTATCATGAATTTCCTTGAATTAAAGCTGTCCCACGACTTAACAAAAAAGTATTATGAATTCTTTACAAAACTGAACAACACAATACTTTCACTGTCAATAATGCTAAGATTTGCTGTAAATAGTTATGAATGTTTCCAGAACACAGAACAACAATATATTCTCTCCGTCGAATGCAGATAAAAATACAAGCTCTATATAATGCTAGTGCTCAAACACGTTGGCCTGGTTAAATAGCTTAAGGGATTTTCCCGTAATGCTGCACGCTTAAACTTTGCCCAATATTTGAAACAAGTATTATGTTTTAACTTTCCTGCTGCACTTACGGGAACGTGCGCACCATACTTTCAACTGAAGACCAGATTATTGAAACAAACAAATAACAAAACTTTTCATAATAAAGGCTTGCTATTAAATTATTAACATCAATTCATATTATATTTCACAAACAAAAATCTAATTTCGCAGCATTTAAGCAAGAAGAAAATTTGGATAATAAAGAATAATAATAAAGGCAAATTAATTATACATTGAATATGCATAACAATAGTATCACCCCTACTCATATAAGCATTTATTCCCACTTGTCCATAGGGGTATAACTTCAGCATCAAAAAATTGCTTCAGGTACTGTACAGAACTCAAAAAAAATCTTGGACATCCCATCGGTTTCATTTCACATTTATCCGTTCGTAAGTTGGTTTATTAATATTATTATGTGTATGTTAATATTAAGATTATACTTATATTTATCAGCACTAAATGTTCCACTCTAAATGCATTCTGATGGTTGTATTAATTTTGCATTAAGAAAAACACAATAATGGCCCTTATCGTCAACAGCCACTACGAGTGTATAATAGTGTAATTACCATATGTTTTTGACGTATCGAAGCCAAACTTCAATAGTAACCTAGTAAAGTGATAACAGGACAACTCTACCAATAGAGTATTTCAAGCAGTGTCAACTCAACCAATATTGTTATAATAAATTAGGTTAGTGGAGGCGATTGTACGGTGCATAGAATGGTGGATGGCAGACCAAATGGACTTCAGATATAGAGTCCACGCCAAATGTAACTTTGTTTTTGTTTTTGTGTTTTTTTTTGTTTTTTTTTTTGGGTGGGGGGGATCAGTGATCTGATCACTCTTGCTGTTCTACAAATATCCTGGATACACCGACAAGTCAAGAAAATACCCCCTATATCGTCACCAATTCATTGCAGAGAAGATGCTCTACCATATTCGAAGATGCTGTGAACGACCGTATAGCTGCTCTCTCCAAATTACGTGACATGAATAAAGCGTCATCCTCTAGATTGGCATAACGGAAGCAACCAACACCTTGAAGCTCCACTGTGACTATCTAGTGCGACACATATGAAGCCCCCAACATCGCAAAGCTTCAGTAAGTAATCTCGGGCCTAGATAAACAAAAGTTAAGGTTATTTCTTTATGTTGCTATAATTATTCATACCGTCTTATTTTGTGTTTGGTTGATTTGGCCTTAGTAAAGAGCTACTGGTCTAGTGGTTGACGTGTTCAGTAACCGTTGAGAGTACGAGAAACATGTATGGCAAAGTCGATAACGTCGAAAACTTGTATTATATTGCATGTGAAATCTGGAAAGAGGGACATTTACTCTACACTTCTACAAAATTACATATATTGTTATACATGGGATATTAGGGACACCTGAAGACTGCCAAGACAGACATGATTGAAACTTTAAATGACCTTGCATAGAATGAAGTATGTTGGAAAACTACTTAAGCATCTTGAGTGTAAGCGATCACTAAGATCATTTATAACTTTCTAGTAGATCTCACATTCACCTAAATTGAATAATATCAATCGTATTCTACTGCTAATCTTACTTACTCTCCATGATTACAACCTCTTCATTGATTTTGATTATTTTAGACAATATAATTTAGTTGAGGAATGTCCTGTCATGTTTAAGAGTTATCAGAGAGTAATGAGTCAAATCAAAGATTGATATGTTTTTACTTGAACTTAGTGCGCGAAATGTGAAAGATGTGAACAAATATAAACTTTTATCTAATGCGAAATACTTCATTTTCAATCATTTACTTCACAACTCTAAGCAAATATTCAGTAAATACAATATGCAAATAGGAAAACCGTATATAAATAATCTATATAACTAATTATTTCAGACATTTTACAGTAATCAGAGTTTCTAAATAAAAATCCAATCCAATCTAATCAGCATAACCATTTTTACTAGGCAATAATAAAAACTCTTCGAAAATCAACGTAACCATTTAAAAAAAAAGATCTCCACCCGAATTCTTGAAATATTTAATTTTTTGTAATAAAAGTACTTGACTGTTTTTTTAAGGAGAGCAATTATTAATGTATAAGTTTTCTTAAGCAAATACTAACATGTGTTTTAAATTTTCAGATGTAATTATAATTAAACTTCGACTGAAGTTTTCACTTAAATCAAATAATAATATATGTGCACATATCGCATTTTCAAGGAAAATTCTTATATTATAACTTTTAATGTCAATAATATCACCTATCATTATAATACGTACATAAACTACTGTATATTTTCATAACACGAGTGCAATTAGATTTTGTCCAAAACTTTCTCTCCTATCTAATAAGCATAACTTGCCCGTTGACGCAATTTTTCAGAAAGTTCTTATCAATCTTATTTTCATGCAAAGGCGGCCTGGGTCCCCGGAATCGGCTTGTGCATGCAAATGGTATATCGGGGCGCCCTCATGAATATTTAGGCAGCCAGGCGAAGAACGGAAAATTAACAAATACTGCTTCTGTTTGTTCGCTCTCGCTCTCGCTCTCGCTCTCGCTCTCGCTCTCGCTCGCGCTCTCTCTCTCTCTCTCTCTCTCTCTCTCTCTCATTTAACAGTAACTATGCTTCATTCTTTGCAAACTTAACCCATTCATCCTAGTAAGGGGAGTAACCTGCTTTTTTTTCTATCCCTTTCTTTCTTTCTCTGGCTTTTATCCATTCGGCCCCATCTAGGTGTCTATTTTCCTGGCGGTCGGTAGCGAGCTAGCATATATATATTTTTGTTTTGACAGCAAGCTAAATTTGTAAATTTCTCCGGCGAAGCCGGTTTTCTCCATACAATGCTGGCTCGCTGTCGCTCGCTAGGAAGAAATCGACACCTGGATGAGGATAAAAGTCTTAAAACAGTTGGCTGAATGGCGCCGAATGGATACAAGCCAGGGAAAGATAGAAAAGGAGAGAGAGAACAAGAAAGCCGGTGACCCCCCTTAAAGAAAAAGGTCCCCTCGTCCTTGAAGGGTTAAAGCCAACAGTCACCTCCTAACCTTCACCTCCCTCACTCCCATTTTTGTTCGATACACATTTTTGTTTGCCAATGTTGCGAGTATATTTTTGTTTGCCAATGTTGCGAGTATATTTTTTGTTTGCCAATGTTGCGAGTATATTTTTTGTTTGCCAATGTTGCGAGTATATTTTTGTTTGCCAATGTTGCGAGTATATTTTTTGTTTGCCAATGTTGCGAGTATATTTTTTGTTTGCCAATGTTGCGAGTATATTTTTCCAAAGTAATTATTTAAGGGGCAGGTAACTGCATTTTCTTCCTCATTTTTAGTCCCATTTTATGACTTTCGTTTCATTAGTTTGGTGAATTTCAGACCTTTCTCCCCATTTATTTGTCAATATAAAGACCTTGTGTGCAATTTAGATGTCAATGTTTTCCTGGCGAGCGAAAGCGAGCCTGGAATGCTAGGAGAAGCCGGTCTTCGGCCAGGACATTTTTCTTCCGAAAAATTTATAAATGTATCTTGAAGGGGGTCTAACGGGTGCTTGATGGAGGTCTAGGGCTGAATTTATACAAGCAATATCCCATACAGTACCGGTGACGTCCTTTTCATTATATTGTGGGAGCTATTAGAAGACTTTATTCAGATTAGGAAGGACCTCTAGCAATAATAAGCCTTCAAACTATCTCTACCAACTCTTTTAACCACGGCAGATCCTTCCTAAGCTGCATAATACCGTATAAATATCGCTAGAATAAAATATAACACCCGTCGCTGGTACTCAAAGGGATATATAGTATATATAAATATAAACAGACCAAACAAATAGCCACTACCCCCTTAACTCATACATATATTCAGTGAAATCCTTCGACTGGTCCCTCTATGTATGTGTATGTAGATAAGATAGGAGAGGGCAAGAGGACAAACGAATGTGTTGATATTTCGGCTGACATAAACTTTGACAGTGATGATCGTAATTAATGCGCTAGGACTATGCCGCGTTCTAGCAATAACTTCTGGTTATTATGCCACGATGTTATGCCAGTTTAGGAAGGATGTGTTGGAATAAAAAGGGTAAAGACCATCTAATTGAATGTATAAAATAGTCATGGTTAAAAAAAAAAAAAAAAAAAAAAAAAAAAAAAAAATCACCTCGTGTATGAAGGCACGAGACTATAATCTGGTTCTTAAATTAAGAACTAAGTTTGTGTCCCATATTTCCGCTCAAGGTGGAAGTGGATATGGTGCCCAACTCTTTCAAAAAGTACCTGGAATAATTGGGGAGGAGGCTGTGTGGGGAGGAGGCTGTGGATAGCCAACACCTTCTTCCGACACAGAATGATCCACAGGTACACGTGGAAACGGATGTTGTCGATGAAGGATAAGACAGTGGTGGAACGAAAGTCATTGATTGATTATGTATGTGTGGATGAACGAATGAAGAAATCTGTGATGGATGCTAGGGTGTATAGGGGTATTGGAGGGGGTCTGTCTGATCATTATGTAGTGGTAGCTAAGGTTAGGATACAAAAGAAGTGGGTGAGGAGAGCGGGAGGGAGGCGAGAGGAGGGTGGAATGGTGAGGAGGGTGGAGAGGTTGCAGGAGGAGGAAGTCAGGGAGGAGTACAGGAGAGCAGTGGAAAGACGACTAGGTGGGTTCGACCTGGAAGTTATGGAGGAAGTGGAGGAGATGAGCAAGGTGTTTAAGGATGAGATCTGTGCAGCATGTGAGGAGGTGTGTGGAGTGAGGAGAAGAGGGAGGGGAGTGAAAGGTACAGCATGGTGGACAGAAGAGGTAAGAATAGCTGTGGAAGAAAAGAAGAAAGCATATAGAGAGTGGTTGGGTAGTAGAGGGAATGAAGATTCCGAGAGGCAGAAACGAGCGAGGTACGTGGAGAGTAAGAGGGTGGTGAAGAGAGTAGTGAAGGAAAGTAAGAGAAGAGTAGATGAGGAATTGGAATGAATCTGAGTGTAAAATGGAGGGAGAGTAAGAAACTGTTCTGGAAAGAAGTCAAGAAAGTTAGGGAAGGTAGCAAGGGAAACAGTAAGGGTGTGAAAGATAAGAATGGGAGAATGCTAGCCGAGAAGCAAGAGAGAGTCGAAAGATGGAGGGAGTACTTCAGTGAGTTGCTAAATGAAAGGAATGAAGAGCCAGCAAACATAGCTGGATATGGTATGGGAGGGAGAAGAAGAGAAGTAGTGGAGGAGGAGGTGGGGATCAGGAGGTCAGAAGTGTGGGAAGCCATGAAAAGAGTGAAGTTGGGGAAAGCACCAGGAACAGATGGAGTGTGTGGGGAAATGTTGAGGTATGGTGGTGAGATAGTGATAGAATGGGTATGGAAAATGTGCAAACTAGCATGGGAGAAGGGGAGTGCACCCTATGACTGGAAGACTGGCATAATAGTCCCCCTATATAAGGGCAAAGGGGAAAGAGGAGTGTGTGGTAACCACCGAGGAATATGTCTTCTAAGCGTAGTAGGGAAGGTATACAGTAGGGTAGTGATTGAGAGAGTGAGAGTGAGAACGGAGAAATGGATAGGCGACGAGCAGGGAGGTTTTAGGAAGGGAAGAGGATGTGTAGATCAGATTTTTACCCTGAATTGTGTTGTGGAGAAGTATCTGGAGAAGAAACAAAAGGTGTATGTTGCCTTTATGGACTTAGAGAAGGCCTATGACAGAGTGGATAGAGAAGGTTTGTGGAAAGTACTTAGAATATACGGAGTAGAGGGCAAGTTGCTGAAAGCAGTGAAGAGCATGTATGAGGTTGCAAAGGCGGCAGTACGTGTGGAGAGTGAGCAGAGCGAGTTCTTTGACCTGAATGTTGGTTTGAAACAGGGGTGTGTGATGTCCCCGTGGTTGTTTACTGTATATATGGATGGAGTTATGAAAGAAATACTATCAAGAGCAGTGGATGTTGGTGTATCGCTGAAAAGGGAGGGAATTGAGTGGAAGCTACCTATACTGCTGTTTGCGGATGATACAGTTCTGATGAGTGATAATGAATGGGAGTTGCAGGGTCTGGTAAATGAGTTTGGAACAGTGTGCGAAAACGGAATTTGAAGGTAAATACGGGGAAGAGCAAGGTTATGGTCTTCGAAAGGGGTGAAGTCACAGAGTGTGAGGTGAAGCTGAACGGTCAGGCTATGGAGATCGTCAACTCTTTTAAGTATCTGGGCAGTGTGTTGAGTAAAGATGGGACTATGGATGAAGAGGTGCGGGAGAGGGTACAACAGGGGAAGAGGGTTGTAGGAACGCTAAAAGCAGTAACAAGAAATAGGGTGGTCAGTATGGAAGTGAAGAAGTCCTTGCATGACAGTGTGGTAATCCCGACACTGACTTACGGAAGCGAAGCATGGACGTTGGTTGAGAGACTCAGACCAAGAGTGAGAGCAGTGGAAATGAATTACTTAAGGAGTGCGTGCGGAGTTACATGGAGGGATAGACAGACTAATGAGGAAGTAAGAAGGAGGTGTGGTGTGGAGGTAGATGTGCTGGAAAGTGTGAAAAGGAACAACTTGAGATGGTTCGGCCATATGGAACGTATGGAAAGCGAGAGAATGACTAAGAGGGTGTACGAGAGCGAGGTGGAGGGACAGAGGGGGAGAGGTAGACCGAATATGAGGTGGAAGGATGGAGTGAGGAACTACATGAACGAAGGCGGTGCTGGTTGGGGGGAGGGGCGTCGAGTGACTGGGGACAGAGGTGCATGGGGGCGGTTCGTTCGTGGCCACCCCTTCGGGGATCACGGCGTCAGGCAATAGATAGATATAGAATAATTGGGTTCGAATCCTGGTCACGATAGCTCTCCA
Organism: Paralithodes platypus; assembly: GCA_032716605.1. Lineage (NCBI taxonomy): Eukaryota > Metazoa > Arthropoda > Malacostraca > Decapoda > Lithodidae > Paralithodes > Paralithodes platypus. The sequence goes on from CM064487.1 coordinate 20,746,255, forward strand.
AACCTGTCCGACAATATCTATGTACTTCCCAATTCCCTACTCAAAAGTCCAACTCCGATATATCTGAATTCACCTTGATCTGATCATCTTTAAAACGAAAAAAAAAAAATATATATATATGATTATTATTATACAATACCCTTTCTGGCAAGCTTTAATTTATATACCCCATTATGAACAAGAGCAGAACTCCAAAAGAACTACGTGCATTGTAACTGCTGAAGTAATTAAAGCGATGGATGGGAGAGTTCAGCGTAATAATTGTAACATTTGTTTGCATTTAATCGTGAGTATTTTTATATTACCAGAGGGATGATTGTCGCACAGTCATGGCCGAAAGTCGTATCATACCTACACTACTTCAACTTTAACCCATAATCAACTGACGAGTTATTTTTACTTATTACACTTTTGTATTAGATAATTTCATATAGAATAAAAAGGGCTTATGGACGTCAAAGAAAAATATTATGTATTTGCTAGAGATAATTCTTAATAATTATTGCATTTGACGAGACAGATTACTTTTCTTAGTTTACGATAGGTATTTAGTATTCACAAGACTAAAGATAATCGAAAGCCACTACCTAACTCTTATCAGCCCTTCTAAAAATAAATTAATAACATCGTCTGTAGGTAGCAATAAGACAACCAAAACTTGGGTCATATGATGTAAAGGGTTAATTCCCCTTCGAAGATAATAATATTTAAGTTCAACAAAACTTAGAAAATATAAACTATTATGGTTTACCTCAGCAACATTAATGATTTCTTGTGTATTGTTTGACTTTATTTTCATAACCCTTTCACTCAAGATGACGCCAATTTCTGCTTTATTCCAGCTGTTACGACCGGGACTACGAATAAAACAAGGGCACTCAATGATTGGACTAGTAATAGGGCACTATGCAACAACGGTACGATACGCTAGATCCAAACCCTCGAACTTATATGCCGGCGAACAAAAACACCTATACCCTCCAGGGTTAATCTGCGATAGCGGGGTATCCTTAACTGGGCATAAATGTACTCTACTTCAGGCTATTAACCTGCACTGGTATTGCCTGATAACAAACAAGATGCAAGTTACGTTAAAATGCATAAAAAGGAATCTATGGAAAGATCAATTAAATCACTGCAAGATTTAATACAATAAAAAGATGCTTCAATACAGTTACTCTAAACAACAATAAACTCTTCACTCCTATTTGAAAGAAAGTGAAGTATAGTCCTACAGCATAGACCTGGAAACTTCTGAAGAAAGTCTGATGCTCATAAGATGCTCGTACTTAGAACTATATAAAGGCAGGAGGCAGGACACCACACGTGTAAATCGAATACACTAAAAGATAGGACATATAATGTTAACGGACACGAGAATACTATAAATGCGCAACAGTAGCAATGCTCGACACTAAAAGAAGTACTTCCTCATCAACGAAACAGTCTGCTATGGTTGTGCAGCTCAGCAACAACCTAGACTAATAAATGCTGTGAATAATAATGCGCACATATCAAAGAGCTTATATTAAATACTAACAAGTGTCTACTCGATTAATAATGTCTAGCTGGGATACTCTAGGTAAGGAACTGAGGGTTGAGCAAGACAGGCTCGCAGCCTAGCGATGTCCTTAAGACTGCATCCTTTAAGTTACGTTAATTGACTAGGGTGCTCTCTCGATAGATCCAGATCACAATATCTGGTTCTATCCTGGCGACCCTCTAAAGACAAGCAAAGAGGCAGGAAAGTGTGGAACTGGTACAGGCCAAAACCCTCAGTCAACACAATGCTGCACTCGCAAAGGACGCAACCGAAAAGACAACCCAGGCTACCACAGGACCGGTCAAGTAAACCGTACACACATCGGAGACAATGACTACAGTTACCTTATCCCAGTCTAGCATTAAATAAAAGAGCAGAAACACTAAATCAATAATGGAGACACACAAAGTTCTTAACCTATACTAACTAAGAACCCTCAAACCTATTCTAAGTACATGTAAATATCTCTGAGGACGGCGCATGCAATACAATGGGCCAGCTATGAAAACCCAAGGGGAGTGTTGTGCAGTTAATAAAGGTTAGAGTATGGAAAGAGAGAATCGAGTGAGAGAAACAGTGATAAAGGTGGTGATCGGGAGAGAGTATGCAAAGGGATGTTAGAAGCAAGCGCGCTAAGCCTGTCCTGACGAGGATAGATCCTGGGGACCCTCATGGAGGAGGTAAGTTACACAGGAGACCGCAAAGGCACGATGGTCGGCCAATCACGGGCCGAGACGTCACAAGACAGCAGGCGCCACAGGACACAGCCAGACACGCCACCCAATAGCGAGCGAGAGGCAGGAATGCACCTACGTACAGACACTCACTACCTCCTCGCTCTGAAAGTCTTTCTCATTCACACGCTGGTACTATTATCACTACTGTTGATATAAAATATAACCCGTTGTCACAGACGAAAACAAAAACCACCACTGGACTGTCTGTGACAATGCGATTACTAGAAAAGAAAGAACAACATTCTCTGATAACTGTAGCCCATTTCGATGTCCCTGGCGAGAGCTAGTGGCCAACGAGAGGGGATTCTGCCAACGCTGGTAGACGTCACACAGCGAACTCCAGACGATAATATTTACGCTAAGAAGGCGTACCTGTCTTAGTTGGAGTGTTATTTGAGAAACGATTGAGCCTTCCCGATTGCATGGTTGTTTTCTTTAACTAAGTAAACAAAAAACACCTGGTAAATACAACGCCTCCCTGAAACCCATAAAAAATACAAGCTTTCAGAAGCTATTCATTCCCCCCCCCCCCCCAACCCCACCTCCTTCAAGCAGTGAAAAAGGAGCTAGGTCAAACATGTTGTGCCTCGGAATAGATACAATTACTGTATTTTTTTAACCTCTTCTACCTCATATTCAGCCCCATTTATTTTGAAATTGTAAGATGTTCGCTCTATCAATTTGTCAATTTTAAAAACTTTCGCCACATTTCTGTCCTTTTAAAAAAAAAAATGTTCAATGTAGGTTGTATATTTTTTCCTGGCGAGCAGTAGTGAGCATGCACACATATCTCGAATGCAAATAGTTAGGTAAAGGTTGACTTTATACTATAATGGAGGCTAATGGAGTTACGACAACTTTTGCCTTTGACTGTACGTTAGTTTATATAATGAGGCGTGCAATGAATCCTATTTTTAAGTTGGCTGATGACTATGTCATCATTACAATAACTTGCTCGCTAATTAATAATATATAATTGAAAGAGTCGCTGATGAATAACATTTATATCCAAGCAACTTATTCTTCTACGAAAATCCATAGCAAACATTATAACATAACACTTATTTTTACTGTGCGGAAGAAACAATTGACAAGTTGCATTTTGAAGCAGAATAGTTCAAATTGACTAAAAAATAAAAAACTTAAGAATACATCCTGTAAAAAATACGTAACCGTATCGGAAAAAAAAAATAGTTACGGACATACGAATTATATTTACAGACGTGGTCATGAATACTTGCCCATCTCTTAGCCCCTTTAGCCCCATAACGCCTTTTTACCCCTCATTCTGGCTAAATTAGATAAAGTTATGCAGTTTAAGAAGGATATATGTAATTAGGAGGGTGTATTGAAATCGTATTTACCCATTCAAAAGTCATAGGTAGATTATAAACTAATGAAAAACGTCTAATGGTAATCAGATTATGATACATATTACGTAATGGTGTTGAAAGGGTTAATAATGAAAACACGACGAAGTATGTTACCTAGTGAGTCCCAGAAATATGAAATATGAGACTCCTGCAATTTATCGAAATAATTTGCCAGAATACCATAATGACGCTTCTGAAAAGTGTCCACGATTTCCCGACCACTACTGTACGTACAGTTGAGAATACGTAAACTCTGAATACTTGCTGTGGTTAACTGGCTCTATTTTATCAATAACAATGGTTATTGTATAAATACATAATGATGATTAGTATGGCCACCTTTTCTAAGAAATGAAAAAAAAAGGCTATTCGGCCACTGTCGGAATATAAAGACAACTGAAATCATTAAATTCAGTCATACAATCACACCCACCCAACCACTTGCACACACAAGATCATATTCCTTCAAAATCATACAATCAAAGACATTTTACTTAGAGAAATTTAGTTAGACGTATTGACATTGCTTGACTAAATACGGGTTTTAGCTATTTGCTCTTACAATTCACTATTGGAACTTATCTAAAACAGAAAACAAAATATAATCTTCAAGGACACTACATCCGCCCTATTAGAAACAATTTATTAGGGAAAATAGGGTAAATTTCTATAATTGCACCTATACGAGCTAAAAAATATATTTTTGTATTTAACAGGAAGGTACAACGAGGCAAGTGATGTGGTATAGGTGGCAATATGCGGAAATGGATTATAAGGGCATTCCGCCCCCTCTGACAAAGTCTATCAATCTAGATGTGACACGGATTTTACATTGTTTCAGAGAGACATTAACCTAACAACCTTACCTAACAACCTTACCTAACAACCTTACCTAACCTAACCTAGCCTAACGTAAGGGGGTAAGGGGGCCTTATAATCCATTTCCGCATATTGCCACCTATACCACTTCAATTACCTCATCATACCTTCCTGTTAAATACAATATTAATTTGTTTAGCTCGTACAGGTGCAATTATAGACCTATACCGAAAAGAGGGACCAATAGACTCGCCATATTTTTCTCATTATAGTCCGCATGGAGGAATTTCGTTATCGACACTTGAAAAAAACCCGATTACACCGAAAAATAATAAGAAAATAAGGTATTGGTTTATGACCAACCAGTTACGGGCCCCATCGATGATTATCATCGGTGTTTTATCACTTTCATGAACGATACTTTGTTGGTGTACATGTAATTACCGTCGCAAAATCACTATAAGTCAAATACGAGAAACTGTTGGATTGTTCACCCATAACACAGGGAACGTGAGCTGGGCTTAGACCGTCGCTAACCCATGAACAGGGAACGTGAGTTGGGTTTAGACCGTCGCAGAGACGGGGTTAGTTTTCAGTTAGGTTAGGTTAAGTTAGGTTAGGTTAGGCTAATTTTGAAAATACTAAAATGCGACGGTCCTCGGTATTAAACAACACTGTATATCAAATAACAAATAAAGGTAACATTCTAGTTTCACGTACACAGCGACAAAAGGGAGGCGCCGTTGTAAAGGCATAGCTTCCCGACCAACTATGAAGATCAGGGAAATTGCTGGGTAAAAGACGTAATATAATGATAATAAACTACATTAACGACATTAGCCTAACCTAACAACCTTACCTAACCTAACCTAGTATTATGTAATAGCTATGGTGCCGCATATGGGGAGAAAATATTTTTTTTTTTTACAGTAGGTATAATTCCTTATAATGCATTTCCGCCGCTTTGGACATATATAGGAATTAAGTATGGTATATGACAACTCTAAAGTAGTCATAGAAATTTATGAGTATGCTGTGAAAGCGAAACTAGAATTAAACCAAAATAAAAAACAACAAGTTACCTGAAACACTCCTAAATGGTTGGTGAAAAACTCCTACCGAAAATAATAAGTCCCGACCGTAAATAAAGCATTGTGCACAATGAATCCTTCGACTTTACCTCCTTCTTCTTGTTTTGAAAGATGCGGTGAGTGCGATTCACCCAATAAACGGAGTGAGCGTTACTCACAAAAACGAAATACCGGCAACCTGTTTTTGCCCCCTTACAGATCTACATATACGAGGATGACAATAAATCAAGGGGGGTGATGGGAGCAAAGCCCCCCCCCCCCTCAACCCATCGTGCATCCAATGTACTCCACAATTGCTCTTGCCTACTGTGAAAGCACGATTCACCCAATAAATGGCGCAATTTGACGCTGTATCTTCAGATTGATAGATAATGGGTATGTTTATGCAAATTATCCACTCAAACCATGCAAAACAACTATGAAACACTCTATTCCTTGAAGAAAAAAACATGGTAAATAAGGCCGATGTAGTCTTGTTAAACGTTACCTCCATGTTACTCACTACCTTTACTTAGTTCTTAACTTTGATAAAACTACATGAAAATATACGGAGACAAGCTTAATCAGATTTGCGAGGGGTTGCGATGCCCTCAGCTTTACTCGGGTACTGGGAATAGGCATAAAAACTGCTTCTCATACCTTCTGAAGATTGAATATTAAAAAAAAAAAAAACACACACACACTAAGACAATCCGGAGCTTTACCGTAACTTTAGCTTAGCACAAACAACAATCATTAATAGTGTAGAAAGTAAAGCAAGTATAGACCATTTTCTACTCACATTTTGTTTCCTGTTGTCTTCATAATGTATCTCAGGACTGCTCGTCCACACACACTTAGCAGCTATGGGAGATGGAGAACACTAACGTCCAACTGCTGTTAAAGATACTAATTTCGATTTCCCAGTTTAATGTACATATTCTTAATTCTTAGTATAGTTAAACGCTTCTAACTGATTAACGAAATAAGTAGAAACAAACTACAATCGTTAAGAAACTGGGTAATCTCAAATTATCTTTCACAAATCAACACTCGGAACTGTAGTCTTTGTTCGGAATAACGGAGACGAAGCTTTTCCAATATGTTTAAGAATAGTGTGTTAAGGGGGTAGTGCTCGCTTTTTCCTGACCCCTTCCTCATGTTTAGCATATTAGCTTTGAGGTTTTAAGACGTTCGTTCCGTTATTTTGGCGATTTTGAGACCTTTCGCCTCATTTTGTTGTCAATATTAAAACCTTTCGTGCCCTGTAGGTGTCGATTTTTTTTCCTGGCGAGCGATAGCGACCCTCTAATTTTAGAAGGAACCTGCCTTCGGCTGGAGCATTTTTCTACCGAAAAATGTACAAATGTATCTTGAAATGAGGTCTAGGGGGTGTTTTTTTCTAAGCTAGATGGAGGTCTAGCGAAGAAACTCACACATAATAAATACAAATATATAGACCAAAAATCGAGCACTACCCCCATTAAGTATTGTAAAGGCCAATTTGAGCATGTGTTTGTGTGTGTGTGTAGTTTCATTGTTTGTGCTTGTATGTAGAGCTTGATTAACGCCTTAAGGGGAGATGGGTAGTTTTTCTGTACCCATTTCTCCCTCGATGTTTAGCCTCAATAGTTTTAAAATTTTAAGACGTTCGGTTCATTTGTTTGACGATTTTAACAAATTTAGCTCCATTCCGTTGTCAATTTTAAGACCTATCGTGCCATTTAGGTGTCGATTTTTTCCTGACGAGCGACAGCAAGCCTGTAATTATAAGAGGAACCGGCCTTCCGCCGGGACATTTTTCTAGGGGGTGTTTTTCTAAGTTTGAGGGAGGTCTTGCGAGGAAACTAAAAAATAAATGAACACATGAATCTAATAAATAAAACACACAGCCACTACCCCCTTAAGCCATTCGAACGTTTAAATAGATCAGTTTTGTTCATTCAATTTCAGTCAAGGTCGTTATGTTGGTATAGTTCTCCCGGACTGACTTAACGTTTTCTTTCATTCTTTTATTACCTGGCGTTTGCATTTAGTTGTTTCGCTTAAGCAGTTCGAGGGGATGGTTCACTTTATGGTCGATTGTTTTCTTCATATATACATTATATGTTTAGTGTCCTCCCTAGACCTTCATCTAACATAAATATAACATCAAATAAAAATATACAACAATTATGTGTTATTCTTGTATATGTCTATTTGATAGTGACATATATCCTGAATGTAACGACGATAGTAGGGTTGGGTGGTGGCTGATAACGACCGTGTTTGATTGCAGAGCAATAATTGTTTGGTGGTTTCACAGGTACTGTACGGCACGGTAGCTTTGTCCGTTTCATAGTCATTCAGCTGTGACTTTAACCTCATGACACAGGGACAAGTGGCTTAATTCTCCACTTTTGGTAATGCACAATATTGACGAAAATTAGGGGGCGGTGTGAAACAAGCTCTGGCAAAATATCATACTGATCCAACTATTTGTCAATAAGGTATTCCCGAAAAACGATGCCTCACGGCCTCTGAAACCCATAGTAGGTACAGCACAAATTCCATCCCAATAATATCTTCCAATTGATACATCGGGATTTGAACCCGGGACCATTGAATTACCAGTCCAGTGACAAGACCACTCCACCACACCTCCCCTGAGTGTGTGTGTGTGTGTGTGTGTGTGTGTGAGTTTAAAGACGAGCATATGCAAATATGTGTACAGTGCGTGAATGTGCTGTATGTATGAGCCTGGATGGATACATGACCGTTTATGTATGTACCGGTACATGATATCTCACTAAGCACAGTACATTTTGTATTAACACACAATGTTCCAGTATTATACTGTTGTTGTTTACTAATGGAGGTTGGTGAGTGCAGTGTGGTTAATGCAGTTTGCATCGTATTTTGGGCTGATTTTTTACTCCATAGTAAATCAACACTTTTAGTACACAATGATTTTTTTTTTTTTTTTTTTAAGGGGGGGGGGATTGTTATATTTGTGTATTAGCCTTAACAAGGTTCTAATGATGCGGAAAGGACAATGGAACTCGATTTACCACTTTGATTGCTAGAGGTCATTTATAAACTGCATTAAATCTTCTGGTATTAGTAAAACATAAAACAAAAACACATTACCGGAAGAGTTAGTTAAGGTATACCAATTTGCAAAGTAGCTGTATATCATACAAGCTTATGTGTGCTTTGGAAAATAATCACAACGTATTTTTCACAGGTAATTGTCGTCGTTTCCAAACATCGGAATACGATTCCGTTATATATATATATATATATATATATATATATATATATATATATATATAATTATACTGTATACTGTATAATATACAGTATATATAAATATATACTGTATATATGCGTCTGCGTATGTGTGTGCTTATATTGTGAGTTCGTGAATGTCGCAGTGTATACGACATTTATATATTTTATTGCATGACTAGATAACTGCATATTCATGGGTAAATTAACCATGCACATTGGCGTCTGAAGTGACAAGCATTATTGTATTTACCACAATGTCAACCACCAATAATACCCCCACACAAATATATAAATACATACCCGCAAATCAAAGCAGAACCCCCCCCCCCCCCCCATATGATAGCCGACCGAGGACCGTAGCACTAATAACGGTCCGTGGTGGTGTGGCGGCCCGACAAGTGTGACGAATATACGAACGGATACGGACCACCCCCCACATAAACCAACCAAATTACAATGAACAAATAAATGTATGCCATCCCGACATACATTTATTTGTTCATTGCAATTTGTTTCCATATATTTTCATTCATTCATCTATTTTTTTTTTTTTTTTTTTTTTTTTTTTTTTTTTTTTTTTAACGAAATGAGGCATGTCATAGACTCTTTTACATAATTAAATGCATGATTTTAACTAAGGTTGAATCGAATATTCCCATAATTAATGTTCTAATATTTGCACTTGGAGATGCAGTCGCGGTCATTAATGCTCATACACATATTTACGAATTGTTCGGTACGCTTTTCATGGTCTTAAGGGGAGGCAGACCGTTTTTCTGGACCCCCTTCTCCCTAATGTTTAGCCTTACTAGTTTTGAGATTATAAGACGTTCGGCCCATTAGTTTGGCGATTTTAACACCTTTCGCCCGATTTCGTTGTCAATTTTATAACTTTTCGTGCCATTTAGGTGTCGAATATTTCCTGGCGAGCGATAGCGAGCCTGCAATGTTAAGAGGAACCGGCCTTCGGCCGGGAAATTTTTATATCGAAAAATGTACAAATTTATCTTGAAGGGGGGTCTAGGGGGTGTTTTTTAAGCTTGATGGAGGTGTAGCGAGGAAACTAAAAAATATGTGAATATATTAATTAATAGACCAAACAAACGGTCAGTCTCCCCTTAAGTTTTCGAAGCTATCCTGAACTGAGTCGAAGCTTCTCATTAATTATTTACCCATGATTTACACTTCGGAGGTTGATCGGTCATAGTGCTCGAGGGTTCGTATGGTACAGTTTCAGGAAGCCATAATAATACCTGCACACCTATTGGACTCAGTATCGAACCCGAGCCAGACAATCCAATGTTCTGTTATATCCCAGAGGCTTCACAACTTGGCTTTACTTTTTGGTAGATTGTTTGTTTATATATATTTTTTTTTTAGTTTCCTCCCTAGACCTCCATCAAACTTAAAGAAACATTCATCAGATCCCCCTGCTAGATTAATTTGTACATTTTTCGGTAGAAAAATTTCCCGGCCGAAGGCCGGTTACTCTTAAAATTACAGGCTCCCTACCACTCGCCAGGAAAAAATCGAGACCTAAATGGCACGAAAGGTCTTAAAATTGACAACGAAATGGGGCAAAAGGTATTAAAATCGCCAAACTAATGGGCCGAACGTCATAAAATTTGAACACTATTGGGGGTATGCATGAGGAAGAAGGGTGACCAGAAATACAGCCCATGTCCCCTTAAAGAATCAAAGGTGCAAATGGGTGTGCAAGTAATAAGGTTCATGACTGTACCAGTATGTGTGTACACTCTAGGCTATAGTCTATTCGCTGTAAGTAGGCGAAAAACCATGACCTCTATCCTCTGTAACTCAAAAAGGGCTAGAGCAAATTGGCTGTAAATGTTCACATCTATTCCTTGACTGACTCTTCCCAAATGGTAGAAATATTTGCTCGATTACTCTAGTCGTTTTTAAGTTACAGAGGTTAGAGATCGATCATGATTTATCGCCTAATTACAGCGAATAGACTATACGACATAATCGTGACCTAATGTTTGTTTGTAATTATGTAGTAATATCAACGATTAGCCAAGTATGTGACCGTTGAATTTTCAGTATTATTTGGGCAATAGTGCTTTCAGTCATTATATCTATCTATCTATCTACTCAGGCCCAAACTCCACCTTTCCTTTTTATTTATTTATTTATTTATTTATTTTTTTGGGGGAGGGGGGGCGGGGGGGTGCGACTCAAGACAGAGCTGGGTCCATAATTAGAATAGACTATTTATTCACTGTATTGTACATATCCTATACCCTGTTCAAAGTAGGTAGGTCAGCAATCGCGACCCCTAACCTCTATAATTCAAATAGGACTAGAGGAAATGGGCTGTAAATATCCGCACCTATTCCTTGGCTGACCCTTCCCAAATGATATAAATATTATATTGATTACTCTAGTCGTTCGGGAGTTATAAAGGTTAATGTTCAAGATATTTGGCATATATATTTGGAACAGGGTGTAGCATGGGCAACAGGATTAATAATACTAATAATAATAATAATAATAATACATATAATAAGAGTCTCGCCCCCGGGATCACCTGACAATTACCTTCATCCATTTGACGGACAATTGGTTTGGCCGAGCGAGATAGTAAAACCCAATTTGGTGTTCGTGTTCGTGATTGAGTGTGGTTTACATGTGTGTCCGTGATGCTGTCTGTTATGAGTGTGGTGTACGTGTGTGTCTGTGATGCTGACTGTTATGAGTGTGGAGTAGGTGTGTGTCTGTGATGCTGTCTGTTATGAGTGTGGTGTAGGTGTGTGTCTGTGATGCTGTCTGTTATGAGTGTGGAGTAGGTGTGTGTCCGTGATGCTGTCTGTTATGAGTGTGGTGTAGGTGTGTGTCAGTGATGATGTCTGTTATGAGTGTGGTGTAGGTGTATGTCTGTGATGCTGTCTGTTATGAGTGTGGTGTAGGTGTGTGTCCGTGATGCTGTCTGTTATGAGTGTGGTGTAGGTGTGTGTCAGTGATGATGTCTGTTATGAATGTGGTGTAGGTGTGTGTCAGTGATGATGTCTGTTATGAGTGTGGTGTAGGTGTGTGTCCGTGATGCTGTCTGTTATGAGTGTGGTGTAGGTGTGTGTCAGTGATGATGTCTGTTATGAATGTGGTGTAGGTGTGTGTCAGTGATGATGTCTGTTATGAGTGTGGTGTAGGTGTGTGTCCGTGATGCTGTCTGTTATGAGTGTGGTGTAGGTGTGTGTCAGTGATGATGTCTGTTATGAGTGTGGTGTACGTGTGTGTCCGTGATACTGTATGTTATGAGTGTGGTGTACGTGTGTGTCCGTTAAACTGTCTGTTATGAGTGTGGTGTAAGTGTGTCCGTGATACTATCTGTTATGAGTGTGGTGTACGTGTGTGTCCGTGATACTGTATGTTATGAGTGTGGTGTACGTGTGTGTCCGTGATGCTGTCTGTTATGAGTGTGGTGTACTGTGTGTCCGTGATGCTGTCTGTTATGAGTGTGGTGTACTGTGTGTCCGTGATGCTGTCTGGTATGAGCGTGGTGTACGTGTGTCCTTGATGCTGTCTGTTATGAGTGTGGTGTACTGTGTGTCTTTGGTACTGTCTGTTATACGTGTGGTGTACGTGTATGTCCGTGATGCTGTCTGTTATGAGTGTGGCGTACGTATTCGTGAGTGTATGTGTGTCCGTGGCGCTCTCTATTATGAATGTAGTGTGCTTGTGTTTGCTTATACGCACTCGTGTGTGTGTGTGTGGCCGTAATGATATCTATCATAAAGGTGCGTCCACACTGGCAACAAAACATGTTTGCAACACACAATACAACGTAGTAGCCTTAGTAGGCAACAATGTATTAAGTTGTTAAAATGATAGTGTTGCAGACATGTTGGTACTACACATTAGTACCAACATGTCTGCAACGCTGCATCATTAACAACTTAATACGTTGTTGCCTACTACGTTGTATTTTGTGTTGCAAACATGTTTTGTTGCCAGTGTGGACGCACCTGAGTGTAGTGTACGTATTAACGCGTCTGTGTGTGTGTATGTGTGTCCGTGGTGTGTGTTATAAGTGTGTGTGCTTTTGTTTTTTTCTGTTGTGCGTGTGTTGGCCATCGAAAATTGACGATACAAGCCCTCGTGTAGTATACCTCTTGCCCTGCAGCACAAAAATAGCTCTTACACTACCCCATGGATGAAGTGTGCTGATAAGATCTTATGCATTGTCATAAAAGAGGATACTGAAGCCACACTTTACAAAACACTAAGAATATAAGAAAGTCAAATAAATTAGCATATTGAAAGTGATTTACTCTTAATATATTTATTGTGTATTTATATACTTATGATCAACGAGTTTATCACTGTCAATATGCCTTTGGAATGTTAATTATAATGGAAATTGTCCTTACCTTTTTCCATATCTTCCTTAACCCTTTGAGTACCAGCGACGTGCGGGACATTGTACTCTAGCTATATTTAGACGATATTATGCAGCTTAGGAAGGATCTGCGGTAGTTAAAAGGGTTGGTTGAGATAGTTTGAAGCCTTATTTTTGCTAAGCTGAGTAAAATCGTATAATAGTTGCTATAATCTGATAAGAAGGACGTCCCTGGTACTGAATGGGTTAAGGCATATGTGTACTGTACAGTCAGCAGCATAAATGGCGACGCACCCATTTGAACCAGTTTCGAACACAAACAAGACATATGTTGCGTTATTATAGCCCAAGTGCTTCAGACCTTGGCGTTAAGGGTTCAAAGAATGGTAGTGGTGTAACCTTATGTATGAAAGTGACTGTAGATGAGAAGGCTTGGCATGACTGATAATTGTAATTTCCCTGTCCCTGCCTCCTTTAACCCTATTAGCCCGAGGGATGTCTTTCTGGACTTCCCATGTTTCGGTCCATTAGTTTGGAGATTTTAAGACATTCCACCTCACTAGTGTGGCGATAATAAGACGCTTCACTCCATTCAGGTGCCGATTTTTATCAGGCCGAGTGATAGTGAACCTGTACACCTTAGAAGAAATCGGCCTTGGGCCAGGACAGTATGCTGTTGAAAAAAGTACAAATTTAGCTTGAAGGCGATCTAGTTTGGCTGGAAAAGCCTTGTTGTTAGCCTAGGAGATAAACTAAAAATTGTCTCTCTCTCCCTCTCTTCCCTTTCCTTCCTCCCTACCTCTCGACCCTACCCATAAACACAATAAAAACTTGTTGGCTGCGGTTTATCTTGTTTGTTCAGGCCTAACCCCACCTGTAAAATCGATTGAGCCCAGGTAAACAAGGCCGTGTTTTCCGCCTGGTTATGCCCCCATGATCCACACGGCACAATGTTGGGCAAAACATTTGTGTTGGAGAGCGAGTGCAGGAGGGTTGGTAGGTATGTAGGTAGGTTGGTAGGTAGGTGTATCGCCTTTTGTCTCCGTCATACACATAGACATAATATAATAGTAGGTAGGTAGACAGGCAAAATGACAAGCAATAAGGTAGGTATAGATAGGTTAGTAGGCAGGCTGGCACGTAGGAAGGCAGGTAGTTAGCTAGGCAAACTGGAAGATCAGCAGGTAGGCAAGCAAGCAGGTTAGCAGGCAGACAGTCAGCGAACCAGAGACTTGCACAAACTGAAACACAGAAACACACTGAGACAGAACATTTGTTTTCGAGCGACAACTACAGTATATATTGGCCAAATACCTAGAATGTGTTTCCAATTCGGACAGTCGCTCATATAACTTCGTGGACTTTAGATATTTTTTTTCATGAACCTAGATTCACGAACGCTGATTCATGATAATATTTGTCTATGATAAAGAATAAATATCAATGGTTGATTATAATTGATTATAAAGCAATTTGCATCCATAATGCAACCCTGATGTGTTTATTTGTATAATTTAACCTATAAGGAAATTTACTATAGCGCACACACACACATACACACATACACACACAAACACACAAACACACATACCTTACGGTCACGGTGGCCGAGCGCGCTTAGTACTCTGTATTGGGAGCGCTAGGTCTGGTGTCGCGGGTTCGATCCCACGCGCCGGCAGGGGAAGTTCTCTCAAAAACTTTCCCTGGCCGTGAAGGCAAGATCTGGGCGGATCGTCTCGGGGGACCCACAAAGTCTCCTGTCCACGTCCTACTCCCTTGGGAGTATGTAGGCGCTCTCGTTAGCTGCCAGGATCAGTCTGTTGATCCATTAGGATAAGATCTAGGTTAAGTCTGTGTATTTTCAGCCCCATTGGCTGCCGGCTTGAAATAAACCGATTATTATTATTATTATTATTAAACACACATACACCACCACCACCACCACCACCACCACCAACCCAGACAACCATAAAAGCCAGAATATATATAGTTCTCCGTTTCACTGGGTCCAATATCAACCACCTCTAGAATAATTATCTTTTAAGGGGGTAGGTTTTGTTTTTGTTTGGTTTATTTATGTATACACTCAAATATTTGTTAGTTTCCTCGCTAGACATCCATTAAGCTTTAAAAAACACCCCCTACATCCCCCTTCAAGATAAATTTGTAATTTTTCGGCAGAAAAATGTCCCGGCCGAAGGCCGATTCCTCTTAAAATTGCAGGCTCGCTATCGCTCGCCAGGAAAAGATCGACACATTAATGGCACGAAATTTCTTAAAATTGATAAAGAAATGGGGCGAAATGTGTTATAATCGCAAAACTAATAGGCCGAACGTCTTATACTATCAAAACTAAACACGTGGGAGAAGGGGGGGAGGGGGGGGGGGCAGAAAAACCAACCATCCCCCCTTAATCATCCCCCCTTCACCAGCAGTGGATATAATGTACGGGAGGCTCTACCGGTCCGTTCGCCTGCAAGTCGGTTCGCCTACACGTCCTTTCGTTTATATAATAGTAGGTTACGTTTGATCATATTTGGTTTTGGTCATGATAAGTTTAGGCTTGGCTAGTTGG
This sequence comes from Paralithodes platypus, assembly GCA_032716605.1. NCBI lineage: Eukaryota > Metazoa > Arthropoda > Malacostraca > Decapoda > Lithodidae > Paralithodes > Paralithodes platypus. The sequence goes on from CM064487.1 coordinate 20,762,005, forward strand.
GTTACATTAGGCCAATGCTAGGTTTCGGTAGCTTAAGGGGAGGTTTTTAGTTTTTTCCCTAGACCTCCATCAAACTAAAAATTATACCCCCTTGGCCCCCTTTCAAGCTAAATGTGTACATTTGTCGATAGAAAATATCCAGTCCGAAGGCCGGTTCCTCTTAAATAACAGGCTCGCTATCGCTCGCCAGGAAAAAATCGACACCTTAATGGCAGGAAAGGTCGTAATTTGACAGAAATGGGGCTAAAGTTCTTAAAATCGCCAAACTAATGGGGCGAACGTCTTAACATTTCAAAACTAATGGGGCTAAACATGAGGGAGAAGGAGATTCGAAAAACATTCCTTAAGTTGAAATGTCCCCATGAATGAGTCTGCAGTTGTAATAATCTCTTCTATGTTAGGTTTATCTTATAGCTATGTCAGGTTGCAACTAGGCAAATGCCAGGGTAGAAAAGGTTACATTTAGTTCAGAAATCGCTTATGCACGATCAAAATACTGTAAGGTAAAATGTTATTTATAATGTAAGCCCATGCATTCCGAATATAGTCGAAAAGACCTCAAAAATCGTTCAGAAAGTTTGGTACGAGAGCGAGGGTGTTTAATGGCTTCGACCCTTTGATCATAATGAATCTGGTGTTTAGCATGGGGATCAGGTGGGCGTGTATGCTAATTATGTGTGTGTGTGTGTGTGTTTGTGTGTGCTGTATTGGGGCGGGAGGAGGGTATGTGGTGTTTGTGTGTGCTGTGTTGGGGGAAGGGATTGGGAAGGAGGGTATGTAGTGTTTGTGTGTGCTGTGTTGGGGGGAAGGAGGGTATGTGGTGTTTGTGTGTGCTGTGTGGGGGGAAGGAGGGTATGTGGTGTTTGTGTGTGCTGTGTTGGGGGAAGGGATTGGGAAGGAGGGTATGTAGTGTGTGTGTGTGCTGTGTTGGGGGAAGGGATTGGGAAGGAGGGTATGTGGTGTTTGTGTGTGCTGTGTTGGGGGAAGGAGGGTATGTAGTGTTTGTGTGTGCTGTGTTGGGGGAAGGAGGGTATGTGGTGTTTGTGTGTGCTGTGTTGGGGGAAGGGATTGGGAAGGAGGGTATGTAGTGTGTGTGTGCTGTGTTGGGGGAAGGGATTGGGAAGGAGGGTATGTAGTGTTTGTGTGTGCTGTGTTGGGGGGAAGGAGGGTATGTGGTGTTTGTGTGTGCTGTGTTGGGGGAAGGGATTGGGAAGGAGGGTATGTGGTGTTTGTGTGTGCTGTGTTGGGGGAAGGGATTGGGAAGGAGGGTATGTGGTGTTTGTGTGTGCTGTATTGGGGGGAAGGAGGGCATGTGGTGTTTGTGTGTGCTGTGTTGGGGGAAGGGATTGGGAAGGAGGGTATGTAGTGTTTGTGTGTGCTGTGTTGGGGGGAAGGAGGGTATGTGGTGTTTGTGTGTGCTGTGTTGGGGGAAGGCATTGGGAAGGAGGGTATGTGGTGTTTGTGTGTGCTGTGTTGGGGGGAAGGAGGGTATGTGGTGTCTGTGTGTGCTGTGTTGGGGGAAGGAGGGTATGTAGTGTTTGTGTGTGCTGTGTTGGGGGAAGGAGGGTATGCATTGCTTGTGTGTGCTGTGTTGGGGGGAAGGAGGGTATGTGGTGTTTGTGTGTGCTGTGTTGGGGAAGGGATTAGGAAGGAGGGTATGTGGTGTTTGTGTGTGCTGTGTTGGGGGAAGGAGGGTATGTAGTGTTTGTGTGAGCTGTGTTGGGGGAAGGAGGGTATGCATTGCTTGTGTGTGCTGTGTTGGGGGGAAGGGGTGGGAAAGGAGGTTATGTAGTGTGTGTGTGTGTGTGTGTGTGCTGAGTTGGAGGGAAGGGATGGGGAAGGACTGTATGTAGTATTTGTGTGTTGGGGTAGGTGGTGGGGAAGGAGGGTATGTAGTGTTTGTGTGTGCTGTGTTGGGGAAGGGATGGGGAAGGAAGGTATTTATTGTTTGTGTGTGCTGTGTTGGGGGGAAAGGGTGGGGAAGGAGGGTATGTATTGTTTGTGTTGGGGGGAGGGGTGGGGAAGGAGGGTATGTAGTGTTTGTGGTGGGGGGGGGGGGTGGGGAAGGAGGGTATGTAGTGTTTGTGTTGGGGGGATGGGTGGGGAAGGAGGGTATGTAGTGTTTGTGTTGGGGGGAGGGGTGGGGAAGGAGGGTATGTAGTGTTTGTGTTGGGGGGAGGGGTGGGGAAGGAGGGTATGTAGTGTTTGTGTGTGCTGGGTTGGGAAGGAGGGTGTGTAGTGTGTGTGTGTGTGTATTGGGGGGATGGGGTGGGGAACTAGGGTATGTAGTATGTGTGTGTGTGTGTGTGTGTGTGTGTGTGTGTGTGTGTGTGTGTGTGTGTGTATTAGTGGGAAGGGGTGGGTAAGGAGGGTATGCATTGCTTGTGTGTACAGTGTTGGGGGGAAGGGGTGGGGAAGGATGGTATTTAGTGTTTGTGGGTGCTGTGTTGAGGGGAAGATACTGCACGAGGAAAAGTTTCAATGGATGTGTATATTTCCAAACTGATGAAAATACATAGATATCCACTTACAAATTATGTGCATTTAAATACATATACATCCAGCTCCCCATATATTCCAGCAGCTCATCTATCCAGTCATTACTCACCGTGTCAACATTCGACCCTGACCCCGTAACTCCCGGACAGGATATTACCGGACCAACGTGAACCGGATTCTAAATGATTCCTGATTTGCTGGGCGGCCGAATTCTTAATGAGGCTGTGATGGCACGGGTGATTACAAGCTGATGCATTTGTTGTTGTTGTTGTTGGGGTTGGTGGTTGTGGTGGTGGTGGTACTGTTGTTGTTTTTGGAGGTTTTACTGCTGGTATTACTGATGTTGTAGTTGATAATGTTGATGTTGTTGTAAGTGATGTTGTTTTTGTTATCATTGGTGTGATCGATGTTGCTGTTGGTGGTGGTGGTTTGCTGATGCTCTTTTTTGTTGTTGATGCTCCCGTTGTGGCTAGAGTTGGTGGTGGTGGTGTTATTGATGGTGTTGTTGTTGTTGTTGTTGTCTTTATAGCTGTTTGGGATGTGTTATTACCCTTGCTCTGGAAACTCGTAATTTTATTGAGAGAGGTAATGTTTCACTTACTGCTCGGGCACCTGAATAAATAATGGTAGGGATACATTTGCGCGGGGCAGCTCAAATGAAAACGATATACCATTATCTCAGTAATGATACAGTTTAATGTAAAATATCAATGCATATATTATATAACTTTATTTATTCTTTAAATTGCCAAAGAAAAGTGTTCGTCGAATTAGTCTTACTGTGACATATGCTAAAGAAATACTATTATCTTTTTGATATCTCACCAACAAATAATAAATTACTTACATTAATCTTTATTTGTATAAATACTTGCTTACCACCATAGAGTATCACAAAATATAATTTGTTTATATCATTTTTAGATTGCCACTGATGCAGTAATTGAACATCTTATGTGTTTCTTAACCCCTTCTGTACCAGCGACGTCTTATTAATTTTGTTCTAGCTATTTTTAGACGTTGTGCAGTCTAAGAAGGATTTGTCGTAATAAAAAGGATTACGTGAGATAGTTCAAAGCCTTTTAATTGCTGGAGGCCCCTTTTAAGCTTAATATAATCGTCTAATAGTAGCCAGAATATAGTTATAAAGACGTAGCCGGTTCAGAAGGGGTTAATTTCACTTATAAATGTTTAGTATGATAACACCCATTGACTGTGATATAAGACACTTCAACTCCTGAATATTGACCCTAAGATGAAAAATACTCCTGTCCCTAAATCCGAAGGTGCCATAGGAGAATTACAACCGCACCAGTGGGAGGTAGATAGGTAAGTGGGGGCAGGAGGCGAGAAAGGTGAAGTTGAGGTGGTGCAGAAGATACAAAACATATAGCAACGGCCTTTATAATTGGTAGCATTTAGCGGTATCACACGAGAGCTTTTACCCTCAACTTAAATTCGTAATACTGATCTGACAGCTACTGCAATGCATTTGTATGCGAATGTTGTCTCCTTTAAACATTTGCCTTCTGTCTAGTTGCTGATGTCAGTGCAAAATAGTCTCAAAATGATGTCCAAAAGAAGTTTTGGATCAAAAGTTGATGATAACAGTTGTGGTGTGTGGGTGCAGTGGGTGGGACAAGTGAGGGAGTTCTGGGCCAGCTATGTATGGGCGTGGCTAATGCCCCTCTATATGGGCTTAAACATTCTCTTTTTCTCGACCGCGTTAACCAATCTTCCTCCCATATAACATATGTATCTTTATAAGGAAGCAAATAATCGCAATGTTCTATTCTTCATTATTCTCCGTATTACATTATGATACAATGCAAATGATGGAATAGCAGATTTTTGGTAGACTTGGTGGTTGTAAGCGGGGTTACAGGAAGAGGAAAACAAATGTATGGGGCCGTCTATGGAAGTGGACGACCTTGCCACCAGGACAACGATTGGATTGACTTGTGTTGTCTGGTGACGGAGACATTTATTGCCGTATTTCTGACCAATAGGAAGATGACTGGTGTTTACGTCACCATCGTCGACTGTGTATAAATACCGGCACCTCCCCAGACACCAGCACAACCATCTGATTCAACAGTAGCCGCTTAGGATTTCAGGAATCATCTCAACAAATAGTCATGAAACTTCTGGTAAGTGGTAAAGCCAGTGTTATTGTTGTTATCCAGTGCAGTTATCTGGAATTTGTTGATAAAATATATTTGTTGGTGAGATAACGCTAGTAAATCGTGTGGTCAGATCGAGATAAATATTTCGCAAAATGTTATGGATCTGAGCTAAACGTGTTGGTCAAGCCATCATGGATTTTGTAAAGCATTCGTCAATGATTAGTAAGACAAATTAGCCCCATCTGTACCGGCGACGTCTATTTAATTCATTGTGGCTACTACTAATCGATTATATTCAGTTTAGGAAGGATCTCTGGCAATAAACAGGTTTTGAAGTATCTCACTTAACCCTTTTTACTACCATAAATCCTTCTTAAACTGCACAAAATCATCTAAATAGAGATAGAATAAAACTAAAAAGACGTAGTCAGTACAGAAGGGGCTATAAGGCTGAATGCAGTTTAAACATGTCAGACTATTTATAACCATTTAGGGGTTGCTATTGTTTCCGTTTCGTTTCACATTACCTATTACAATATACCAAGCCCCAGCCAACGTGATATTTTAATGACGGGACTATAAAGCACTGTAGAGGGCTGCAGGGATGGTACGCAATTATCGAGTTGAATAGGGCAGGGTATGCTAAAGGACACATATCACGTTGATAAATGGAGAGGATGTATAGGCGTAATGATAAGTAAGACGTGAATATGTTTTTTTTTTTTTTAGGATGCTTCGTTTGATTCCTTATTGAAAGTGGACTAGTTGATCATGGAGATAGAATATATATACAGTGTATATATATATATATATATATATATATATATATATATATATATATATATATATATATATATATATATATATATATATATAAATATATATATATATATATATATATATATATATATATATATATATATATATATGAATGAAAAATCTGTAATACAATAATAAAACATGCAATAAAAATTAGCCTAAACAGTGTGAGACTATTGTCCAGTACGTAACTGTAGGAGGGGTTGGTTGTATTGTGGACTTATAATAGGGTATAACTGTATGTACTATAGTAAATATGGTCATACTTCTCTCTGCAAACAATAGGCTACATAAATATATTTTCATAGTTGCAGTGCCGATTTGTTCATTTAACTGGTCATTCGGTAGCGTAGAAACATTCTGTCTAGGAAACTTTAGTGTGTTTTGTAAATGTATCACCCAAATAATGTTTGGATCATATAGTGTTGCGAAAAAGGTCATTATACGTAGATATGGTTTTCGTTTGAAACATTATTTATGTTTATGTTTTAAGCCCAAAATTTGTCATCCCTCATAAATAATTTAAGTTTGTTTTATATACATGGCATTCAATTTGCAAATACTTTATACTTGATCATTACAACATATGTTCTGCTCACAGGTTGCAGCTGTCTGTGTGTTCGCCGTTGGGGTGAACGCACAGGTTGGGCACTCTGGAATTGTCAGGCCTGATGGAGTCAACACTCAGTTTTCTCACGAATTGGCACAAGACATTTTACTGATCGGACCCTCCGGCATCGTGACCAAGTCTGGCGTCAACCTGCAGCTGACTGATGACCTGAAAATCGTCAACCCCCGCTTCAGGCGCAGCTCTGGCTTCGTCTCCCAGCAAGGCAATGTTGGCACCTCTGGCATCCTGAGGGCTGATGGCTCCACCGACCTTTTCAGCCACGACTTTGCTCACGATATTGTTCTCATTGGACCCTCTGGCATCGTGACCAAGTCTGGCATCAACTCACAGCTGACTGCCGATCTCCATCGCGTTAAGCGCCACCTCATCGGCGAGTCTGGCATCGTGACCAAGAAGGGCCAGTTGATCCAGCTACCCGCTGGTGCCAAGGTAGTACTGGTTGGGCCCTCAGGAATTCTGCTTTCCAACGGACAGAACATCCAGCTAAACTAAGTCATCAAGGGCTTTTCTAAATTTGTCTAGTGTCATATTAAGATAGGTAAATATTTTCATATACAAAGTACGAAAGCAATAAAGCATACATGTAAAATATTGCAATTTTATTATCTGACTTATTATGTATTCATGTAATTTCCCTAATTATAACATACAACAATAATAATCACACCTACGTTAGGGCTCTTAAAGTCCGGGTGATAAATGTTCTTGCATGCACGTACATAATCATCAAAACCAAAGTTTGAAGTAAGTTACTTTAAAAATCTACTGACATTGTCTTTGTAGTCCAATGATGTGTTTCCAAATAACAATTCTAGAAAATTGTATATGAGACGAGTGTATTCATTTATTAGATAGCACCAGTGTTGCTCATTTGGGAGCATATAAGTACATTTAGTCAAATCCTGGGTCCCGGCTAACTCAATATTATAGATTACTGAAAATATGAAATATTTATGAAATTGTTGATTACTTACAAAATGATATGTGCATTTGCATGAAAAAGATAAATGTGATTATTTGCTGATGTGGGTTTGATTAACTGGGAAGTCTTGCACAACACAATACAAGGATATACATAAAGCAATGTGTACATATTATTTAATCAATGACAAACTATTATACGTGCAGGGATCTTTAATTCACAAGATTAGGTGGTGCTCCTAGCAATATAGCGGAAACACGCATTGCATATTCAGATTTTTGCTTCTACCACACCGATCAATATATTTAACAATATTTATTGATGTATAGCTCTATTATTTCTTTATCACGAATTACGTGTTATTATTAGATATCCATGTGTTACCTAGTTTGGTTAAAATGTGTATGTGTGCGTGAGTGTGTGAGGGGGTTTCAAGCAAGAAGATAAAATAAAATGAATATACATCCATAACTACAAAGACATATACTGTAGTCTAGATGAAGTATAATAGTATAATGGGTTTTAAACAAAACATACCACGAAGAATATGTACAGTAAGTATATTAAGGCTACCTTAAACTAAAGGAGTAACATTGAATCAACCCATTCAAGTTACTGGAAGCAAAAATGTATTGATATGTATTGTAAATAATATAAACACAAAGCATAATTACAGTCATCGTTTCAAGATGACACAATGTAATAGAAAAATGCTTGCATAAAACAAAACAACCTCTAAGCACAACAATTTATAGTAGGTAATTTATTAAAAAATAAATCTAAGTTAAGCAATATATCGAAACAAGCTAGGGACAAGGGAATATGTGCTTGAGAAATCTGATAACAAGCAGTGAGACTAATTTTGACGACCCAATAGCATATATAGTATAAAGTAACAATACATCAAAAATTAAGTGTTGTTTAAGGGGCAAGTCGTTTTTTCTGGACTCCCTTCTCCCTTATCCTTAGCCCTATTAGTTTTGATATTTAAGACGTTCGTTACATTAGTGTTTGCGATTTAAGACGTTTCACTCCATGTCTTTCTCAATTTAAGAACTGTCTTGCCATATAAGTTTCTATTTTTTCCTGGCGAGCGATAGCAAGCCAGTAATTTTAGGATAGCCAGGACATTTTCTACCAAAAAAATATATACATTTATCTCGAAGGGGAGTCTTGGGGGTGTTTAGTAATCTTGATGGAGGTCTACAGAGGAAACTAAAAAAATAAATGAATGCATAATATATATAGACCAAAAAATAAACGCAACCCCCTTAAAGAGAGTATGTATATACAGTATGTTTAGCAAACCCTCAACATGCTGGTCATAAGGTGCTCTGGAATCCAACCGCAAGACCGTTCAGTAAAAATAACCCTTGGGGGATTATGACGCTTTTATACAGCACATTCTGCCAATCAGTGAACGATTGTATTTAGTTTCGGAAGGACCTCTAGGAATTAAAGGGGTAAAAACTTCCTCAATCATCCCTCTGACTCCCACATTTCATTCCTAATCTGCATAAAATCATAAATTCCTTTTGGAAGGAATTGAAGGGGTAAGAACTGCCGATTACTCTAACTCCCACATTTCTTTCTAAACTGAATTAGATAATCTACTATTAGCCAAATCATGAGGAAGAAAGACGTGTTTGTATCTATCTTAGAGTGGTTATATAGTCAGATTATTATGTTATATAATGTGATCTGGTATTATTTTTCGTGAGGAAGGCATGAAATGTTTTCAACTTAGTTTGGAATGTTTGGTATGTTTGACTTAGAAATTGAAAGAGAGAGAGAGAGAGAGAGAGAGATACTTAAGTATTTACATATTAATGGATTGCAATGTAAAACGAAATCTATCAGAATGAATAACATACGACGACATATGTTTGCCATGTAAAATATTCTTGTCAATTATTTATATATATATATATATACAGTATATATATATATATATATATATATATATATATATATATATATATAAAAATATGAAGTCTAAGAATTATCTACGGTAGTAAAATGGGTTAAGTGAGATATTTCGAAGCCTATTAATGGCTGGAGGCCCTTTGGAAACTGAACAAAATCGTCTAATAGTGGCCATAATACAGATAAAAGGACGGCCCCGGTACTGAAAGGGTTAAAGCATATACACTTTTGTCTAGAATTCACAATAACATTTCTCTTTATGGTTATCAAACAAAGTTTCATTACTTTTTATGTAGATATGACTTACATAATAGACAATGTTTATCCCTTGAGGATCATGGAGCCTTTTGACAGTATATCCCGGCTATCATTAGACGATTTTATACAGCTTAGGAAGAATCTGTGGGAATTAAAAGGGTAAAAATTGTCTCAATTAACCCTCTGACTTCCATATAGCTACCTTCCTAATCTTAATAAAATTGCCAGAAAAAAGTGGCCAAACGCGTCGTAATCCTCAAGGGATTAATATTCATTATAATTTGTTTATTTTTAGCTGATGGTAAACTACCATGTCCACCCCTTGATTATTTGGCTATGGCGACGATTGTGTAGCGAATTATGTTGTTTAATCATAACAACTTGGTATATATATATAATGCGGAGATAATGTCATACATAATTTCCCATTAAGGGGAGATTTTCACTTAAGGATATGTGTCTGGACTCCCTTTTCCCTTATGCTTAGCCCCACTAGTTTTGATCTATTAAGACAATCGGTCAATTAGCTTGTCAATTATAAGACCTATCGCCCTGTGTCTGTCAATTTTAAGATCTTTAATTCATTCGTGCCACGTAGGGGTCGTTTTTTTCCTGGCAAGCGATAGTGAGCCTGTTATATAGGAGGAACCGATTCGTCCGGGACATTTTTCTATCAAAAATGTGTACATTTATCTGGAAGGGGGTTCTTGGAGGTATTTTTTTTTAAAGCTTTATGGACGTCAAGGTCGCAAACAAAAAACCTCCCCTTAAATATCGACAAATCAGCTACTAAGTTATTCAATGGACCCTCAACTGAGGGAAAATAAGAAAACACAACAACAGACAATAGTCATATATAAGCCCGGAGCGTAATATTAACACGTAATACTAACACATTAATACTAATACTAACTAATTAGACTGTTTTATATCTCCCCTCCGAGGATTATATAGCAACAGTTTATTCTGGCTATCATTAGACGATTTTGTGCTGATTTTGTAAGGGCATAAGGAGGTCAGAGGGTTAATGGAGACCGTCTTTACCTCTTTAGCTCCCATAGATCCGTCCTAAGCTGTATCTAGTCGTCTAATGATAGGCAGAATAAGCTGTAAAAACCCGTCAATATCTTCAAGGGGAAACGTGTTGTACGTACACGGTTACACAAAATACACATTGATACAGTACGCAATTGTAGCTAGAATTACAGTACATGTACACCGTTACAAAGACAAACATTGATAAAGTACACTAGCGTAGCTTGAATTACAAGTACAAGCTTAAAAAGAAAACAATGATACAGTACGCCAGTGTAGCTAGGATTACATTTACATGGTTACAAAGATAACATTCACATAGTACGCAAGTGTATGTAGAATTACATTAGCACGGTTACAAAGACATATATTGATACAGTATGCAAGTGTAGCTAGAATTATATATACTGTATATGATTACAGAGTAAAACATTGATACAGTTTCTAACATAATAATTATGCAGCAGAGAATACCGGCTGGCATCAGGAAAGGCAAGCAATGGTATTTGGCAAGTGTTTAAGGGGGAATTTTCTGGATTCCCTTCTCCCTCAAGCATAGCTCATTAGTTTAGCCTGCAATATAGGAGGAACCAACCTTCGGCTGGGGAATTATTCTAAGAAAAATGCAGAAATATATCTTGATGTTGGAAGGTAGTGGGAGTGGCTTATATATTATTTGTATTTATTCATATATATTTGTTTTAGCTCAATGGAGGTCTAGGGAGCAAACTACCATCCGGCACATATAATAAATATGGGAGTAAATTGAAATATTCCATTGATATTGGAGTGGACTAAGTGAGTAAATACAAGTATGTAAACGGATTTGCTATCAAAGACAGGTTGAAGATCAAAGCTAATAGACCTCTTTAGCAACATATATAGCGCATGGCGGTTTAAGGGGGGGGGGGGGGGGGGTTTCTGGACCACCTTCTCCCCCATGCTTACCCCTATTAGTTGTCTGATATAAAAACATTCGCCCCATTACTTTGGCGATTTAAAGACCTTTCTCGGCATTTAGGTGTCGGTTGTTTCAAGTCGAGCGATAGAGAACCTGCAATTGTGTTAAGCTTCAAGGAGGTCTAGGGAATAAACTACAAAATAATACTAGTAAGTCAATCAATACATAAATAAATGTATATATATTACATTCTCTTAGTGGGTTTCCCTTCTCCTTAACATAAATAGGGTAGAAGGTTGAGTGTCTTTTAGACTGCCGTGGTGGAGTTGATTAAAGCGTCGGCTATCGTCCTGACGGTCGACGGTTCGAACCCCACTGAGAGACTAAAATATGTATTGGCTCACATGTATTTGTGATATATACTTAATATATATATATACTTGTTTAGTGTTAATCAGGATTCAAGATTACAAGGGCTCATTTCACTAAAGGATTCACTGAATGTAATTGTTAACCATGTAACGACAATACGAAACGTATACTGTATAGTGAGCGCTATAATATTTAGTTATTGAGAATACAACATAACACATGATAGCAAGAGGGTTATCTAAAGCGTGAGAGAGGCGGGTGCAGGGGACTGGGGAGGAGTTGTGGGGTGGGTGTAATATGGGCGTGGTTAGTAGTATAACTCTCTCTCACTCTATGGGTGCTTATATAATCTACTCGCTTGACCTCATCTTCCTGGATTTATGTTTAGAGGGCATTTGTTAGTGTATTTCAAATAAATATTTGTATATTTGTCTCGAGAATAAGAAGTGTAGAATAAATATGGCTTTGGTTTATGTTACAGATATGCATACGTATCGCAGGTTAAGTGATTGTATACGGGGTTTCGGAAAACGGTAAAAAACACCTATGGGCTGTCTATGGGAGTGGACGACCTTGCCGCCCTGAATACGATTGGATCGTGTTGTGTAGTCTAGGGACTAGGAAATAAATTGCCGTAATTTCGACCAATTGGGAGATAGATGGTGTTTACGTCATCTTCGGCGACTGTGTATATATACCGGCGCCTCCCCAGACACCAGCACAACCATCAGATTCACGGAAGCCTCTCTGGATTTCTGGAATCATCTCAACAATTAGTCATGAAATTTCTGGTAAGTGATGAAGCCAGTTGTCCGGTTGTCCATCGACGATTCCTGGACTCAGTGTAATTGCTGCAGCCCTGTTGCAGATTGTCACGATCACAATGTAGCACTAATTGTACTCATCGAGAGTTGTATGTGTGTGTGGGATGTTTTGATGAACTCTACTTTGTGAATGAGACTGAAAAAGCGCGCACATCAGTGTTTGTTTGTACATATGACCACATAACGGTTTTTCTGAGGTTGATTTATAGTTACAGGCAATCAGAAAAAAACTTAAGTATTCTGTAGTGCATAGTTCGTATATAGGACGAATAAATACGTGAACATAGCCAAATGTTTATCGAGACATCTTGTGGCATTTGGTTGTGTCGTTTGTATACTTGTCACGTGACTACTCATGAGATGGGATTATCAGTATTATATAAGCATGAATTGTGAAATATCTGATCCTGAAAAAAAGATTTGAATGATAAAGACCATCCACTCCTGGCTAGTATTTTATTTATATATATACAGCTTATAAATAAATAAATGTTTAACTCAAACTTGATGTTAATCAAAATATGATATTACTATAAAGATATCGCAATATATTGTTCTTTGCATTGTTGTTTTTAAGAATGTTACAACACTATTTCCGGTCATATATTTATTTGTGTATTTACTTTCTTATTTATCACATCAAATTAATTATAATTATCACCATTCTGTTCTCTACTCACAGGTTGCAGCTGTCTGTGTGTTCGCCGTTGGGGTGAACGCACAGGTTGGGCACTCTGGAATTGTCAGTCCTGATGGTGTCAACATTCAGTTTTCTCACGAACTGGCACAAGACATTTTACTGATCGGACCCTCCGGCATCGTGACCAAGTCTGGCGCCAACCTGCAGCTGACTGATGACCTGAAAATCGTCAACCCCCGCTTCAGGCGCAGCTCTGGCTTCGTCTCCCAGCAAGGCAATGTTGGCACCTCTGGCATCCTGAGGGCTGATGGCTCCACCGACCTTTTCAGCCACGACTTTGCTCACGATATTGTTCTCATTGGACCCTCTGGCATCGTGACCAAGTCTGGCATCAACTCACAGCTGACTGCCGATCTCCATCGCGTTAAGCGCCACCTCATCGGCGAGTCTGGCATCGTGACCAAGAAGGGCCAGTTGATCCAGCTACCCGCTGGTGCCAAGGTAGTACTGGTTGGGCCCTCAGGAATTCTGCTTTCCAACGGACAGAACATCCAGCTAAACTAAGTCATCAAGGGCCTTTCTAAATTTGTCTAGTGTCATATTAAAATAGGTAAATATTTTCATATACAAAGTACGAAAGCAATAAAGCATACATGTAAAATATTGCAATTTTATTATCTGACTTATTATGTATTTATGTAATTTCCCTAATTATAACATACAACAATAATAATCACACCTACGTTAGGGCTCTTAAAGTACGGGTGATAAATGTTCTTGCATGCACGTACATAATCATCAAAACCAAAGTTTGAAGTAAGTTACTTTAAAAATCTACTGACATTGTCTTTGTAGTCCAATGATGTGTTTCCAAATAACAATTCTAGAAAATTGTATATGAGACGAGTGTATTCATTTATTAGATAGCACCAGTGTTGCTCATTTGGGAGCATATAAGTACATCTAGTCAAATCCTTGGTCCCGGCTAACTCAATATTATAGATTACTGAAAATATGAAATATTTATGAAATTGTTGATTACTTACAGAATGATATGTGCATTTGCAATGAAAAAGAGAAATGTGATTATTTGCTGATGTGGGTTTGATTAACTGGGAAGTCTTGCACAACACAATACAAGGATATACATAAAGCAATGTGTACATATTATTTAATCAATGACAAACTATTATACGTGCAGGGATCTTTAATTCACAAGATTAGGTGGTGCTCCTAGCAATATAGCGGAAACACGCATTGCATATTCAGATTTTTGCTTCTACCACCGATTAATATATTTATCAATATTTATTGATGTATCGCTCTATTATTTCTTTATCACGAATTACGTGTTATTATTAGATATCCATGTGTTACCTAGTTTGGTTAAAATGTGTATGTGTGCGTGAGTGTGTGAGGGGGATCAAGCAAAAAGATAAAATAAAATTAATATACATCCATAACTACAAAGACATATACTGTAGTCTAGATGAAGTATAATAGTATAATGGCTTTAAACAAAACATACCACGAAGAATATGTACAGTAAGTATATTAAGGCTACCTTAAACTAAAGGAGTAACATTGAATCAACCCATTCAAGTTACTGGAAGCAAAAATGTATTGATATGTACTGTAAATAATATAAACACAAAGCATAATTACAGTCATCGTTTCAAGATGACACAATGTAATAGAAAAATGCTTGCATAAAACAAAACAACCTCTAAGCACAACAATTTATAGTAGGTAATTTATTAAAAAATAAATCTAAGTTAAGCAATATATCGAAACAAGCTAGGGACAAGGGAATATGTGCTTGAGAAATCTGATAACAAGCAGTGAGACTAGTTTTGACGACCCAATAGCATGTATAGTATAAAGTAACAATACATAAAAAATGAAGTGTTGTTTAAGGGGCAAGTCGTTTTTTCTGGACTCCCTTCTCCCTTATCATTAGCCCCATTAGTTTTGATATTTAAGACGTTCGCTACATTACTTTTTGCGATTTAAGACGTTTCACTCCATGTCTTTCTCAATTTAAGAACTGTCTTGCCATATAAGTTTCTATTTTTTCCTGGCGAGCGATTGCAAGCCAGTAATTTTAGGATAGCCAGGACATTTTCTACCAAAAAAATATATACATTTATCTCGAAGGGGAGTCTTGGGGGTGTTTAGTAATCTTGATGGAGGTCTACAGAGGAAACTAAAAAATAAATGAATGCATAATATATATAGACCAAAAAATAAATGCAACCCCCTTATAGAGAGTATATACAATATGTTTAGCAAACCCTCAACATGCTGGTCATAAGGTGCTCTGGAATCCAACCGCAAGACCGTTCAGTAAAAATAACCCTTGGGGGATTATGACGTTTTTATACAGCATATTCTGCCAATCAGTGAACGATTTTATTTAGTTTCGGAAGGACCTCTAGGAATTAAAGGGGTAAAAACTTCCTCAATCATCCCTCTGACTCCCACATTTCATTCCTAATCTGCATAAAATCATAAATTCCTTTTGGAAGGAATTGAAGGGGTAAGAACTGCCGATTACTCTGACTTCCACATTTCTTTCTAAACTGAATTAGATAATCTACTATTAGCCAAATCATGAGGAAGAAAGACGTGTTTGTATCTATCTTAGAGTGATTAAATAGTCAGATAATTATGTTATATAATGTGATCTAGTATTATTTTTCGTGAGGAAGGCATGAAATGTTTTCAACTTAGTTTGGAATGTTTGGTATGTTTGACTTAGAAATTGAAAGAGAGAGAGAGAGAGAGATACTTAAGTATTTACATATTAATGGATTGCAATGTAAAACGAAATCTATCAGAATGAATAACATACGACGACATATGTTTGCCATGTAAAATATTCTTGTCAATTATTTATATATATATATATATACAGTATATATATATATATATATATATATATATATATATATATATATATATATATATATATAAATATGAAGTCTAAGAATTATCTACGGTAGTAAAATGGGTTAAGTGAGATATTTCGAAGCCTATTAATGGCTGGAGGCCCTTTGGAAACTGAACAAAATCGTCTAATAGTGGCCATAATACAGTTAAAAGGACGGCCCCGGTACTGAAAGGGTTAAAGCATATACACTTTTGTCTAGAATTCACAATAACATTTCTCTTTATGGTTATCAAACAAAGTTTCATTACTTTTTATGTAGATATGACTTACATAATAGACAATGTTTATCCCTTGAGGATCATGGAGCCTTTTGACAGTATATCCCGGCTATCATTAGACGATTTTATACAGCTTAGGAAGAATCTGTGGGAATTAAAAGGGTAAAAACTGTCTCAATTAACCCTCTGACTTCCACATAGCTACCTTCCTAATCTTAATAAAATTGCCAGAAAAAAGTGGCCAAACGCGTCGTAATCCTCAGGGGATTAATATTCATTATAATGTTTTTATTTTTAGCTGATGGTAAACTACCATGTCCACCCCTTGATTATTTGGCTATGGCGACGATTGTGTAGCGAATTATGTTGTTTAATCATAACAACTTGGTATATATATATAATGCGGAGATAATGTCATACATAATTTCCCATTAAGGGGAGATTTTCACTTAAGGATATGTGTCTGGACTCCCTTTTCCCTTATGCTTAGCCCCACTAGTTTTGATCTATTAAGACAATCGGTCAATTAGCTTGTCAATTATAAGACCTATCGCCCTGTGTCTGTCAATTTTAAGATCTTTAATTCATTCGTGCCACGTAGGGGTCGTTTTTTTCCTGGCAAGCGATAGTGAGCCTGTTATATAGGAGGAACCGATTCGTCCGGGACATTTTTCTATCAAAAATGTGTACATTTATCTGGAAGGGGGTTCTTGGAGGTATTTTTTTTTTAAAGCTTTATGGACGTCAAGGTCGCAAACAAAAAACCTCCCCTTAAATATCGACAAATCAGCTACTAAGTTATTCAATGGACCCTCAACTGAGGGAAAATAAGAAAACACAACAACAGACAATAGTCATATATAAGCCCGGAGCGTAATATTAACACGTAATACTAACACATTAATACTAATACTAACTAATTAGACTGTTTTATATCTCCCCTCCGAGGATTATATAGCAACAGTTTATTCTGGCTGTCATTAGACGATTTTGTGCTGATTTTGTAAGGGCATAAGGAGGTCAGAGGGTTAATGGAGACCGTCTTTACCTCTTTAGCTCCCTTAGATCCGTCCTAAGCTGTATCTAGTCGTCTAATGATAGGCAGAATAAGCTGTACAAACCCGTCAACATCTTCAAGGGGAAACGTGTTGTACGTACACGGTTACACAAAATACACATTGATAAAGTACGCAATTATAGCTAGAATTACAGTACATGTACACCGTTACAAAGACAAACATTGATAAAGTACACTAGCGTAGCTTGAATTACAAGTACAAGCTTAAAAAGAAAACAATGATACAGTACGCCAGTGTAGCTAGGATTACATTTACATGGTTTCAAAGATAACATTCACATAGTACGCAAGTGTATGTAGAATTACATTAGCACGGTTACAAAGACATATATTGATACAGTATGCAAGTGTAGCTAGAATTATATATACTGTATATGATTACAGAGTAAAACATTGATACAGTTTCTAGCATAATATGCAGCAGAGAATACCGGCTTGCATCAGGAAAGGCAAGCAATGGTATTTGGCAAGTGTTTAATAAGTACAAGTGTGTAAACGGATTTGCTATCAAAGACAGATTGAAGATCAAAGCTAATAGACCTCTTTAACAACATATATAGCGCATGGCGGTTTAAGGGGGGGTTTTCTGGACCACCTTCTCCCCCATACTTACCCCTATTAGTTGTCTGATATAAAAACATTCACCCCTTTACTTTGGCGATTTAAATACCTTTCGCGGCATTTAGGTGTCGATTGTTTCAAGTCGAGCGATAGAGAACCTGCAATTGTGTTAAGCTTCAAGGAGGTCTAGGGAATAAACTACGAAATAATACTAGTAAATCAATCAATAAATAAATAAATGTATATATACAAGTATATATACATATATATATATATACAGGTATATATATAAATATATATATATACAGGTATATATATATATTACATTCTCTTAGTGGGTTTCCCTTCTCCTTAACATAAATAGAGTAGAAGGTTGAGTGTCTTTTAGACTGCCGTGGTGGAGTTGGTTAAAGCGTCGGCTATCGTCCTGACGGTCGACGGTTCGAACCCCACTGAGAGACTAAAATTGTATTGGCTCACATGTATTTGTGATATATACTTAATATATATATATACTTGTTTAGTGTTAATCAGGATTCAAGATTACAAGGGCTCATTTTACTAAAGGATTCACTGAATGTAATTGTTAACCATGTAACGACAATACGAAACGTATACTGTATAGTGAGCGCTATAATATTTAGTTATTGAGAATACAACATAACACATGATAGCAAGAGGGTTATCTAAAGCGTGAGAGAGGCGGGTGCAGGGGACTGGGGAGGAGTTGTGGTGTGGGTGTAATAAGGGCGTGGTTAGTAGTATCACTCTCTCTCTCTCTCTCTATGGGTGCTTATATAATCTACTCGCTTGACCTCATCTTCCTGGATTTATGTTTAGAGGGCATTTGTTAGTGTATTTCAAATAAATATTTGTATATTTGTCTCGAGAATAAGAAGTGTAGAATAAATATGGCTTTGGTTTATGTTACAGATATGCATACGTATCGCAGGTTAAGTGATTGTATACGGGGTTTCGGAAAACGGTAAAAAACACCCATGGGCTGTCTATGGGAGTGGACGACCTTGCCGCCCTGAATACGATTGGATCGTGTTGTGTAGTCTAGGGACTAGGAAATAAATTGCCGTAATTTCGACCAATGGGGAGATAGATGGTGTTTACGTCATCTTCGGCGACTGTGTATATATACCGGCGCCTCCCCAGACACCAGCACAACCATCAGATTCACGGAAGCCTCTCTGGATTTCTGGAATCATCTCAACAATTAGTCATGAAATTTCTGGTAAGTGATGAAGCCAGTTGTCCGGTTGTCCATCGACGATTCCTGGACTCAGTGTAATTGCTGCAGCCCTGTTGCAGATTGTCACGATCACAATGTAGCACTAATTGTACTCATCGAGAGTTGTATGTGTGTGTGGGATGTTTTGATTAACTCTACTTTGTGAATGAGACTGAAAAAGCGCGCACATCAGTGTTTGTTTGTACATATGACCACATAACGGTTTTTCTGAGGTTGATTTATAGTTACAGGCAATCAGAAAAAAACTTAAGTATTCTGTAGTGCATAGTTCGTATATAGGACGAATAAATACGTGAACATAGCCAAATGTTTATCGAGACATCTTGTGGCATTTGGTTGTGTCGTTTGTATACTTGTCACGTGACTACTCATGAGATGGGATTATCAGTATTATATAAGCATGAATTGTGAAATATCTGATCCTGAAAAAAAGATTTGAATGATAAAGACCATCCACTCCTGGCTAGTATTTTATTTATATATATACAGCTTATAAATAAATAAATGTTTAACTCAAACTTGATGTAAATCAAAATATGATATTACTATAAAGATATCGCAATATATTGTTCTTTGCATTGTTGTTTTTAAGAATGTTACAACACTATTTCCGGTCATATATTTATTTGTGTATTTACTTTCTTATTTATCACATCAAATTAATTATAATTATCACCATTCTGTTCTCTACTCACAGGTTGCAGCTGTCTGTGTGTTCGCCGTTGGGGTGAACGCACAGGTTGGGCACTCTGGAATTGTCAGTCCTGATGGTGTCAACATTCAGTTTTCTCACGAACTGGCACAAGATATTTTACTGATCGGACCCTCCGGCATCGTGACCAAGTCTGGCGCCAACCTGCAGCTGACTGATGACCTGAAAATCGTCAACCCCCGCTTCAGGCGCAGCTCTGGCTTCGTCTCCCAGCAAGGCAATGTTGGCACCTCTGGCATCCTGAGGGCTGATGGCTCCACCGACCTTTTCAGCCACGACTTTGCTCACGATATTGTTCTCATTGGACCCTCTGGCATCGTGACCAAGTCTGGCATCAACTCACAGCTGACTGCCGATCTCCA
This sequence comes from Paralithodes platypus, assembly GCA_032716605.1. NCBI lineage: Eukaryota > Metazoa > Arthropoda > Malacostraca > Decapoda > Lithodidae > Paralithodes > Paralithodes platypus. Next base: position 20,782,103 of record CM064487.1, read on the forward strand.
TCGCGTTAAGCGCCACCTCATCGGCGAGTCTGGCATCGTGACCAAGAAGGGCCAGTTGATCCAGCTACCCGCTGGTGCCAAGGTAGTACTGGTTGGGCCCTCAGGAATTCTGCTTTCCAACGGACAGAACATCCAGCTAAACTAAGTCATCAAGGGCCTTTCTAAATTTGTCTAGTGTCATATTAAAATAGGTAAATATTTTCATATACAAAGTACGAAAGCAATAAAGCATACATGTAAAATATTGCAATTTTATTATCTGACTTATTATGTATTTATGTAATTTCCCTAATTATAACATACAACAATAATAATCACACCTACGTTAGGGCTCTTAAAGTACGGGTGATAAATGTTCTTGCATGCACGTACATAATCATCAAAACCAAAGTTTGAAGTAAGTTACTTTAAAAATCTACTGACATTGTCTTTGTAGTCCAATGATGTGTTTCCAAATAACAATTCTAGAAAATTGTATATGAGACGAGTGTATTAATTTATTAGATAGCACCAGTGTTGCTCATTTGGGAGCATATAAGTACATCTAGTCAAATCCTTGGTCCCGGCTAACTCAATATTATAGATTACTGAAAATATGAAATATTTATGAAATTGTTGATTACTTACAGAATGATATGTGCATTTGCAATGAAAAAGAGAAATGTGATTATTTGCTGATGTGGGTTTGATTAACTGGGAAGTCTTGCACAACACAATACAAGGATATACATAAAGCAATGTGTACATATTATTTAATCAATGACAAACTATTATACGTGCAGGGATCTTTAATTCACAAGATTAGGTGGTGCTCCTAGCAATATAGCGGAAACACGCATTGCATATTCAGATTTTTGCTTCTACCACCGATTAATATATTTATCAATATTTATTGATGTATCGCTCTATTATTTCTTTATCACGAATTACGTGTTATTATTAGATATCCATGTGTTACCTAGTTTGGTTAAAATGTGTATGTGTGCGTGAGTGTGTGAGGGGGATCAAGCAAAAAGATAAAATAAAATTAATATACATCCATAACTACAAAGACATATACTGTAGTCTAGATGAAGTATAATAGTATAATGGCTTTAAACAAAACATACCACGAAGAATATGTACAGTAAGTATATTAAGGCTACCTTAAACTAAAGGAGTAACATTGAATCAACCCATTCAAGTTACTGGAAGCAAAAATGTATTGATATGTACTGTAAATAATATAAACACAAAGCATAATTACAGTCATCGTTTCAAGATGACACAATGTAATAGAAAAATGCTTGCATAAAACAAAACAACCTCTAAGCACAACAATTTATAGTAGGTAATTTATTAAAAAATAAATCTAAGTTAAGCAATATATCGAAACAAGCTAGGGACAAGGGAATATGTGCTTGAGAAATCTGATAACAAGCAGTGAGACTAGTTTTGACGACCCAATAGCATGTATAGTATAAAGTAACAATACATAAAAAATGAAGTGTTGTTTAAGGGGCAAGTCGTTTTTTCTGGACTCCCTTCTCCCTTATCATTAGCCCCATTAGTTTTGATATTTAAGACGTTCGTTACATTACTTTTTGCGATTTAAGACGTTTCACTCCATGTCTTTCTCAATTTAAGAACTGTCTTGCCATATAAGTTTCTATTTTTTCCTGGCGAGCGATTGCAAGCCAGTAATTTTAGGATAGCCAGGACATTTTCTACCAAAAAAATATATACATTTATCTCGAAGGGGAGTCTTGGGGGTGTTTAGTAATCTTGATGGAGGTCTACAGAGGAAACTAAAAAATAAATGAATGCATAATATATATAGACCAAAAAATAAACGCAACCCCCTTAAAGAGAGTATATACAATATGTTTAGCAAACCCTCAACATGCTGGTCATAAGGTGCTCTGGAATCCAACCGCAAGACCGTTCAGTAAAAATAACCCTTGGGGGATTATGACGTTTTTATACAGCATATTCTGCCAATCAGTGAACGATTTTATTTAGTTTCGGAAGGACCTCTAGGAATTAAAGGGGTAAAAACTTCCTCAATCATCCCTCTGACTCCCACATTTCATTCCTAATCTGCATAAAATCATAAATTCCTTTTGGAAGGAATTGAAGGGGTAAGAACTGCCGATTACTCTGACTCCCACATTTCTTTCTAAACTGAATTAGATAATCTACTATTAGCCAAATCATGAGGAAGAAAGACGTGTTTGTATCTATCTTAGAGTGATTAAATAGTCAGATTATTATGTTATATAATGTGATCTAGTATTATTTTTCGTGAGGAAGGCATGAAATGTTTTCAACTTAGTTTGGAATGTTTGGTATGTTTGACTTAGAAATTGAAAGAGAGAGAGAGAGATACTTAAGTATTTACATATTAATGGATTGCAATGTAAAACGAAATCTATCAGAATGAATAACATACGACGACATATGTTTGCCATGTAAAATATTCTTGTCAATTATTTATATATATATATATATATATATATATATATATATATATATATATATATATATATATACCGGTATATAAATATGAAGTCTAAGAATTATCTATGGTAGTAAAATGGGTTAAGTGAGATATTTCGAAGCCTATTAATGGTTGGAGGCCCTTTGGAAACTGAACAAAATCGTCTAATAGTGGCCATAATACAGTTAAAAGGACGGCCCCGGTACTGAAAGGGTTAAAGCATATACACTTTTGTCTAGAATTCACAATAACATTTCTCTTTATGGTTATCAAACAAAGTTTCATTACTTTTTATGTAGATATGACTTACATAATAGACAATGTTTATCCCTTGAGGATCATGGAGCCTTTTGACAGTATATCCCGGCTATCATTAGACGATTTTATACAGCTTAGGAAGAATCTGTGGGAATTAAAAGGGTAAAAACTGTCTCAATTAACCCTCTGACTTCCACATAGCTACCTTCCTAATCTTAATAAAATTGCCAGAAAAAAGTGGCCAAACGCGTCGTAATCCTCAAGGGATTAATATTCATTATAATGTTTTTATTTTTAGCTGATGGTAAACTACCATGTCCACCCCTTGATTATTTGGCTATGGCGACGATTGTGTAGCGAATTATGTTGTTTAATCATAACAACTTGGTATATATATATAATGCGGAGATAATGTCATACATAATTTCCCATTAAGGGGAGATTTTCACTTAAGGATATGTGTCTGGACTCCCTTTTCCCTTATGCTTAGCCCCACTAGTTTTGATCTATTAAGACAATCGGTCAATTAGCTTGTCAATTATAAGACCTATCGCCCTGTGTCTGTCAATTTTAAGATCTTTAATTCATTCGTGCCACGTAGGGGTCGTTTTTTTCCTGGCAAGCGATAGTGAGCCTGTTATATAGGAGGAACCGATTCGTCCGGGACATTTTTCTATCAAAAATGTGTACATTTATCTGGAAGGGGGTTCTTGGAGGTATTTTTTTTTTAAATCTTTATGGACGTCAAGGTCGCAAACAAAAAACCTCCCCTTAAATATCGACAAATCAGCTACTAAGTTATTCAATGGACCCTCAACTGAGGGAAAATAAGAAAACACAACAACAGACAATAGTCATATATAAGCCCGGAGCGTAATATTAACACGTAATACTAACACATTAATACTAATACTAACTAATTAGACTGTTTTATATCTCCCCTCCGAGGATTATATAGCAACAGTTTATTCTGGCTATCATTAGACGATTTTGTGCTGATTTTGTAAGGGCATAAGGAGGTCAGAGGGTTAATGGAGACCGTCTTTACCTCTTTAGCTCCCATAGATCCGTCCTAAGCTGTATCTAGTCGTCTAATGATAGGCAGAATAAGCTGTAAAAACCCGTCAATATCTTCAAGGGGAAACGTGTTGTACGTACACGGTTACACAAAATACACATTGATACAGTACGCAATTGTAGCTAGAATTACAGTACATGTACACCGTTACAAAGACAAACATTGATAAAGTACACTAGCGTAGCTTGAATTACATGTACAAGCTTAAAAAGAAAACAATGATACAGTACGCCAGTGTAGCTAGGATTACATTTACATGGTTACAAAGATAACATTCACATAGTACGCAAGTGTATGTAGAATTACATTAGCACGGTTACAAAGACATATATTGATACAGTATGCAAGTGTAGCTAGAATTATATACTGTATATGATTACAGAGTAAAACATTGATACAGTTTCTAACATAATAATTATGTAGCAGAGAATACCGGCTGGCATCAGGAAAGGCAAGCAATGGTATTTGGCAAGTGTTTAAGGGGGAATTTTCTGGAGTCCCTTCTCCCTCAAGCATAGCTCATTAGTTTAGCCTGCAATATAGGAGGAACCAACCTTCGGCTGGGGAATTATTCTAAGAAAAATGCAAAAATATATCTTGATGTTGGAAGGTAGTGGGAGTGGCTTATATATTATTTGTATTTATTTATATATATTTGTTTTAGCTCAATGGAGGTCTAGGGAGCAAACTACCATCCGGCACATATAATAAATATGGGAGTAAATTCAAATATTCCATTGATATTGGAGTGGACTAAGTGAGTAAATACAAGTATGTAAACGGATTTGCTATCAAAGACAGGTTGAAGATCAAAGCTAATAGACCTCTTTAGCAACATATATAGCGCATGGCGGTTTAAGGGGGGGGGGGGGGGGGGTTTCTGGACCACCTTCTCCCCCATGCTTACCCCTATTAGTTGTCTGATATAAAAACATTCGCCCCATTACTTTGGCGATTTAAAGACCTTTCTCGGCATTTAGGTGTCGGTTGTTTCAAGTCGAGCGATAGAGAACCTGCAATTGTGTTAAGCTTCAAGGAGGTCTAGGGAATAAACTACAAAATAATACTAGTAAATCAATCAATAAATAAATAAATGTATATATATTACATTCTCTTAGTGGGTTTCCCTTCTCCTTAACATAAATAGGGTAGAAGGTTGAGTGTCTTTTAGACTGCCGTGGTGGAGTTGATTAAAGCGTCGGCTATCGTCCTGACGGTCGACGGTTCGAACCCTACTGAGAGACTAAAACATTTATTGGCTCACATGTATTTGTGATATATACTTAATATATATATATACTTGTTTAGTGTTAATCAGGATTCAAGATTACAAGGGCTCATTTCACTAAAGGATTCACTGAATGTAATTGTTAACCATGTAACGACAATACGAAACGTATACTGTATAGTGAGCGCTATAATATTTAGTTATTGAGAATACAACATAACACATGATAGCAAGAGGGTTATCTAAAGCGTGAGAGAGGCGGGTGCAGGGGACTGGGGAGGAGTTGTGGGGTGGGTGTAATATGGGCGTGGTTAGTAGTATCACTCTCTCTCTCTCTCTCTCTATGGGTGCTTATATAATCTACTCGCTTGACCTCATCTTCCTGGATTTATGTTTAGAGGGCATTTGTTAGTGTATTTCAAATAAATATTTGTATATTTGTCTGGAGAATAAGAAGTGTAGAATAAATATGGCTTTGGTTTGTTACAGATATGCATACGTATCGCAGGTTAAGTGGTTGTATACGGGGTTTCGGAAAACGGTAAAAAACACCTATGGGCTGTCTATGGGAGTGGACGACCTTGCCGCCCAGAATACGATTGGATCGTGTTGTGTAGTCTAGGGACTAGGAAATAAATTGCCGTAATTTCGACCAATGGGGAGATAGATGGTGTTTACGTCATCTTCGGCGACTGTGTATATATAACGGCGCCTCCCCAGACACCAGCACAACCATCAGATTCACGGAAGCCTCTCTGGATTTCTGGAATCATCTCAACAATTAGTCATGAAATTTCTGGTAAGTGATGAAGCCAGTTGTCCGGTTGTCCATCGACGATTCCTGGACTCAGTGTAATTGCTGCAGCCCTGTTGCAGATTGTCATGATCACAATGTAGCACTAATTGTACTCATCGAGAGTTGTATGTGTGTGTGGGATGTTTTGATGAACTCTACTTTGTGAATGAGACTGAAAAAGCGCGCACATCAGTGTTTGTTTGTACATATGACCACATAACGGTTTTTCTGAGGTTGATTTATAGTTACAGGCAATCAGAAAAAAACTTAAGTATTCTGTAGTGCATAGTTCGTATATAGGACGAATAAATACGTGAACATAGCCAAATGTTTATCGAGACATCTTGTGGCATTTGGTTGTGTCGTTTGTATACTTGTCACGTGACTTCTCATGAGATGGGATTATCAGTATTATATAAGCATGAATTGTGAAATATCTGATCCTGAAAAAACATTTGAATGATAAAGACCATCCACTCCTGGCTAGTATTTTATTTAAATATATACAGCTTATAGTATAGCATTCCAATATAAATGTTTAACTCAAACTTGATGTTAATCAAAATATGATCTTACTATAAAGATATCGCAATATATTGTTCTTTGCATTGCTGTTTTTAAGAATGTTACAACACTATTTCCGGTCATATATTTATTTGTGTATTTACTTTCTTATTTATCACATCAAATTAATTATAATTATCACCATTCTGTTCTCTACTCACAGGTTGCAGCTGTCTGTGTGTTCGCCGTTGGGGTGAACGCACAGGTTGGGCACTCTGGAATTGTCAGTCCTGATGGTGTCAACATTCAGTTTTCTCACGAACTGGCACATGATATTTTACTGATCGGACCCTCCGGCATCGTGACCAAGTCTGGCGCCAACCTGCAGCTGACTGATGACCTGAAAATCGTCAACCCCCGCTTCAGGCGCAGCTCTGGCTTTGTCTCCCAGCAAGGCAATGTTGGCACCTCTCTGGCATCCTGAGGGCTGATGGCTCCACCGACCTTTTCAGTCACGACTTTGCTCACGATATTGTTCTCATTGGACCCTCTGGCATCGTGACCAAGTCTGGCATCAACTCACAGCTGACTACCGATCTCCATCGCGTTAAGCGCCACCTCATCGGCGAGTCTGGCATCGTGACCAAGAAGGGCCAGCTGATCCAGCTGCCCGCTGGTGCCAAGGTAGTGCTGGTTGGGCCCTCAGGGATTTTGCTTTCCAACGGACAAAACATCCAGCTTAACTAAGTCATGAAGGGTCTTTCTAAAGATGTCTTGTGTCACTTCTTCATTGTACCATATTTGCATATAAAATTCTAAAAATAAATAATTCATCAGTATTGCTGTGGTTTTACAATCATTTAAGGTATAACAGTGTACTATATAAGTTTGCTTGTTGCATATACTGTATATTTACACAGGCTATGCAGGTCATAATATTTTGTTTTTAACTTGCTTCCTTATGCCCGGTAATCTGATAATCAGTAGAGATAAATTTCAAGAGACTTAGTATATATTATTATATCCAACTACAAGGGGTTGGTAACTACCCAACACATTATTGTGCACATGTAGCTTGTACGTACATTACTATACGATACACTTAAGGGGAAGGTAGTCGTTTTTTCTGGATTTCCTACTCCCTCATGTTTAGCATATTAGTTTTGAGGTTTTAAGACGTTCGTTCCATTAGTTAAGCGATTTTGAGATTTTTCGCCTCATTTTGTTATAAATATTAAGACCTTTCGTGCCCTTTAGGTGTCGATTTTTTCCTGGCGAGCCTTTAATTTTAGAAGGGACCGGCATTCGGCCGGAACATTTTTCTACCGAAAAATTTACAAATTTATCTTGAAAGGGGGTCTAGGGTGTGTTTTTCTAAGCTTGATGAACGTCTAGCTAAGCATCTAACAAATACATTAATAAATATATATATAGACCAAAAACCAAGTACTACCCTCTTAAGACGGTGAACATTGAATGAGGGGAACACTAACTCGGGTATGTTGTTATAAAGGAATGTTTATGAATATGTTATCATTGTGTCAGAGTTGATCATTATAATTGTTTGTAATTTACGTATCCATATTCAATTCCGCCTTACCAAACATATAATCTATACTAGTTTTCCATCCGATATTTAGGGGCTACTGTTTCTTTTTTTGGGCTACTTATTAATTTATTTACTTAATTTTGAGTTTCCTCGTTAGACCTCCATCAAACTTAAAGAAACACCCCATACACCCCCTTTCAAGATATATTTGTACATTTTTCTGTAGAAAAATTTCCCGGCCAAAGGCCGGTTCGTTAAAAAATTACAGGCTCACTATCGCTCGCCAGGAAAAAATCGACACCTAAACGGCACAAAAGGTCTTAATATTGACAAAATAATGGGGCGAAAGGTCTCAAAATCGGAAAACTAGTGAACGAACGGCTTAAAATCGCATAACTACTGGGTGTAAACATGAGGGAGAAGGGGGTCCAGAAAAAGCGAGTACAAAGGAGTACAAAGGAGTACAAAGGAAATCAAGCAACAACAGATCTAGTGACCCTTCTAGGATGCTTGTCCTCCAAAACACTGAGGATCAAGTGTCCAAACAGTGGTTTAGAGTGGGTAAGGGAACATTGGAAAGCGAATTACTGCCCTGGAACTAATTTCCGTGGCAGGATTAGGAAGTTAGTAGGGGACAGATGGGTTAGTAACTGAGGGGGGGATAATATAAAGTTATTCATTTACAAACGCAGTCAGTCGCGGGTTTGATGCGAGATATTTGTCTAGGCGGAGTTTAAATGAATCAACGGTGATGCAGTCTATAACGTTTCGGGGAAGCCCATTCCACAAGTTGACAACTCGATTGAAGAAGAAATTCTTAGATTCGTGTGAGTTAAAAGATTTACCAATAATTTTGCAACCGTTTCCCCGCGTGTAATTAGCTTGGTCAATAGTGAAGTACTTACTACAGTTCATATTGTCGATGCCTTTGATGATTTTGAACACTTGAATTAAGTCACCTCTTAATCTGCGCTGGGTTAAAGGAAATAGATTTAATTCTCTAAGACGCTCTTCGTATGGTTTGTTCTTTAGGCTAGGTATAATTTTGGTAACTCTACGTTGAACTCGCTCTAGCTTGTTTATATCTTTTTGGTAATAAGGGCACCAGGATTGAACGCAGTATTCCAGAAGAGGGCGGACTAAGGAATTGTAAAGGGTTAGGATAACTTCTTTGGATTTATGCTCAAATGACCTGCCTATAAAGCCAATTATTTTGTTTGCCTTCTTAACAACTTTTGAACATTGTTGACTCGGTTTTAGGTTACTCGATATTGTTACTCCCAGATCGGTTTCTGTTTACATTCTTAAGCTGAGTGCCATTCATCGAATAGTTTGCTTTCTCATTTAGGTATCCGATATGTAGTACTTTACATTTATCCGCATTGAAACTCATTTGCCAAATTTGGGCCCAACATGACAATTTATCTAGATTGTGTTGCATATCGTCAACTTGTTCTTTTGAGAGTACGCTATTTGCAATTTTTGTATCGTCAGCAAATTTTGAGATTGTACAGGTGAGACCCTCATCTATGTCGTTGATGTAAATTAGAAAGATAATTGGTCCTAGTACCGATCCCTGGGGTACCCCGCTACTTACATTGGTCCATTTAGATGCCTTACCGTTTATGACTACTCTTTGCTTTCTGTCGCTGAGCCAATTTTCTATCCATTTCAACACACCGTCTTGTATTCCATGCGCTTTTAGTTTTAGCAGTAAACGTTTTGGGGAACTTTGTCAAAGGCCTTTTGAAAATCAAGGTATATAATATCTACAGCTTTACTCTCATCGTAGAGGTTGAGGATATCGTGGAAGAAGTCTAAAAGGTTTGTTAAACAGGAACGTTTTTTACGAAAGCCGTGTTGAGTATCTTTAAGTATGTTATTTTCCTCTAAGTGATTTACGAGTCTGTCTCGTATGACCGTTTCTAGCATTTTACATACAACTGAGGTTAAGCTAATTGGACGATAGTTACTGGGTAGGGATTTGCTGCCTTTTTTGAATATCGGTGTTACGTTGGCTAGCTTCCACTGATCGGGCATAGTTCCAGACTGCAAGGATTTATTGAATAGTAATGTCAGTGGTTTGGAGAGCTCATCCTTAGCTTCCTTTAGAACTCTAGGCGAGATTTTATCAGGTCCAGGCGTTTTATTTACCTTGAGTTTATCTAAACAATTCAATACTTCTCTCTCTGTAACGGTGATATTGCTTAGAACATCTGAATTATCAATCTGAATCGGCGATGGTGTAGGGATATCACTGAGGTCTTCTGTTGTAAAAACTGATGCAAAGAAGGTATTGAGGGCATTACTCATTTGTACTTCGTCTTTGGTGTATTCTCCATTTTCATCGACTAACGGTCCAACAGTTGAAGTAACTACTTTTTTCTTTCTGATATTACTATAGAATTATTTCGGGTTTGTTTTACTTTGATTCGCAATATGTAACTCTAAGGTCTTTTTACTTTGCTTAATTAACTTTTTGGCTTTGCGTCGTAGCTCTACAAATTTCAGCCGTTCTTCGTCATTTTGTGAGGATTTTAATCTATCATTAGCCAATTTTTTAGCAAGCAGGCAGTTTGAAATATCTTTATTCCACCATTTGGGCTTATTATTATGGCCTGGACGCCGTATTTTCGATGGTATGCAGTCTTGCACTGCTTTTAGGTAAGTGGCTTCGAATAACTTCCAAGATGTATTTATGTCGTTATTGTGAATTAAAAAGCCCCAGTCAGTTTCTTTAAACATAGCTCTAAGTTTATGGAAGTTTGCTTTCTTGAAATTAGGGACTTTTTCGATGCTACTATTTGGTTCGTTACTAGTAAACTTTAAAGTGAAAGTTATCGTACGATGGTCGCTGTTACTGAATTCATCACCAACATTCAAATTCTCTATTAATTCTTCTTTTGTTGCAAGTACAATGTCAAGAACGTTATTACCACGGGTTGGCGTTCGAACAAATTGATAAAGCGAACTCTCTTGCAAGTTCGTATACAAGTCATGTCCGGAGTGTGAAGTAAGAGTATCGCCCCACTTGGTCACAGGTAAATTAAAGTCGCCAAAAATTACGGTATCTTGTGAGTTACTTACATCTGCAATTTGTTCGTAAATTTCTCGGTCAGTTTGCACTGATTGAGCTGGAGGTCTGTATATTAATGCAAGTATTATTTTTGTACCTTTATTATTCTTTATTAGCACAAAAGATGCGTCGACGTTCACAATTTGAGGTTTTGACAAGAGGGTAGGGTTAAGACTTTCTTTGATATAAAGTAAAACGCCACCTCCATTTCGATTTATTCGGCTTTTCTCAAACATTACATAACCGGGAAGTGAATACTCTGCTAAAAAGTCTCTATCTTCTGTATTGAGCCAAGATTCTGTTATGCCAATCACATCATCATTTTCTGTAAACACTAGCTCCTCTAAATCTGAAAATTTATTGCGTATGCTACGAGCGTTTGCATAGAAAACCTTTAAATTTGTTATTTTAGAACTCACGGAACGCTCTTTAATAATATTTTTGGTTCTTGTCGGATCTACATTTATGTTCATGGCTGTCCTCGGTCCTCGCTGTCTTCGGTCCTTATCGCTGGTGGTCCTCGGTTGCCTCTGTTTTTTTCTTGGCGTTGGATGATTTATGTCACTGCTGCTTCTTCTCGGATGGCGTTTTTTGATCCATGGCTGCGGACTGCTTCGTGTAGGAGACGACCCATGCGTGCTGAACCCACAGGGTTTAGATGAGTGCCATCCTTGCGGAACAGAGTAGGCTGGTTGTAGAAGTTGTCCCAGAGGTTGATGAATTCAACTTCTTCCCTCAGACACAAATATTTTAGTCGGCTATTTGTGCTGAAGGCCTTGTCGTAGAATTTGTCAGGTGCGTCGATCTTGGGGAGAATGCCTGAGATGATGATATTCCTTGACTTGTTTTTGTAGTGCTGGATCATCTTGCGATATTTCTCCATCAACTCTTCGGATCTGGTGCGCATGACGTCATTTGAACCAGCATGGATGACAAAAAGGGTATTTTCATTTGCATCCTTTGTGGTATCTTCGAAGGCTTCCACAATGTCGTCCAGTCCAGCTCCTGGGATGCAAAATCTTTTTCGTTGATTTGGGACTCTGTCGCAGTACCTCCCCCTAAGCCTGTTGTCCCGCAGGTAAGTTCCTGCTGCTTGACTCACCATTTACGGAAAGTGCCTGTTATCCCATACAGTACCGGTGACGTTCTTTTCTTTATATTGTGGCAACTATTATACGATTATATTCAGATTAGGAAGGACCCATAGCAATAATAAGGCTTCAAACTATCTCAACCAACCCTTTTTACTACCACAGATCCTTCCTAAGCTGCACAATATGGTCTAAATAAAGCTAGACTAAAAGATAAGACACGTCGCTGGTACTCAAAGGGTTATATTCTTGGCTAAAGCACCGAAGTCAGTTACACAAATGTATTGACTCCTATTAGATATAATATTGTACAAGGATTTGACAACACTTGTACATAAATCACGCAGTTGAAGACAAAATATGCGAAAATAGTATACATTTTCTTTAAGCCATAATCAGCTACAGGCTAGTATAATTGCCGAAAACAAGTGTCTGTGTGACATCGCTAGTGTTTTGTACAATGGATGTAAGGTTTGTATACAGAAACGATGCTAACCAACCTATAAGTAATACCCAGTTTTTAACATTAATCATCAATTACAAACCCCAATGTACTTGAATAAACTAATGAAAACATATGGTGAATCCAGGATTCGAACTCGGGACACCACACCCAGAGCATAAGCATCTAAACCATTACACCACCCTAAGCCAGCCTACTAGTCGATGGGTTAGTTTCCGAAGTGTCATGAATCAGTTCCAAACGATGGTATAAATTGATCAGCATGATCTCAAATAAACGGCTATTAACTCCTTGAGGATTTTGACGCACATTGACAGTTTATTCTGGCTATCATTAGACGATTTTATACAACCTAGGAATAGTCTGTGGCCATCAAAGGGCTAAATATCATCTCAATTAACTCTTTTTCTCCAACGGCTTAACTACCATCTCAATTTACTCTTTAGCCCTAACAAACAAGTTCTTCCTAAGCTGACTAAAATCGTCTAATGATAGCCAGAATTAACTGTCAAAGTGCGTCATGATCCTCAAAGGGTTTAAGTGATATAGGAGCTCATTGACATGGTTATCATATCCAAATATCCTCTCTACACTAATTTTTTTTTTTTTTTTTAGATAATATATGCAACTAAAAGCCATCTAAATGTTTTATACTCTCAGCCGGATTCGAGCCACCTACATTCATATGTTTAGTATAATATGATATTCTGGAATATGGAACCAACGACTTGTGTTTAATTGAAATACATCCTCCAAGTAGGAATTCCCTTCTTAATATAAACAATAAAAGGTTAAGCATCCTTTATCACGCCATAGTGTAGTGGATTAAACCCTGGACACTCGTCCTGACTGTCGGTGCAGGTTTGAGTTCGGCTGAGAGTACAAAACATTTTGTAGCTCACGTGTCTTTGTGAAATATAATTGATATTAACAAACACACACACACACACATATATATATATATATATATATATCTATATATATATTATATATATATATATTATATATATATAATATTATATATATATATATATATATATATATATATATATGTTAGGAAAGGCAGGAAGAAAAATTTCTTTAATACATACGAGGTTGAAAAATGGCAATTTCTGCGTTGGAAATTTTATTATTCAAAGTTTCCAGGTCTCTGATGAGTTTTCGCTGGGTGGCAGGAAGTAGATGAAGGAGATGAGCAAAATTCATGGTGGTACAGGGTTACATAAATGTACATGATGATACAGGATATACGACGCGTTTCACTGGACAACCAGCATTATCAAGTAAGGAAGGAATGAAATAAAAGGTAGACAGGAAGGGTATATCTACCAGGTGGAGGATCAGAGGAGGAGGAAAACAGGGGGCAAAAGTCTGCTATTGGTGGAAGCGTAAACTAGGAGAGAGAAGGGGTTAACCGCTCCACGCATGCGCACTGGATGCGGGATGGTGGTCAGTAGGTGGGGTCGAAGCTGATTGGCTGCGTGTCGAGGGGCGTGGCCTAAGTTGTGTGGCGCCTGCAGAAGACGAAGCTGAAGGAGGTAGCGCGGGGGGCTGCGTCAAGGGCACCGGGGGGCGAGGAGGGGTGTTAGGTCCTGTAGGGTAGTGCCTTTTGGCAGAAGGAAGGATCTGAAGGTCCAGAGTTTGGTTGTTGATGTTGGGATGTAAGGCTTGGATATATAAAGCTTCGAGTATAGGTAATCTCCTTGGGTCACTTTCTTTATCGAGTATGGTGGTGTGTTTCTCTAACTCGTTGCGTGTGAGGTGAGGGTGGTTAGGGGTGAGATAGTGGTCTTTGATGGCTCCAGCCTGAAGGTGAAGAGTTAACCGACGTGAAAGACGAGTCTGCGTCATACCAATATAGGAATGAGGTCCACAGTCCTCATAATTACAGGTATGTTGGTAAATGACGTGATCGTCGGTCATCGGGCTCTTTATCTTGGTGGAGGCTGGTTTGTTGCGGAGAACGAGGTTGGAGGTCTTGGGGGATTTGTAATAAATTATTAATTTGATTTTGTTTTCCGGGTTGGTTGGGTGGACATGCTTGGAGATTATTTCTTTTAAGACGGCCTCGTCATTTTTGTGTTCAGAGGACATGTAATTGCGGTAGAAGATCTTAATTTCATTGGGGGGGTCAATGTTGGGAGGGCTTTGAGTGTACCATTTTTCAAGATGGTGGTTGATGGTGCTGGAGATGTCGGAGTTGGAGTATCCGTTATTTACTAAAACTTGGGATAGTCTTTCTAGTTCCTGGTGGGTGTCGGCCCAGGTAGAGCAGTGCGTGAGGGCTCTCCTAACATAGGCGGAGATGGAGGATAGAAGATAACGGCGGGGGCATTCACTATCGCCGTTGAGGCATTGTCCTGTGTTAGTAGGTTTAATGTAGACGGCACCATTCTGACCCTGGACGAAGAAGACCTCCTCAACAAAGGCCTCAACTGCCAGTACAGCTCCAAACCTGGCCCCCACAAACGCCTAGAAACGGAAATCCTACATCCTACGACTCAAGAAGGATGGCAAGGTCACCACTACTCCCGCCCTACAACCTACTCTCCTCGCTGAAGCCGCCAAAACCAGAGGAACTCACCATAGCAAAATACTCAACAAACAACACTTCCAAGCTGCCAAACTATTAAGAGACAACCCCAACATCATCATCCGTCGTGCGGATAAAGCTTCCTGCCTCGTGATCCATGACAAGGAGGAATATCTTAGAAAAATGGACGTCATCTTAAGTGACAACACTAAATTTAAAAAGATCACCCGCAACCCAACCGACGAAATCAAACCAACGTGCCAGTGGATAGGACCATTGACATGATTCTACGTCGAATTTATCATTGCCCTGATACACCTACACTGGACATCCCGGAGAAGGCCCTGAAAACACTACTGGAGCTATGTACCAAGGAGGCCCCCTTCCTTTGCCCCCGGGGCAACATGTACAAGCAGATAGACGGTGTGGCGATGGGCAGCCCCCTAGGAGTTCTTTTTGCGAACTTTTTCATGGGTACCATCGAGGAAGAGCTCCTAGCTGCCCAACGACCCGACGTCTACTGTAGATACGTGGATGACATCTTCGTGCAAATCAAGGACCTCCACGAACTACAGGAACTCCAGCGTCGCTTCATGACCTCCTCCGGACTTAACTTCACCTTATTAAAGAATATATATATATATATATATATATATATATATATTATATCTATATATATATATATAGTATATATATATATATATATATATATATATATATATAATTGTTAATTCTTTTTCTTTTTTGCAAAGGCCAGTTCAAAAGGTATCAAGCTCGGCCCTACTCTTAAACATGTGGGAAAAACGTAGTTTGTATGATATTGAACTATGATATAAACTAAGGGTGGATTTGTAAGAGATAACCGGATATTATATTATAGTTAGGGGAGGTGTGGTGGAGTGATCTTGCCACTGGACTGGTAATCCAATGGACCCGGGTTCGAATCCCGATGTCAATGGGACGATTTTATTGGGATTGAATTTGTGCTGTACCTAGTATCATTGCATTAATACAAACCCCACCTAAACGCCAAATATATACCCTCATTGTTCCCTGATTTAATAGCACGGTATGAATATTCCCATATTTAAAATATGCTACAGGGGGACAATGCCTAGTTAGTTCATTGCTCAATAGGTGGTGTTCTGAGAGTGAGGGTCCAAGTCTAGGTGAGACAGTGAAGCACTGGAGCGAGGCAGCTTCAGAGATGGGGCTGCTTCGAGTCGTGAGTGGTAAATTAAGCCCCATGCATCCTGCAAAGGCAAGATGGCAGGGGCTGGTTGCAGCTAAAAGTGCTTCGCATGTCTCACCCCCTAGACTGGAACGAAACCTCACAGGCTTTACCGTTCAATGATTAGTGGTTGAATGTACAGGCTCTCAGCCTATGCCCGAGAGGGAGTAGTTGGAATATAGAAGAAAATATATATATATATATATATACAGTATAGTTTCTTAAGAAATAAATTATTATTAAACTGTATAATTACATTTTGTTTGCTGTTCAGGGATTCTGGTGAGCTTTAAAAATGTACACTCTAGGACATAAATAGTACATATAATACACACAAACACACATTACAAATACGAAAATGGAATAATTTGGTCGAAGACTTTTCAAAAATTATCATAGGCCTGTGCGAATAAATCATCATTAATCATGATAATCTATGCCATTAATCATCCTTTCACTCAGCCCAGGTAATAAAACACACAATAATGATCCCGTTCCACCGAAAAAAGTGCAAGCGACCTAACAAAATGAGCATGCTAAGAGCGCAATTTAATTTACGCGAATTCCCGTAACGCAGGTGGACACACGGATTTACATAGGCACTCATTCTCTTAAAGGGCTAGTGGCTGTTTTTTTTTTGTGTCTATTATCTCCTTTTTTTCTCGCTAGACCTCCCTCAAACTTAGAAAAACACCCCCTCCCCGCCCCCCCCCCAAGACAAATGTGTAAATTTTTCTGTAGAACATTTTCCCGGCCGAAGGCCGGTTCCTCTTATAACTACAGGCACGCTATTGCTCGCCAGGAAAACATCGACTCCTAAATGGCACGATAGGTCTTAAAATTGACAACGAAAATCAGCTAAAGTTGTTAAAATTGACAAATTAATGGGCCGAACCTCTTAAAATGTCAAAACTATTGGGTTAAAAACGAGGGAGAAACTGGTCCAGAAAAATCGCCTATCTCCATTTAACGTTTACCTGCAGCTTGATTCTGGGCACATTTTGCGACAATTTTGCACTTGTATTGGCAACTAGACTGGCGCTGGAGGTAGTTGAGCCTAGGGGATATAATTATTCTATATATCTATATATCGATATACTCAGGTCCAATCCCCACTTTTCCTTTTTTTTTGGGGGGGAGGGGGGGGGGGGTGACTCAAGACAGAGCCCGAATAGGGACAACACAACAGAAAACAATGAACACACAGAGTTGCGAGAAACAAAAGTAGAATTAAAAAGATCTAGCGGGACAAACGGTTCGTGAAATACGTTAATGGGCGAGTCCAACATGTCAGGGCCAGGTGAACACAGGGGATGGGTAAGCAAGAGGCTTTAAGCAGGAAGGTATAGGCATTAATGATAATGTGTGGTCCTTGGAAACATAATTATATTTATGTTTGTGTAGTTATTTATGTTTATTATATATATATATATATATATATATATATATATATATATATATATATATATATATATAGAGAGAGAGAGAGAGAGAGAGAGAGAGAGAGAGAGAGAGAGAGAGAGACATTCATGATTCCTTCAGTAATGGCTCTTAAAACTCTATTATAAGTGTCCGAGTTCAAAACCTAGTTGGGTAGGGTTATATACGCGTTATATAAATATTTGCATAAGCATGCACATTATTTTGAAGATTTAGTGGTTTCAGGTTCATGTCCTAAATGGGGCATTCCAGATAGTACTACTTTGGGCTGCCTCAGTTGGCAACTTCTTAAATTTGAGATCCAATGAGAGGACCTAATCCGATGTCATTCTAGGTCTATTCCTCCGTGAAATTCCCAGCATATATTTGTCAGAATATATCTGTCACCTGCATCCAAATTGCTCAAGAAATCTAATTGTCCGAAAACTAAGCTCACGATAACTACATTTCATATAATGATGTATACCGGTACCGGTATATTTTTACATTATTCACGGTTTTCCAGATTATAATATTTGTACATCCCTGGCATTTCCCCTTCCTTCCTTCTGGCTTTATTTCGTGCACAAGTTGGAACCCTGGTGCGCTCACGGGGGGCCAGTTAAGGGCGCCCTCTCATGCATGCACAAGCAGAAGGAAGCGGAGAGGGGAAAGTGTTCGGGCATAAACCAACCAGCACAGAGGGATTAATCTACTATCAAATTGACAGCCAGGTATCTAAAGCCGGTATCACACGAGCGCTTTGTCCCTCAACATTTATGCTCAACACTGGTCTGGCAGCTTAGGAGGTCAACATTTAAAATAGTTCGGTTACCTAAATTCATCTACTACTGTATCAGTCTAGTTTCCAATACCAGTGCAAAATATTCCCTAAATGATGGCAGAAAAATAATTGAATACTGACTATATAAGCTCTCGTGTGATACCGGCTTCAGTAACAGTCATACACAAAGCTAAATCCCTTAATGTTGCCCAGAATATTAACCCCTTCTGCACTTATAATCTACAATACAATGATCTTATTGCTGTTATTTCGAGAGGATAACTAATTTGATAACCTTGGTCAATTGAATTCCCATATCAATTAAAGGGGGAATGGTTTATTTTTTCTGGACCCCATTCTCCCTCATGCTTAGCCCCATTAGTGTTCATATATAAAGACGTTCTGATTATTATTATTGTTATTCCATGTGCAGTCGTGGTCAGGGATAAATGAACACCTCTTAAGGGGGTATATAGTACTCCCTTTTTCTGGATCCCCTTCTCCCTCATGTTTAGCTTATTAGTTTTGAGGTTTTAAGACGTTCGTTCCGTTAGTTTGGCGATTTTGAGACCTTTCGCCTTATTTTATTATCAATATTAATACCTTTCGTGCCAATTAGATGTCAATTTTTTCCTGGCGAGCGATAGCAAGCCTCTAATTTTAGAAGGAACCGGCCTTCGGCCGGGAAATTTTTCTACCGAAAAATTTACAAATTTATTTTGAAAGGGGGTATCTAGGAGGTGTTTTCTAAGCTTGATGAAGGTCTAGCAAGGAAACTCAAACATATATTAATAAATAAATATATAGACCAAAAACCAAACACTACCCCCTTAATGTTGAGAATTATCAATATCTAGTGAATCCCAGACATTTATTGGTGTAGCTCTAGCCGTTTAACCCCTTCTGTACCGGTGACGTGTTTTGTATTTGATTTCAGCTAAATTTAGGCGGTTTTACGTAGTTTAGGAAGGATATAGGGTAGGTAAAAGGATTAATTGCGATATTCTGTAACTTTTTAATTGACAGACGTCCTTCCTAAGCTGAATAAAATTGTCTAACAGCAGCCAAAATAAAGTGCAAAGGACGTCGCCGGTACAGAAGGGGTTAAATAAATTAGTTTGCCCAATATCACAGTTATGTCTCCAGAAATTGTAATAATAGTTTCTGACCACGACTGTACCAAGATGTCAAATATATCTCCAAGATAATAATTAACCCCTTCAATACCGGTGACGTCTTTTTAATTATATTCTGGCAACTAATATACGATTGCATTTGGCTTAGGAAGGAGTCTACCCATTAAAAGGATACAGACTATTTCCATCGACCATTTTAGCTACTATATAACCTTCCTAAGCTTCATAAAATCGTCTAAATGGATCTGAAATTTAAAAAAAATGCATCCCTGGTAATGAAGGGGTTAACAATGTGTGAGAAGACAGGCACCGTCATAATGTTCTCGAACATCTAAGGATGGATGAGCCTATTTATTACCTAATTTATATATATGTTTATCCTGTATGTAGTTTCCTCCCTAGACCTCCATCAAGCTTACAAATACTCCCCCCCCCCCTCCCCAGAAAAAAAAAAACATGGATGCACAGTGAACCTGTACTAGTGCATAGCAAATATGTGTGTAAACACATACTTACATGGTGTATAACAAAAAGTTAGATAATATACATGGATGAATAGGGATGGGCGATTTCTTTATCTACTGCTAATACTACAATCACCGCTACTACCATTAAACATACACACACACACACACACAATCACACACGCACATCCACGCGCACGCGCGCACACACACACACACACACACCACCTCATCCACCTCACACTACCTCATCAGTTTTCTTGACTTCATTCATAAAAATTCATCCACCTCACACTACCTCATCAGTTTTCTTGACTTCATTCATAAAAATTTAGACCGCCGAAACACGTCAGTAACAGCAGTATTCATAGATTTCAAAAAAGCCTTCGATCTAGTGAACCACACCATTATAATTAAGAAAGCACTACACCTTGGCCTCAGGGAATGTCTTACCTCCTGGTTGGCGGATTTCCTCAACGACCGTCAACAATCCGTCCGCTTTCTAGGCAGTATCTCCAGTTCACAAACACTTACTTGCGGTTTGCCTCAAGGGACACGAATGGGGCCCCTCGGTTATTTAATACTCAGCAATAACGCCCTTCAAGACGCAGAACTCAAATGGAAATATGTTGACGATTCCACACTAGCCTCTTCCATCAGCAACGCTTCTCCAGACTACAGCATTCTCCAAGCCAACCTAGATGCCCTACTGACCTGGACACAAGATAATGATGTCACTATTAACCCAAACAAAACACTTGTCATGAACTTCAATGTTGCTTCTAAACCCATCCCTCCACCAACCCTCAAGCTTGGCAATCACACCCTCGAGATAGTTCAGTCCACTAAATTACTTGGTGTTTTCCTTCAGCAAAAACTACTCTGGGATAAACATGTTAACACCATAGCTAGTGCTTCTTCTTATCGGCTACACATGTTACGCACCCTGAAACAACTAGGGGTTCCCAGAGATGACATGCTACTTTTATACAAATCTTTTATATTACCCAAACTCTGCTATGCTTCACCCGTTTGGTCATCCTCTCTCAACTTAACCCAAAGAAATAAATTAGAAAAAATTCAGAAGAGAGCACTCAGAATAATGTTAGGGGCCAACTACACCACTTACCAAGATGCATGTAACCTAATTAACGTACTCGCCATATCTAACCTCTACGAACAACACCTTCAGCAGTTCTCCAGCAAACTACTAAACAACCCCAGACACCGGCACCTACTACCGCCCGACGCCCCTCCTCCTCTACGCGCTGTTCGCCACTTCAACCGTATTGTCCCTGTAAGAGCACCACGGACTGACCGCTACAAGAACAGCGCCATTCCTTCAATAATTAAGGTCTTAAACAATCAATAAATTATATACATATTTTTCATTGTAAATTAGCCTGTTAGCTCTTGTGTCAATTTTAATTTTAATTTTAACTATGTATCAACTTCCTTGTATATTTTCAGCCTTCGGGCTGCTTTTGTGAATAAACCGTTAATTATTATTATTATTATTATTACACACACAAAACCCACCCACTTCTTTCTGAAGCCCCTATAATACATTCATAATTATATTATTCATCATCATTTACTGTTCTCATACGCTGCACACTAATGCATATACACAAACACACTCCCATATACTGTTTAATGAAAAGACACACACACACACACACACACACGCTAATCTATAACTCTCTACTCTCTCTATCTATCTATCTCTCTCTCTCTCTCTCTCTCTCTCTCTCTCCTCCACAATGCTTTCATATAAGTGTGCATGAATCCTGCCGCCTATTTTCCAGGGCCAGCAACACCCCTGTATATAAAAAGAACATCACACGAGTTATTTTTTCCACAACATATATTGGCAACTCTGGTCTGGCAGTTTATGAATTTAATATTTATTTATTTAGAATCCCGCCACCTATATTTATCTATGCACAATCAAGTTATAGTTTCCAATGCATAAGATCCCAGATATGTTGCTGGTAAGCTTTGCGCAGTCGAAAATGTATGATAATTTTGTTCGTGTGGTACCCCCTAAAGTGGTGTTTCCCGTGTCTTCCGCTGAGAGCTGCGACTTCCGCCTCTAGAGCGGGTATGCAAATGAAGCGACCTCCCAGGGAACAGATGCAGGAGGCTGCAGGGTGGGAGTGTCAGGCGGGTTATACTTAATAGAGGGAGAGCTGGATTGGAGGGCTTACGTACACTCAAGGCCAATAGTTGCGACACACTTCGGCTCTTTGTGGACAGTAAGTATGTATGTATGTATGTATGTATGTATGTATGTACTAAGGCACATACAAAGGAAGTGTGGTTATCAACTTTTAACAATAAGTATGGCATATCATATTGGTATGTTGATATAAGCATAATTATGCATTCAACATTATAGTGTTTCAGCTGTCTTATAATATATTATAGTTCATGATAAGGCAAATATTATGTATACGAATCATCAATATTGAATAAAGGTTCATATGCAATCCTCTTTTCCAATTTTCAACAAGTCAGGTAACTCTTAGTCTGAAAATACATATTTCCGAAGCAAATATGATAGGAAGTCAGTTTATGCAATTCCTCAGGTTTAAAGAAAATACTCATATTATACCCTTTTATCTATTATACTTACTGGCAGTCTATATAATGATTTTTCACAGCCGTATAGAATATATATATATATATATATATATATATATATATATATATATATATATATATATATATATATATATATATATATATATATATATATATATATATATATATATATATATTATATATATACTGTATATATATACGTATATATACATTTATATACTTGAAAAAAAAATACTGGCGAAAATGTATCACCTTACAATGTTTGCGCACAATTACATTCACAATGAAATCTATACACACCACAGATATATTTTTGTTTATAAAAGTAATAATTAAACCATAAAGACCCGGGATCATAACTATTAACAACAAAAGAAAGAAACACATGCAACAGGCGATACATTCTTGGAAAAAACTTGAAAGGAAATACCCGATATTTTTTCCTTTCCTTCTCCTCGGTCTAGCAAGCCTACAAGTTTGGCAATTTGGCTTGCAAATATCCAGATGGCACACCGAGAGTTTGAGAATTGGCCTCCTCTCCCTCCCTGCCTATCTTCCCTCTTTCCCTACCTCCGTCTCACCCAATCTCATCATTTCTTGAAGGGGAGGTTTCTAGTCTGTTCCCTAGACCTCCATCAAGTTTAAAATTGCACCCCCTAGACCCCCTTTCAAGATATATTTTGTAAATTTTTCGGTAGAAAAATATCCTGGCCGAAGGCCGGTTCCTCTTAAATTACAGGCTCGCTATCGCTCGCCAGGAACAAAATCGACACCTAAATGGCACGAATGGTCTTGAAATTGAAAGAAATTAGGCGCAAGTTCTTAAAATCACTAAAATAATGGGGCGAACGTCTACAAATCTCTAAAGCAATGGGGCTAAACATGAAGGAAAAAAAGAGTCCGGAAAAACATCCCTCAAGTGGAAATCTCCCCTTAACCCTTCTACCCTTTGCATTTTCCTCACTTCTTCTCTTACCTCTATTTCTACCTTTGTGTATGTCTCTTCCCCTCCCACCCTCTCGATCTATCCCTATTCCTTTTCCTTCCTCCCTCTCCTCCAATCTCACAATTTCTCCAGTCCGTCCTTTCTTCCTCATTCCATCTCTTTTCTCTGTTTCTCCGTTTTTTCTCCTCTCTACCTCTCCTCATCCGTATTATATCTTCCTTTTTCTTCCTTCCTTTCCTCCAATCTCGTAATTTCTCCAGTCCTCCCTCCCTTCCTTTCTTGCTTTCTTTCTCATTTCATCCCTTTTCTTGGTTTCTCCCTTTTTTTCTCTCCTCTCCACCTCTCCTGATCCGTATCATATTTGTTTACTTTTCCCCTTGCTTTCCTCCATATACTTAAAATGTCATCATTATTCCAGTCCTCCCTTCTTCCTTCGAATCTCTCACTTCTCACCTTAACTACCTCCTTCCTTTACCTTTGTTCTATCCTCTCTCTCTCTCTCTCTCTCTCTCTCTCTCTCTCTCTCTCTCTCTCTCTCTCTCTCTCCTCAAAGTCAATCCCTCAAGTTCCACAGGACAATCCATTTTTCATTAATTTCACCACAACACCAAACACCCCCAATGAAATTAATGAACTGGGTTGTAGGAACGTTGAAAGCAGTAACAAGAAATAGAGTGGTCAGTATGAAAGTGAAAAAGTCCTTGCATGGCAGTGTGGTAATCCCGACACTAACTTACGGAAGCGAAGCATGGACGTTCGGGAAGAGACTCAGACCAAGAGTGAGAGCGGTGGAAATGAGTTACTGGAGAAGTGCGTGTGGAGTTACATGGAGGGATAGACAGACGAATGGGGAAGTAAGAAGGAGGTGTGGTGTGGAGGTAGATGTGCTGGAAAGTGTGAAAAGGAACAACTTGAGATGGTTCGGCCATATGGAACGTATGGAAAGCGAGAGATTGACTAAGAGGGTGTATAGTACGAGAGCGAGGTGGAAGGACAGAGAGGGAGAGGTGCACCGAGGGAGAGGTGGAAGGATGGAGTGAGGAAGTATATGAATGAAGGCGGTGCTGGTTGGGAGGAGGGGCGTCGACTGACTGGGGACAGAGGTGCATGGTGGCGGTTCGTTCGTGGCCACCCCTTTGGGGATCACGGCGTCAGGCAATAGATAGATAGATAGATAGATATATGTGATCCACCAGGATAACCAGACTGGCAGGAAATAAGACCGGCAGGAGTAATCGAGGGTATAAATTGATACTTCACAGATCAATTATTTAGGCAACCAATAATTCCGACATATCAAAATATCTGTGTCTATCTATCTATCAATTCTATCTATCTATCTATTTATTCATCTATCTATCTGTCTATCTATCAATACATAGTTACCCATATAAGCTCTCTTCCTCTCCGTGATCATATCCATGGAACAATAATGGGCATGATTGAATTACGAGTGCAGTTTTCTTATGCAGTGGTTAACTCATCACTTCCAAATAACAGTCATAATTTTGTATCAATTCTAGCATTTGGGTCATCGTTCTAAGTACGATTTCACATTATTGTAAAATATAAATAATTGGAATATCTTACTCAGGTGTAGCTAACGTTATCAATGGTAAAGAGAGAGAGAGAGAGAGAGCGTGCGTGCATGTGTGTTTGTGTGTGTGTGTGTTTGTGTTGGTGGGGTGGGATGGTTGGTATGGGTAGAAAGAAGCAATAGACTATTGCAAACATAATACATAATTATTTTGGCTTATACCATGCGGTCTATATGAGCGTATGAACTTTAGTGGAACACCCTACAGTTGTATTACATGCTACCATGTGTCGGTATCTAGTGCAAGCAAACTAAACAAATGCATAATATGTATACAATATAGTTTGCATGTCTTACTTACTTATATAACACACAATGATCAACAATTGTTTATTTCTTTGCATATAATCTCATTTTGGGATCATTTGTGTATATTACACATACATTTTGAATGGCAAAAAGATTATGTAATTTTTGTTTTCATGGATTCAATTAGTTTCAATTATTCTAGTATACAAAGTTTTCGGAGCCATGCGAAGTATGTGGAAGATGATAAATCTCGGAATGAAAGTTAAAAGTGCAATGTATCAAGGAATTGTTGTGCCAACAGTGATGTATGGGGCTGAAACATGGGCTCTGAAAGCAGAGGAGAGAAGAAAGCTGGTTGTGATGGAGATGAGCTGCTTGAGGAGTATGTGTGGAGTTACTCGTAGAGACAGATTGAGGAATGAAGTGATACATAGGAGAGTGGGGCAGCAGGAACATTTGTCCACCAGAGTGGACAGAAGGGTGCTGAGCTGGTATGGTCATGTTGAACGAATGGAAGATGAAAGTTTTACAAAGAGAATATGTGAGTCAGATACAAGGGGAGATAGGGGGGCAGGAAGACCCCCATTGATATGGAGAGATTATGTAAGACGAGCTTTGGATGATAGAGGAATGACTATAGATCAGGCAAGGGAAGTGGTAATAAACAGGAATGAATGAAGAATGCTTGTGAATAGATGAATATAAATGCGGTCGTTTGGGAGAGAGGATCATGCGCCAGTTAGACTAGATAGTAGTTTATCAGGCGCCTGGCCCGGGGAGCCGGTGGTAATAAAAGGTATGCCTAGAAGCATGGTGGGCGGGCTTGTGGTGGTGAAGCTTCGCTGCGGTTCTTCCTGTGTAAATCGGCGCCTCTCCAGGGGATTTGGGACCTGGGAATCTTTTGTTGGGGACCCCAAATGGGCCTGGGTTGCTGGGTATTTTTCCTGGGCGACCTAGATGTGTGTGATTTTGTTTTTTGTTTTGCTTTTGTTTTTCTGATGTGTTGTGATGTCCCTGTTCGGGCTCTGTCTCGAGTCGGCCGCCCCAATAAAAAAAAAGGAAAACTGGGGAAGGTGCCAGAGTATATACACACATACATATAATATCACTCTCATAGTAATAGCAATCTCCCTTCGTGAATGCATGGATAACTTAATTTTACCGAACAATGCATACACCGACAACTTATTTCAAATACAATATCCATAGCCGTTGCCAGTTCAAAATTACGATTTAGCAACCAATGTGTGCAGCCCTGAGAGTTGGCAAACGGTTTTCATGTGATTCTCATGGCTGTCATTTTTAATTTGGTATTTCCTATTATATGTTTTGCTATTAATAAATGCCAAATTCCAATGTGTAGAATAACTATGAACATCAATTAAAAGCATTTAGATACTCTCTAGATTGTTGAAATTGGTTGCGACATTGGTATAACGCAATGAGAAAATGCATATGATAATAGAAAATTAAATTTAGAAGCAAACTGAAGTTTCTATCTTGTAATGGGCATCAAAGGGAAAACATTGTTTGCTTGTAGTCTCCAAGTAAAAAAATACAATATCTATATAATATTGGATTGCCATACAGTTCATACATTTAATATTTTCTACATACTGTGTATTATTGCATATGTATAAACAAATGCATAACATATGGAATATTTACACATATATTTGTATATGATTTGTCAATTACAACACTTGTGTATACATTCTCATTCTGCTTTCATAGCCATTGATGAACATTAGTTTTTACTTCAATTTTATTGTACTCCCAGGAAGTAGCATTTGATTTCTTAAAAAAATACTACAAGAACTGGATATTGTCACCATTAGAGAGGAAAACACCAGAATCACCCTCCTCGAGGGTGTCCGTCCTTAGCTTGGTAGCCAGCGGGTCCCGTGAGAGGCAGAGCCCTCTTCTTTCTGGAGAGCTGGATGTTGTCGCCGTTAGAGAGGACAACACCAGCATCAGTCTCGAGGACAATGGTCACACCAACGGGGAAAAGCCTGAGCTGTCCGTCCTTTGCTATGTAGCCAGAGGGTCCCGTGAGAGGCAGAGCCCTCTTCTTTCTGGAGAGCTGGATGTTGTCGCCGTTAGAGAGGACAACACCAGCATCAGTCTCGAGGACAACGTACACACCAACGGGGAGATGCCTGAGCTGTCCGTCCTTAGCTTGGTAGCCAGAGGCTCCCGTGAGAGGCAGAGCCCTCTTCTTCCTGGCTGGGACACCCTGGTCGTTGAACTGCATGTTGTTGCCATCAGCAGTGACCACACCAGAGGACCCAATCAACAAGATGTTCTCGGCCTCTTCGGGAGTGAACTGTCTGTTCTCACCGCTGGGGTAGACAATACCAGAGGCACCGAAGGCTCCCTGCATAACATAGGTGGATACCGGCTGGGGAGTGTAAGGGACAGCGGTGTGGAGGGCGGCCTGCTCAGCAGTCAGCTGCAGATTTTCGCCAGTATCGGTGACAGCACCAGATGGTCCAATCAGGACGATACGCTGGCGTACTCTGGAGTAAACTGCCTGTTGACACCTGAAGGGTCAACAAGACCAGATGACCCAAGTTGGGCGCTGGCCCCAGCCACCAGCACACAGAGAGCTGCCTGAGAAAAAAAAAAAATATATATATATATATATATATAAAGAGCTATAACAAATAGGAATTTTGTGATACTTAATATAAATATAATTTTGTAATATAAAATTTATCGCTGATTATGTGAAGACATACATGAATATAATTATATCAACTGTTTTGTGGACTACCTGTCACTCGATAATAATTAATTTATCTAAATGTTATCCGCAGATGTTATGACTAATCATGAATATGGTATTTTTTATATATCGATGATAGTGTGCCACTGTACACTATGTAACATATACTGTACATACTCCATGGGTATCACTCACTTTGACCTAATTTTTTCTAGTCACTTACCAATAACTTCATGTCTGCAAACTTGGGTGATCTCAGCACTCCACAAGAGACTACTGTGATGACTGACTGGCTCTCGGTGCCTAGCCATTATATACTCTCACTCCCGTCCACCTCTGGCATTACTAGTACCCCTTGCATCTCATGGACAACAACTGTAGGGCAAACAAGAACTGGTAATATACTGTAGGGCACTTCATTATTTTATTACACACAATAATGTCAGAGGTGAAATGTATAAAGCTATTTATATGGTGCTGCACAACATTAGTTCGTCAGTCATCACAGTAGCCCCATCGGGTCGAGTTCTGTAGTCATGAAGATCTTGGTAAGTTTTATATGTTTAATAAGTTTTACGGTACGTGATAAGTTAATATTTATGATATAAAACATCAATAGATATGTGTAATTGTTTTATGATCAAGTATTACGAGATAATTTAGAAATGTTGATATACAACATCAATAGAATTTAACTAGTATTTAAATTTGTATACAATAATTATTTGTTGACTAACTGTCGAAATACTCTACCTATTACAGGTAGCTTTCTGTGCGCTGGTTGCTGGAGTCAGCGCCCAGCTTGGACCATCTGGACTTGTCAACCCAAATGGTGTAAACCGGCAGTTCTCTCACGCCTATGCCGATGATATTGTGTTGATTGGACCTTCTGGCGCCGTGACCAAAAGTGGTAACAACCTGCAGCTGACTGCTGAACAAGCCGCCCTTCACAACAGGAGAAAGCGCCAACTTGGACCATCTGGACTTGTCAACCCTGATGGTGTAAACAGACAGTTCTCTCACGCCTATGCCGATGATATTGTGCTGATTGGACCTTCCGGCGCTGTGACCAAAAGTGGTAACAACCTGCAACTGACTGCTGAACAAGCCGCCCTTCACAACAGGAGAAAGCGCCAACTTGGACCATCTGGACTTGTCAACCCTGATGGTGTAAACAGACAGTTCTCTCACGCCTATGCCGATGATATTGTGCTGATTGGACCTTCCGGCGCTGTGACCAAAAGTGGTAACAACCTGCAACTGACTGCTGAACAAGCCGCCCTTCACAACAGGAGAAAGCGCCAACTTGGACCATCTGGACTTGTCAACCCTGATGGTGTAAACAGACAGTTCTCTCACGCCTATGCCGATGATATTGTGCTGATTGGACCTTCCGGCGCTGTGACCAAAAGTGGTAACAACCTGCAGCTGACTGCTGAACAAGCCGCCCTTCACAACAGGAGGAAGCGCTTTGCTAGCAATCCCAACCCTAAGGTGGTCGGAGATGCTGGCATCGTGACCGCCTTCCAAAATATCCAGCTGTTACCTGGCGAGACAGTGGTGCTCTCCACCGACTCTGGTGCTGTTCTCTCCTCCGGAAGGAACGTTCAGTTCCGCCAGAAGCGTGAGGCTAAAGAGCTACTGGTGGGGCCCGCTGGCGTCCTCTTTACGGACGGTCAGAAAAGGCTCCTTCCCCCTGGTGTTTACAAAGTCCTTGAGACAGACACTGGGATTGTCTACTCTGACGGAAAGAACATCCAGTTCTAGGCTTGATAAATTGATCCCCTTTCATTATTATCACTACCCATCAAAAGAAGAAGGCCAACAAAATTCGAATCAGCTTAATAAAGTGTAAATCTATTGAGTATCAAGATCACAAAAAGATGCAATAAAACAATTTACAACAAACCCATTGTATATTTTTCAAAGAAAACCTTTATATATATATATATATATATATATATATATATATATATATATATATATATGTATACCGGTACATATATACACAAATATCAGGACGTCAGTTGTCTGAGCTGTGAGGCTCGGTATGTGGGATGTTCGGGGCGTTCCTTTAAGACACAGATCAATGAGCATTTAGGTAAAAGCCATAGAACAGGGAAGTTTCTAAATAAAATGACCTTTTCAGCTGTTAGGAACCACTCTAGACCTCAAGATCATTTGTTTTCTTCAGATGATTTTAAAATCATTGCAAAATTTAGAAGTCAATGTGAAGCATTGTTGGGTGAAAAACTTTTCATTAATTAGGAAACCAAATCCTGAACTAAACATTTCAAATAATTAATTTGATTCATTTGGTGCTTCAGTCATATTTTATTTTTTTATTTTTTGTTTAAGTCTCCTGTTGGGGTAACTGAATTTTAGGAACATTATGTCGCATTTATATATTCAGTTTGGGTCATTCTAGTGTCCGGGTTGTAGTTTCTTGGTAAGCTGTGTTACTGTAGGACGGGGTGTGTTTAGCTTTGACCTTCTTACTTTGACATGCTTACCTTTTTTTATATTATTTATAGAGTGTTGATAACTTCTATTTTTGATTTAGGTTTTAGATACTTAGGCTCTTGGTGTGCATAATTCTTTTGATTTCACAATCAGTTACTTATTTACACAGTAAGTTAATTGTTTTTTATTATTTTAATTTTGGATCCATTAGACGATGTAAATTGTACAGCTATTTTAATTTATTTTATGGATCATGATGTACGCCTGAAGATGGTCGCTAGTGCAGACCGAAACCATAGAGTACATATGACCTAGATGCCAAAGCGTGTTATTTTTCCGCGCGTCCTAGGGATTTGGTGGCAGCACTGTTGTATGGTATAACAACCAAAGCACCTCAGTGGCTTGTCCTTATTATAGATAGTCTGTGCACTGCGCGCGCCTGCCAGCTGGCTAATTGCTGCAGTGTTACCAAAGTTAAGGGAATATCCGCAAAACGAGGGAGCAATAGATTAAAGAGGGAACGTATTTAAGAGTTACTTAATGTTGGTAAAAACACTTGTAAATTATTTAATATAAATTAGATATATATAAGCAAGATGAAAACATTAAGTATACATATACACTATAAAACATACTCATATATGATGCAAGCTGTATACCTTCAAGCAACACAACAACATTAAAATGTCATTTTGAATATATATTATTATGTTACATGTTATGTAGATGTTAATTTGTAAAGTAGCACTAAAACTGGACATTTATACTTATGACATCTAGGGATATTTTGTCCCACCATTGACGTTGGCAACTCCCGAATCTCACATCAACAATGGCGGGTGTTGGAGGAGTTCTGCTTGTGCACCTCATAATGACGACAATTACACAATGACTGGCCTTTACTGTAGCTTCTACATAATATGTCTATTTAACTATGTCATGTCTACCGAGTCTCTGGATAACGTTCAATTGATTATTGATAGCGTTATTAATACAAGGTAGGGATTACTACGAATTAATGGGACCTAGGATAGTCAATATAATGTCTTTGTGGGGACCCTACCCTCCCATTGTCCTTTGTGATCGTGCTGCCATCTCTCGAACGCGCGGATCCCTATTTACAGATTTGTGGCGTCTTCTTTTGCCTCTAGGGCATATGTACTGTATACTCTATGACCGAAACAATGGTGAATAAAGATTGTGTTTCATGGAGTTATTTCTCTTCTATTCCTACTCATATATATATATATATATATATGTGTGTGTGTGTGTGTGTGTGTGTGTGTGTGTGTGTGTGTTTAAATACCCCCAGCTGGGATCGAACCTCCGATATTCAGAACGAGTGTCCAAGCTTTTAACCTACTATACCATCACGCCCTGGTACCGAGGACTGTAGATAATCGGGGATTCGGTCTTTAATTTTAAAGAAGTGAGACAAAGTGAGTTAAAGTCGCTAAATTGATTCGTGAACATTACCCGCAAATATCACTGAGAGTGGTATTCAAATCTCCCCAAACTTTGTCTCACTTCTTTAAAATTAAAGACCGAATCCCCGATTCTCTACAGTCCTCGGTGGTGTACTCCTTTAAATGTAGTCGATGCAATACGACTTATATAGGTCAGTCCAAGAGACATCTCACCGCCAGGATCTCGGTGCATCGGGGTAGGTCATTTAGAACTAACCGACCTCTTTCAAATCCTTCCTTTTCTGCCATTCGAAACCACTCTGAATCATCTGATCACCCCATAAAACCCTCCGATTTTTCAATTCTCACCACTGCCCCAAACACAGTCACACGACTCCTGTCGGAGACCCTGCTCACCGAGTTACATAAACCCAGCCTGGGTGTGCACGACTCTTCCACTCCTCTACTCTGTTTCTAATATATAAAGGTTAGTTCTTATATATATGAAAACATTTGTTATTAACTTCGCCCCCCCCCCCACCCCACCTCCTTTTATTGCTCACATAATATTTCTTCGTCTCTCATTTTATTCTTTCACTTTACTAGTTCTAATATGTATTAGGTTATTTTTATAACTATTCATTTTAAGTTTTATTCTAGATTTGTTAAATTTAGTTTTTAATAAGAATATTTACATTAGAAAATTACTCTGCCATTCATATAGGCTTTTATTTCATTTCAGTTCAGGTCTGAAGATGGTTTATGCTTAAACCGAAACGTTACCAAAATAAAGATGTTTGTACCAGCGCTGGTGTTGATATATATACATATATATATATATATATATATATACACTTTATCCATGTAAAAGCAATAGATACACAAATTTAAGTAGTTTATCAACAACCACAATAATCTTATTTAAGCATGCACATCTCAAGAGTACTACAGTATACTAATGATTAGCAATATAATATATACCAATTAGCCAAATATTTACATTTCTACCAAGCTATGAGAATTGGAGCTCTGTTATTAATGGAATAATATAGACTTTTGTTCACAAATGTTTTCCATAATTGATGAACATAAGAATAAAGTAAATAGAAAGCAACGGTCCAAATCAAATCGTTTACAAGGTGTTTATATCTTTTACGTAAACCTTTGGTCCATTATGAAAACAATGCAATACCATAATGCACACATATTTCAGTTTCTTGCTGCCCATTACAACTATCTGGTCCGACGAGTTGGGGGCTTTATTGTATATTTATTAGTTAGTATTGAGGATTGTGTGTGTGTGTGTGTGTTTTTTTTTTTTTTTTTTTTTTTTTTTTTTTGTATTTGCGAGCAATGCATTTAGTTTATCCTCTAGGCTAACAAAACTTGCCTTCCCAGACTTCCTTCAAACTAAAATAAATGCCCATCCAGACCCCATACAAGCTAAATTTGTTAATTCATGAAAGAAAAATGTCCTAGTCGAAGGCCGATATGTTCTAAAATAGAGGTTTACTATTGATCACCCAGCAAGAATCCGACACACGAATGGGGTGAATCGTCTTATTATCGCCAAACTAATGGGGTGAAGTTTCTTAAATTTGTCAAACTAATGGAGCGAAACCGGGGAGATCCAGAAAGATATCCCTCGGGCGAAATAGGGTTAAATATGGAAACATTAGCTGCTAAAGGACTAAGCTTTCTGCCAGGTGAAAACTATCCAAAGTGAGGTTTGGCATCCTCTACCCAACCTTAGACGTTTCTATCGGTCTCTTTTACTGTCCTACTTGTCCTTCTGAGGGAATCCTCCTCCCCTTGTATAATTCTCCTACTCGACAAGACAGAGAAACGGGCAAGGGAACGCGAAAATGGTCCCGGACTCTGAGAATAGGAGATACACATTTCGTTTCTGTTCGGTCTGTCTCGTATCGGTCACCCCCAGCACTGGAGTATGTGCCTGAGTATATACATGCATATTGGTCACAAATACACTGGACAAAATCTACGATATAAAATGGACATACAAAGGACATATTATAAGACCATTGGGTATATTGATAATGAACTCTCTCTAACTGGTATTATGAAGGGTTTGTTACCACCGATATACCTAAATATATGGACACATTATTTACCCTTTCCATACCCATACGTTTTCTTTGAGTGTGTACCATTCGCAATTAAGGGGGGGAGCCAATTTTGATGTTAATGTTTTTCACGCCATGTAAGTGTCGTTTCTCTTTAGGTGAGCGATAGCGAACCTGTACATTAGGGGAAACTGATTGTGCTACTGTTCTGCATTTGGTGGTATTATTAATGCTAGAAATATGGGGATGGTGTCAGATATGACGTGGTAGTGACGTCAGAAATGTAGTGATTTAGTTACTATCAGATATGTGATGGTATTAATCAGAAGTGTGGTGGTCGTTTTGATGTGAGAAGTGTGGCGCTTATTAAGGTTCAAGTTTTCGATAAAGTAAAAAATAACAACGGTGGTGTTGTCAACAATATAAAGTGGTAAAAAAGAAAGTGATGGTGCCACACGCAGCTGTTGTTATGCCAAGGCATGCAGTTAGCTGGAGCCTGAGCAGGTCTCATGGACGCCAAGTACCAGACAAACAATAACTGTGGATATGGAGCTGCCTGATTAAGCAGGCAAGAACAATGTTATGAACATCAGAGGTGACCTCGACGGAGCTGTTTATAAGGTGCTGCAGTTCGAATGTTCATCAGTCGTCACAGTAGCCCCTTGTGGTAGAGTTCTAGGACTCATTAAGTGTGCAAACATGAAGATCTTGGTAAGCCCTTTATAATCAAGCCATATGCATAATGTTATAATTTATATATCACCAATATTCATCAATATACATTAATCATCTTTTCAACTTTACCTCTAAGCCTATCCATTCATATGCTGATGACTCTATCTTACACTATTCAACTAGTTTTCCACAACGACCCAGCATGTAATCACTCCTAAACGCACGTGACGATAACATAGCACGCCTATCTTCTGTTCTATCTACTATCTTCAATTGGAGCAGAACAAATGTTGGTACATTCCATGCTTGCAAAACCATGTTTCCATTATATCTTCCACGCGACTTTCCCATATTCTTCAACAACACACAAATCAACCCATAATCTTTTCTCAGTATTCTTCATGTTTAAATCTCTCCTGATCTCTCTTGGAAATATCATATTACCATTCTTGCTAAGACATCTTCTCAAAACTTAGGTGTGCTCCTCCATCTCCGTGAGTTCCTCACACCCGCACAACTTTTTGTTCTGTATAGAGACACAGTGCTCATATTGTATCGATTATTGTGTTCATGTGTGAGGAGGCTCACCCCATACCATACTTCTCGAAATGGTATAGTCAAAACCATTTCGCTTTCACCAACTCACTTCCTCGAACTAGTTCCCTACTATCTCTTTCTAGGCACTGCAATGTTGCATCTCTTTCGCTCTTCTATAGCTACTTCAACAATCAGTGGTCTTCAGAGCTCTCTCAGTGCAAACCCCTTCCCTAACGGTTAGTGGGAGGCACCCGCTTTTCAACACAATCCTACTCTTATTCTGTCCAGCTCTCAATCCCAAAAATAATTTTATAAAAGTCAGTCATGGACCGGTTTTCTGGACCACTTTCTCCCACAAGTATAAACCCATTAGTTTTCAGATGTTAAGATGTTTGCCCCATTGGTTAGTCAATTTTAAGACCTTTCGCCCCATTTATTCAATATTTAGACCTTTCGTGGTATTTAGGTGTCGATCTTTTCCCTGGCGAACGATAGTGAACCTGTAATGTTGGAAGAACAGGCCTTCGCCCGGGACATTTTTCTACCGAATAATGTACAAATTAATTTAGAAGGGGGATCTAATGGATGATTTTTTTATTTGATGGAGGTCTAGGGAGGAAACTAGAAAAATAATGAATACATGAAAAAATCGCCCAAAAAGTGAACCATCCCCCCTTAACAAGTGAACTCTGGAATTCTCTTCCTCAATTAATTTTTCCTACATCCTATGAGTTAGAGTGCTTTAAACTTCGTGTGTCCAGGCTTTTTTACTTTAACGTATATTGAATTTGGCTCTCTGTCACTTTCAACTTTGCAGGAGACACTTGTTGCCGGCAGCTTTGCCTTTTGTCTCCTTCACTCTCATTGAAAAAAAAAATGTTTACAAGAAAACTGTTGATATAATTATATATACTGTATATATATATATATATATATATATATATATATATATATATATATATATATATATATATACAGTATATATATATATATATATATATACAGTATAAACACTGTATATATACTGTATATATATATATATATATATATATATATATATATATATGTTTGTGCAAAATACATATTCTACCAACATCCATACATATTATCTTCCAATTACAGGTAGCTTTCTGTGTGCTGGTTGCTGGAGTCAGCGCCCAGCTTGGACCATCTGGACTTGTCAACCCTGATGGTGTAAACCAGCAGTTCTCTCAGGCCTATGCCGATGATATTGTGCTGATTGGACCTTCCGGCGCCGTGACCAAAAGTGGTAACAACCTGCAGCTGACTGCTGAACAAGCCGCCCTTCACAACAGGAGGAAGCGCTTTGCTAGCAATCCCAACCCTAAGGTGGTCGGAGATGCTGGCATCGTGACCGCCTTCCAAAATATCCAGCTGTTACCTGGCGAGACAGTGGTGCTCTCCACCGACTCTGGTGCTGTTCTCTCCTCCGGAAGGAACGTTCAGTTCCGCCAGAAGCGTGAGGCTAAAGAGCTACTGGTGGGGCCCGCTGGCGTCCTCTTTACGGACGGTCAGAAAAGGCTCCTTCCCCCTGGTGTTTACAAAGTCCTTGAGACAGACACTGGGATTGTCTACTCTGACGGAAAGAACATCCAGTTCTAGGCTTGATAAATTGATCCCCTTTCATTATTATCACTACCCATCAAAAGAAGAAGGCCAACAAAATTCGAATCAGCTTAATAAAGTGTAAATCTATTGAGTATCAAGATCACAAAAAGATGCAATAAAACAATTTACAACAAACCCATTGTATATTTTTCAAAGAAAACCTTTATATATATATATATATATATATATATATATATATATATATATATATATATATATATATATATATGTATACCGGTACATATATACACAAATATCAGGACGTCAGTTGTCTGAGCTGTGAGGCTCGGTATGTGGGATGTTCGGGGCGTTCCTTTAAGACACAGATCAATGAGCATTTAGGTAAAAGCCATAGAACAGGGAAGTTTCTAAATAAAATGACCTTTTCAGCTGTTAGGAACCACTCTAGACCTCAAGATCATTTGTTTTCTTCAGATGATTTTAAAATCATTGCAAAATTTAGAAGTCAATGTGAAGCATTGTTGGGTGAAAAACTTTTCATTAATTAGGAAACCAAATCCTGAACTAAACATTTCAAATAATTAATTTGATTCATTTGGTGCTTCAGTCATATTTTATTTTTTTATTTTTTGTTTAAGTCTCCTGTTGGGGTAACTGAATTTTAGGAACATTATGTCGCATTTATATATTCAGTTTGGGTCATTCTAGTGTCCGGGTTGTAGTTTCTTGGTAAGCTGTGTTACTGTAGGACGGGGTGTGTTTAGCTTTGACCTTCTTACTTTGACATGCTTACCTTTTTTTATATTATTTATAGAGTGTTGATAACTTCTATTTTTGATTTAGGTTTTAGATACTTAGGCTCTTGGTGTGCATAATTCTTTTGATTTCACAATCAGTTACTTATTTACACAGTAAGTTAATTGTTTTTTATTATTTTAATTTTGGATCCATTAGACGATGTAAATTGTACAGCTATTTTAATTTATTTTATGGATCATGATGTACGCCTGAAGATGGTCGCTAGTGCAGACCGAAACCATAGAGTACATATGACCTAGATGCCAAAGCGTGTTATTTTTCCGCGCGTCCTAGGGATTTGGTGGCAGCACTGTTGTATGGTATAACAACCAAAGCACCTCAGTGGCTTGTCCTTATTATAGATAGTCTGTGCACTGCGCGCGCCTGCCAGCTGGCTAATTGCTGCAGTGTTACCAAAGTTAAGGGAATATCCGCAAAACGAGGGAGCAATAGATTAAAGAGGGAACGTATTTAAGAGTTACTTAATGTTGGTAAAAACACTTGTAAATTATTTAATATAAATTAGATATATATAAGCAAGATGAAAACATTAAGTATACATATACACTATAAAACATACTCATATATGATGCAAGCTGTATACCTTCAAGCAACACAACAACATTAAAATGTCATTTTGAATATATATTATTATGTTACATGTTATGTAGATGTTAATTTGTAAAGTAGCACTAAAACTGGACATTTATACTTATGACATCTAGGGATATTTTGTCCCACCATTGACGTTGGCAACTCCCGAATCTCACATCAACAATGGCGGGTGTTGGAGGAGTTCTGCTTGTGCACCTCATAATGACGACAATTACACAATGACTGGCCTTTACTGTAGCTTCTACATAATATGTCTATTTAACTATGTCATGTCTACCGAGTCTCTGGATAACGTTCAATTGATTATTGATAGCGTTATTAATACAAGGTAGGGATTACTACGAATTAATGGGACCTAGGATAGTCAATATAATGTCTTTGTGGGGACCCTACCCTCCCATTGTCCTTTGTGATCGTGCTGCCATCTCTCGAACGCGCGGATCCCTATTTACAGATTTGTGGCGTCTTCTTTTGCCTCTAGGGCATATGTACTGTATACTCTATGACCGAAACAATGGTGAATAAAGATTGTGTTTCATGGAGTTATTTCTCTTCTATTCCTACTCATATATATATATATATATATATATGTGTGTGTGTGTGTGTGTGTGTGTGTGTGTGTGTGTGTGTGTTTAAATACCCCCAGCTGGGATCGAACCTCCGATATTCAGAACGAGTGTCCAAGCTTTTAACCTACTATACCATCACGCCCTGGTACCGAGGACTGTAGATAATCGGGGATTCGGTCTTTAATTTTAAAGAAGTGAGACAAAGTGAGTTAAAGTCGCTAAATTGATTCGTGAACATTACCCGCAAATATCACTGAGAGTGGTATTCAAATCTCCCCAAACTTTGTCTCACTTCTTTAAAATTAAAGACCGAATCCCCGATTCTCTACAGTCCTCGGTGGTGTACTCCTTTAAATGTAGTCGATGCAATACGACTTATATAGGTCAGTCCAAGAGACATCTCACCGCCAGGATCTCGGTGCATCGGGGTAGGTCATTTAGAACTAACCGACCTCTTTCAAATCCTTCCTTTTCTGCCATTCGAAACCACTCTGAATCATCTGATCACCCCATAAAACCCTCCGATTTTTCAATTCTCACCACTGCCCCAAACACAGTCACACGACTCCTGTCGGAGACCCTGCTCACCGAGTTACATAAACCCAGCCTGGGTGTGCACGACTCTTCCACTCCTCTACTCTGTTTCTAATATATAAAGGTTAGTTCTTATATATATGAAAACATTTGTTATTAACTTCGCCCCCCCCCCACCCCACCTCCTTTTATTGCTCACATAATATTTCTTCGTCTCTCATTTTATTCTTTCACTTTACTAGTTCTAATATGTATTAGGTTATTTTTATAACTATTCATTTTAAGTTTTATTCTAGATTTGTTAAATTTAGTTTTTAATAAGAATATTTACATTAGAAAATTACTCTGCCATTCATATAGGCTTTTATTTCATTTCAGTTCAGGTCTGAAGATGGTTTATGCTTAAACCGAAACGTTACCAAAATAAAGATGTTTGTACCAGCGCTGGTGTTGATATATATACATATATATATATATATATATATATACACTTTATCCATGTAAAAGCAATAGATACACAAATTTAAGTAGTTTATCAACAACCACAATAATCTTATTTAAGCATGCACATCTCAAGAGTACTACAGTATACTAATGATTAGCAATATAATATATACCAATTAGCCAAATATTTACATTTCTACCAAGCTATGAGAATTGGAGCTCTGTTATTAATGGAATAATATAGACTTTTGTTCACAAATGTTTTCCATAATTGATGAACATAAGAATAAAGTAAATAGAAAGCAACGGTCCAAATCAAATCGTTTACAAGGTGTTTATATCTTTTACGTAAACCTTTGGTCCATTATGAAAACAATGCAATACCATAATGCACACATATTTCAGTTTCTTGCTGCCCATTACAACTATCTGGTCCGACGGGTTGGGGGCTTTATTGTATATTTATTAGTTAGTATTGAGGATTGTGTGTGTGTGTGTTTTTTTTTTTTTTTTTTTTTTTTTGTATTTGCGAGCAATGCATTTAGTTTATCCTCTAGGCTAACAAAACTTGCCTTCCCAGACTTCCTTCAAACTAAAATAAATGCCCATCCAGACCCCATACAAGCTAAATTTGTTAATTCATGAAAGAAAAATGTCCTAGTCGAAGGCCGATATGTTCTAAAATAGAGGTTTACTATTGATCACCCAGCAAGAATCCGACACACGAATGGGGTGAATCGTCTTATTATCGCCAAACTAATGGGGTGAAGT
Source organism: Paralithodes platypus (assembly GCA_032716605.1). Lineage (NCBI taxonomy): Eukaryota > Metazoa > Arthropoda > Malacostraca > Decapoda > Lithodidae > Paralithodes > Paralithodes platypus. The sequence goes on from CM064487.1 coordinate 20,822,805, forward strand.
TTCTTAAATTTGTCAAACTAATGGAGCGAAACCGGGGAGATCCAGAAAGATATCCCTCGGGCGAAATAGGGTTAAATATGGAAACATTAGCTGCTAAAGGACTAAGCTTTCTGCCAGGTGAAAACTATCCAAAGTGAGGTTTGGCATCCTCTACCCAACCTTAGACGTTTCTATCGGTCTCTTTTACTGTCCTACTTGTCCTTCTGAGGGAATCCTCCTCCCCTTGTATAATTCTCCTACTCGACAAGACAGAGAAACGGGCAAGGGAACGCGAAAATGGACCCGGACTCTGAGAATAGGAGATACACATTTCGTTTCTGTTCGGTCTGTCTCGTATCGGTCACCCCCAGCACTGGAGTATGTGCCTGAGTATATACATGCATATTGGTCACAAATACACTGGACAAAATCTACGATATAAAATGGACATACAAAGGACATATTATAAGACCATTGGGTATATTGATAATGAACTCTCTCTAACTGGTATTATGAAGGGTTTGTTACCACCGATATACCTAAATATATGGACACATTATTTACCCTTTCCATACCCATACGTTTTCTTTGAGTGTGTACCATTCGCAATTAAGGGGGGGAGCCAATTTTGATGTTAATGTTTTTCACGCCATGTAAGTGTCGTTTCTCTTTAGGTGAGCGATAGCGAACCTGTACATTAGGGGAAACTGATTGTGCTACTGTTCTGCATTTGGTGGTATTATTAATGCTAGAAATATGGGGATGGTGTCAGATATGACGTGGTAGTGACGTCAGAAATGTAGTGATTTAGTTACTATCAGATATGTGATGGTATTAATCAGAAGTGTGGTGGTCGTTTTGATGTGAGAAGTGTGGCGCTTATTAAGGTTCAAGTTTTCGATAAAGTAAAAAATAACAACGGTGGTGTTGTCAACAATATAAAGTGGTAAAAAAGAAAGTGATGGTGCCACACGCAGCTGTTGTTATGCCAAGGCATGCAGTTAGCTGGAGCCTGAGCAGGTCTCATGGACGCCAAGTACCAGACAAACAATAACTGTGGATATGGAGCTGCCTGATTAAGCAGGCAAGAACAATGTTATGAACATCAGAGGTGACCTCGACGGAGCTGTTTATAAGGTGCTGCAGTTCGAATGTTCATCAGTCGTCACAGTAGCCCCTTGTGGTAGAGTTCTAGGACTCATTAAGTGTGCAAACATGAAGATCTTGGTAAGCCCTTTATAATCAAGCCATATGCATAATGTTATAATTTATATATCACCAATATTCATCAATATACATTAATCATCTTTTCAACTTTACCTCTAAGCCTATCCATTCATATGCTGATGACTCTATCTTACACTATTCAACTAGTTTTCCACAACGACCCAGCATGTAATCACTCCTAAACTCACGTGACGAGAACATAGCACGCCTATCTTCTGTTCTATCTACTATCTTCAATTGGAGCAGAACAAATGTTGGTACATTCCATGCTTGCAAAACCATGTTTCCATTATATCTTCCACGCGACTTTCCCATATTCTTCAACAACACACAAATCAACCCATAATCTTTTCTCAGTATTCTTCATGTTTAAATCTCTCCTGATCTCTCTTGGAAATATCATATTACCATTCTTGCTAAGACATCTTCTCAAAACTTAGGTGTGCTCCTCCATCTCCGTGAGTTCCTCACACCCGCACAACTTTTTGTTCTGTATAGAGACACAGTGCTCATATTGTATCGATTATTGTGTTCATGTGTGAGGAGGCTCACCCCATACCATACTTCTCGAAATGGTATAGTCAAAACCATTTCGCTTTCACCAACTCACTTCCTCGAACTAGTTCCCTACTATCTCTTTCTAGGCACTGCAATGTTGCATCTCTTTCGCTCTTCTATAGCTACTTCAACAATCAGTGGTCTTCAGAGCTCTCTCAGTGCAAACCCCTTCCCTAACGGTTAGTGGGAGGCACCCGCTTTTCAACACAATCCTACTCTTATTCTGTCCAGCTCTCAATCCCAAAAATAATTTTATAAAAGTCAGTCATGGACCGGTTTTCTGGACCACTTTCTCCCACAAGTATAAACCCATTAGTTTTCAGATGTTAAGATGTTTGCCCCATTGGTTAGTCAATTTTAAGACCTTTCGCCCCATTTATTCAATATTTAGACCTTTCGTGGTATTTAGGTGTCGATCTTTTCCCTGGCGAACGATAGTGAACCTGTAATGTTGGAAGAACAGGCCTTCGCCCGGGACATTTTTCTACCGAATAATGTACAAATTAATTTAGAAGGGGGATCTAATGGATGATTTTTTTATTTGATGGAGGTCTAGGGAGGAAACTAGAAAAATAATGAATACATGAAAAAATCGCCCAAAAAGTGAACCATCCCCCCTTAACAAGTGAACTCTGGAATTCTCTTCCTCAATTAATTTTCCTACATCCTATGAGTTAGAGTGCTTTAAACTTCGTGTGTCCAGGCTTTTTTACTTTAACGTATATTGAATTTGGCTCTCTGTCACTTTCAACTTTGCAGGAGACACTTGTTGCCGGCAGCTTTGCCTTTTGTCTCCTTCACTCTCATTGAAAAAAAAAATGTTTACAAGAAAACTGTACAGATATAATTATATACTGTATATATATATATATATATATATATATATATATATATATATATATATATATATATACAGTATATATATATATATATATAAATATACAGTATAAACACTGTATATATACTGTATATATATATATATATATATATATATATATATATATGTTTGTGCAAAATACATATTCTACCAACATCCATACATATTATCTTCCCATTACAGGTAGCTTTCTGTGTGCTGGTTGCTGGAGTCAGCGCCCAGCTTGGACCATCTGGACTTGTCAACCCTGATGGTGTAAACCAGCAGTTCTCTCAGGCCTATGCCGATGATATTGTGCTGATTGGACCTTCCGGCGCCGTGACCAAAAGTGGCAACAACCTGCAGCTGACTGCTGGACAAGCCGCCCTTCACAACAGGAGGAGGCGCTTTGCTAGTGATCCCAACCCTAAGGTTGTCGGAGATTCTGGCATCGTGACCGGCTACCAAAATATCCAGCTGTTCCCTGGCGAGACAGTGGTGGTGTCCTCCGACTCTGGTGCCGTTCTCTCCTCCGGAAGGAACGTTCAGTTCCGCCAGAAGCGTGACGCTGAGCTACTGCATTGGGCCAGCTGGAGTCATGTTTAAGGACGGTCAGAAAAGGCACCTTCCCCCTGGTGTTTACAAAGTCCTTGAGACAGATACTGGTACTGTCTACTCTGATGGAAAGAACATCCAGTTCTAGGCTTGACAAATGTATCCCCTTTCAGTATAAATCACCACCCATTAAAAGAGGGCCAACAAAATTCTAATCAGTTGTATAATGTGTAAATATATCAAGTTTTAATATCACAATTATATGCAATAAAACAATATGCAGCAAACCAACTCTGTGTTTTTTAAAGGATACCGTTTATGAAAATTGTATTATAAGTTATGGAAAGCGACAAAGTGACAGTATCTTTATGTGTGTGTGTGTGTTTGTTCAACTCGTTGACTAGACTGTAGGTGACAAAAAGCTCTGTGACATCGAGTTTGGCCCTCCTGGTTTTTAATATCATCCCGTTTCCTCGGGTTGCTGAACTATTATTGATTGTGAAATGTGACTCAGCATCAATTTTGTCAAAGACATTTACTAGCTTGAAACACTCGATTAATTGACCTCTCGATCTTTTCCGAAGTCAGAAAAATATATTTGTCTTTTCATTGTTCGTGATATGATTTATTTCTTACTGATGGTACTAACTTTGTGGCCTACAGTACGCTGTATTGACTCATTTCTCAATGGCCTTGTTTAGATAAGGAAACCAAACTTGTACACCATATTCAAGCCTCACTCTGCTTTTGTGTAACGGTACTATAATGTTCTTATTTTTATAACTGGAATGTCTACTAATAAACTCCATGCTCTATTGGCCTTGTTTGCAGCTGCGGAGAGAGAGAGAGAGAGAGAGAGAGAGAGAGAGAGAGAGAGATTAACGTACCGTATACTGTACTCTTCTTTATCTATCTGTCTATCAATCTATATGCTCCTGCCCTTCTATCTCCCCTTGTATCTTGTATTCTCTATAGTTTAATGAAAATAGGTATCCACAACATTCAATGTAGATTGTGCATTTCATATACAATCTGATAAATTCACAATTCGAATCAAACATTGATATAACTGTTAATATAAATTCCAAGACCCAGTACCTTCAATTACTATTGTAAACTAAAATGTTAAACATACAGTACAATATATAATAAGCAGTTTACTTATCACCTCACTAGTCGTAACCGTGTTAAAAATATTTAAAATATTGAATATATTATCAGAATTTGATTAGCGAGACATACTTGGCTTAGTTCGATATTTACAAACACAGGTACAGACACACACACAATTAAGAAATAACACATTAATAAGCACACATAAATACTGTAAATTGCACACACACACAAACACACACACGCACACGCACACCCATCTTGCAAAACCAAACCTTATAGAGGCCTATGAATTTTCAATATACTGTACAATTTGTATCTTCAGCAGAGTGAATAATATGTCAATGCGTAGACATATCACTTCCAAAGTATCTGCTATACCACGAAACAAAATGTCTAATAATTAAATTGTACTCTGTTCAGTAAAACAAAAAGATGAACTCCTCACAAGCACGGCAGCGTTGATCCCTTTCATTATGATGGCAGTTTGAATTCCATTGGTAATTTATGAATCGAATAAAATAACAATTAAAATGTAAAACTTGCAAACAAAGTCAAACCAAAACTGGGACAAAGACAATATAAGGTCAAAACAACACATCAAAATCGCTATGTGGAAACAACGCTTACTAAAATAAAATTATGAAATGAAAGAACACAATCCACTACATAGGGTGTACATTACTACATGAACAAGTTTATCTGGTTCTCAAGCAAACTAATTGCACACATAACAACGCACTATCGTCACGTTCAGGGAATTAGTCAATTTGTGAAGTCGGGACGTTCAGGCAAATATTACTAAACTCTGCATGAATAAAAGAAACTACAATTAATGTTAAAATTTTCATTTAAAATCAAATTTGCAACATGACAAGACATTAACAATAGTACAAAATAAAAATATAGATAAGATATATAATATTACAAAAAAAAATTATATATATATATATAGCACTCACTAACGATAGTGCTATCCTGTAAGCATAGCATGCTTCAAGTGACCCCTAACAATTACTACCCTACAAATAACCTACATTTATTGTACAAATAAACTAAGGAAATCGCAAAAGCAAGCAATTGATCCTATTGACAATCAATAGATACAATATAATAAATATAAATATTTGAAAATATGAAGGCACAATAGATTTAAACAGAAGAGTACTTTTTTAACAAGAACAATTAATTGTAAAAAATAATAATAATAGAAAAAGATAAACAATTAATACATACAGACAAAACGTAAGCAGAGGTTATAATAGAAACTTCAAGTTATTAATGCTTGATTAAAATTATTGATATCAAATTTTAAAATAGTCACAATAATTGACCTTAAAAAGATTAAATTTATGCAACAATTTACTTGCAACAAAACCTCTGTCTACTTTTTTATTTTATTTTTTCCTTTGCAATATTAGTTTAACCAGACCACTGAACTCCACAAAAGAACTCTCACAGGGCTGGTCCGAAGGATTCGATCAAGATATATAACTAAACGAATCAAGATAGAGAGGGAAGGGCAGTAGGGGAACAAATCGAGGAAGGCGAAGACACGCAGATATTTCTCGCCAATTCACCATTTCAGCCGGACCACATGAGCTCCACATCAGAGCTCTTATAGGGCAGGGCCGAAGGATGAGGCAATAACTGCTACACCGCAACACCAACCAAGAAGAGATCAGGTCGAAGGTAGAAACATAAATCACATCGAGAAGCAAAAAATGCATGTGAAAGAATAAATAGAAAGGCATCCTAATAGCATGTAGAAGGGTTTATATATGTCTGTTTATAGAATACTATAGTATACTTGTCTCTGTATGTAACAATTTTGCAAAATGTGTATGTTATGTGTACCTGTCTCGTATGCAACTTTTCCCAAAATTATATACATTTTGTGCAAAATTGCTTCTGCAATTATGAGTCTTTTATTATAAGACATATTAGTGTGTACATGCAAATTTGTTATATATTTATGTGCAAAACTGTGTCAACACATATCTGCCATTTCATGCAATGATATTACAGTTAATATGTGATTGTTATGCGACTGCTTCAGCAAATAACTCATTACGTGTTTTCCGGTATATGTCTTCCATATTATGTGACAACATGTCTGTTAGTCTCTATTTTAATGCATGGGACACTGTTTCAATACATGTTTGCCTTTTTATGTTAACCTACTTCAGCAAATATCATTAGATTTGACAGTGATTAAACAAATGTAACATTATGTATTAATGTTTTACTTAGTAGATCTATTTTCATACAATGATGTTTCAGTAAATATCTACCTTTCGTGGGACCTTCTTTCAGAAAATATCTATCTTTAGCACTGCCCTGTTCTATTAAATATCTACCTTTCATGTGCCAATGTTTCAATACATTACTACCTTTTATACAACCCTGTTTCAGAAGTATCATAATTTCACGTAACAGTACTTCAGCAAAAATCTACCATATATGTGACACTGTATACAAAAGTCTACCATTTTATTCAACCCTGTTTCAGCAATGCTTTACCATTTTATGCGAACGTTGTTTCAGCAAATATCTGCCTTTCCTGTTTTTAAATCCAAACAACTGACAGCCTGCTGCCGCTGTGTGTGTGTGTGTGTGTGTGTGTGTGTGTGTGTGTGTGTGTGTGTGTGTGTCTGTGTTATATGGCGTCCGGGTGCGATCAGTGGGCCCGGGATTTGCAGTTTCCGTTCACTCTGTTGTCACTCTATATTTATTCAGAGCTAAATGAGTTTGTGTGTAAATGCCACCTCTCTGTGAAAGTTGGGAGGGGGTGCCGGGAGGGGCTCGGTCCATACAAACTGGGTGATACGTCTAGTGAGAGAGTGTGTTTGTGTGTGTTTGAATGTCGATGTAATGTAAAAACATGCAAAGAGACTGAGAAATAACTGGATAGCTTAACGGATATATTGATAAGTGGATGAACTGCTAGATAAAGTTAAGTAGAAAATGAATAGGAATAGTAACAAGTACACGAAACAGAGAAAACAGTGAGTTACAAGGAGCCACAAGGATTAGTTAGTTACTCAAAGACCTTGTGGTCTATTCGGGGGAGATATTCGAAGTGGAAGGAGATAGATTGTTTAATGCACTACACTCATTAAAGTGTGTGCAAAATACCATCTATTCTCGTCTTGAATTGCTCTACTGAAGAAATGTTTACAACATCTGAGGGAAATATGTTCCAGGTAGAACATATCTTTTATGTGAATAAGTGCTGAACCATTTCAATTATTATGTCCAGCCATAGCTGGGTGTTATCATATTGAGGCTAAACATTTTGCTATAATCCACATTGCCAAACTCATTAGGTATTTTAAAAATGTCAATGAGCTGACTTCGTAACCTGCGTGTCTCCAAGGGAAAGATATCAAGAACTCTCAACCAATCTTCATAGTTCAGTCTTCTAATAGATGGAATAAGCTTTGTAGCCATAGCTTGTTCTTTTTCCAGTCGCTCTACATCTTTCCTGGGTGCTGGAGACCAGAAATGAACAGCATACTCCAGGAGAGGCCGTATCAGAGCGTTGTATACTGTGAGGACTTTTTCCCTATTTCTATACTTATTAGCCTCCTAATTTAGCCCAATAATTTATGAGTTTTCTTCTCTACTTCAATGCACTGACTTTTCCAAGTCATTTACTTCCAGAGGCATTCCCAATAACAAAATTAATAGCCTGACTTGGAGTATGCTTAGCCAATATACATCATCTTACACTTTCCAAGTTTAGAGGTATCTGCCATGTCTCCGACCATTCACAAAGGCTGTTGAGGTATATCTAAACCTGTTCAACTCCTTTAGGCTCCTTCACATTCATGCCTAGCTATATGTCATCAGCAGACTTGGAGATTACACTCAACAGACCAATATCGATGTCATTGACATATGTGATAAACAGAAGTGGGCCAAGGACAGATCTCTGTGGAACTCCAAAAGTGACTGGAGTCCACTCAGAAGAAACACCATTGATTACCACTCGTTGCTGTCAACCTGTTAGCCTACTTTCTATCCAATATGTGACCTCTGTATTGATACCTAGCGTACTTCATTATGACATTAGCCTGGAATGAGGGACTTTGTCAAAAGCGTTTTGATAATATAAGTATAGGATGGCTATGGCTTTACTTTTGTCATACTCACTCAGTATTTCATGGAAAAGTTCCAACAAATTGGTAAAACATGATTGGTTTCGTCTGAATCTATGTTGGGAATCCGAAGTTACGTTGTGGAGAGAGAGAGAGAGAGAGAGAGAGAGAAAGAGAGAGAGAAAGACGTAGAGTTAGGGATAAAATGAAAATATGAGTGTAATATTTGCTGGGTACCCTGACAGTAATGTTTATCCAACTCACACACCATTTCACACCTCATATGGCATACATACACACCCACACACACCCACATATACCTACACACTCACGCCTATACTATCACCCATTTATATCTCGCTCGTACACGCTCACTCACACACATACACACTCACGCATACGTACACACACTCCTTCACATCTCAAATACCCGTTCATATTATTATATTTGTTTTCCTCCAACCGACTTCACTTCTAAACTCAATCAATGAAATCAACAAATACATGTGGCACTCCAAGGACTCGAACCTAGGGTACTCACAAATACCACAAATACAGGCAGGCTCACACACACATACTCACATGCCTTCACACCTCGCACACACACACACACACACACACACACACACACACATATATACATATACCTATATACATACAACTTCACAGGCGCACAACCACACATACATACACATATACAGCTTCACACACACACACACACACACATACTATTTCACAGACACACACACACACAGCTTCACAAGCACACGAACACACAAAGCCTCTATTCAGACCTATTCAACCTATTATTCTCAAGCGCTTCCAAATAAACCAATGGCATTAAGGGCGTAGGCCGGGTTGATTTTTTGGTATATTTATTTATGTATTTAGTTTTTTTTTTTTTTTTTTTTTTTTTTTTTTAAAGACCTCCGTCTACGTATTGTGAAAAACCTGTTATCCTCCGGCAAATTGTGGGGTTGAGTGAGTGAAGGGGGGGACAGTGAATGAAGGAGGATGCATGTTTTTCATAATACGTGTTGCTAGCCCCAAACGCGCGAGCAACTGTGGCTTTCAACCATCCGACACATCCCCTTTTATTAATGTGCATCACACATGTTACATACAAATAAAGTTTATGTTTTGTTTTACCCTACTGTGGAAAGACTACGGATACACCACTCCTGCCGGGGCCTCACGCAGTGGCATGACCCAGTCCTGTCGAACTGAACTCATGACGCTGGTGGCATTGCCCCGGAGGATAGCCATCCCTAGTCTTTGCTTGAGCCAGAGGGTTTCCCGGGGTTCTCCTGAAACTTCTCTGATTTTACGGCCTATTTCATTCACCATCTTAAGGGTGGTAGGGCCGAAGACTCCTGAAGTTTCGAATGCCAGGGGCTCAAACTGATGAATTCTGGCGATGGCTTGATATTTTTCTCGCTTTTTATTTTCTGCTATCCGGGCGGCTTCACCTGCTTCGTCGGCGTTTCTGGCGGCGTTGGTTGTGGAGAAAGTGTCAACACATGTGGCATCCCACACGAGGCACCGGCCATTCTTGTACAAAGGAGTACAAAGGAGTACAAAGGAAATCAAGCAACAACAGATCTAGTGACCCTTCTAGGTTGCTTGTCCTCCAAAACACTGAGGACCAAGTGTCCAAACAGTGGTTTAGAGTGGGTAAGGGAACATTGGAAAGGGAATTACTGCCCTGGAACTAATGTCCGTGGCAGGATTAGGAAGTTAGTAGGGGACAGCTGGGTTAGTAACTGAGGGGGGGATAAAATAAAGTTATTCATTTACAAACGCAGTCAGTCGCGGGTTTGACTCGAGATATTTGTCTAGGTGGAGTTTAAATGAATCAACGGTGATGCAGTCTATAACGTTTCGGGGAAGCCCATTCCACAAGTTGACAACTCGATTGAAGAAGAAATTCTTAGATTCGTGTGAGTTAAAAGATTTACCAATAATTTTGCAACCGTTTCCCCGCGTGTAATTAGATTAGTCGATAGTGAAGTACTTACTACAGTTCATATTGTCGATGCCTTTGATGATTTTGAACACTTGAATTAAGTCACCTCTTAATCTGCGCTGGGTTAAAGGAAATAGATTTAATTCTCTAAGACGCTCTTCGTATGGTTTGTTCTTTAGGCTAGATATCATTTTGGTAACTCTACGTTGAACTCGTTCTAGCTTGTTTATATCTTTTTGGTAATAAGGGCACCAGGATTGTAAGGGTAAGTGGTCATCCCATCTGGCCGTTTGCCGTCTTCTCTATGAAGTTCATGTGGTTCGAGGATTGATGCACAGTTAGCAATCTGCAGGGCCCGTTTTATGACATCATTTAGTGCAGAGTGTCTTGGCAGGCGGCCTGCGTTGTAATTACATGATAAGGCATGGTGACCTTGAGCATCCATCCTCCCATCACACTTGCAAGTGCGTGGGTGACAAACTGCCGCACCCATTCTGAGCGCGATGGCGACCCGGAGCGCTTCAGCATCCAAGTGAGTTCCAAGAGGTGGAATGGGGATGGCGTGTAACCACAAGCCACTCTCCGAACGGGCGGCTGCCTGGAGTCGTGCTTTTGCAACCTGGTCTGCATTGGTTAGGAGATTTTCTTGAGTTTTCTTCGCCGAGATGGTATCCCACACTTTCTGCTTGCTCCTGGAGGTACCCTGAGGCTCCTCCTCTACTCCTGTACTTCCCTTTCAGGTGTTAATCGCTGCTGTTACGTCCCCGTTAAGTGTCATTCCGGGTTTAGAATAAAGGATGGACAATACGAGGTCGTTGGTCGCGATGAGGGAAGAGATAAAGGCTGGGGAGGCAATATCCGAGGCTCTCCGTATGCCCAAGCCCCCGAGGCGGACAGGAAGGGTGGCTTGTGTCCAGGCCCGTTCTTTAAATTCCACGTTGGTGATGCTGGTCACTGCATCTCGGCTTATGCTGTCTAATTCTTGGAGGCCGCCGTTGTTCGTGTAAGTCATCGATGTGCGCAGGAGGTATTGGAGTTTTGGGATGGAGAAACAGTTCTTGAGCAGGGCCAGAGCTGAGTGGGCATCGATGTGTATCAGGCGACTCACGAGACGTTGAAGCTCCTCCTTTTTAACTTGAAGTGCTGGTGGGATTGCTGCCAGAGTTAGTGGGGAACCTAATAGGGTTTGCTGGTGCTCCTGAAGGATCTTTACATCTGGCAATATGTTTCGGAACAGGGCCTGAGTCTCTTCTCCTTGTTCATGTGTGTGGTTGAGGAGAACAAGTTCACATTTGGTGTCATTTATCACTAGCCCGGCCTGGCCGAGGTCAGTTATGATGTTATTTAGGTCAGTTAGAACGTTCTCTACTGACCCACCCAAGGTTGCATCGTCCAGGTACCATACATTCAGGTCTGACCTTACTTTGTTAGCTGCTGCATCCACCCCTATTGAGAAAAGAGCAGGACCACCTGGATCTCCCTGCTGTAACCCGGTCTCTGATGGGATTACCGTCTCGCCAAAAATCAGGATTGAAGGTTTGGAATAAGCCTGCCAAAGAAGGGGGTACAGAGTGGGGATGTGTTCTTGAGCTGCACGGAGGAAGACATCCCTGCGAATGCTGTTGAATGCGTTCTGCATGTCAATCTTTAGAAGCACTCGTTTTTCTGCTCCTTCGTGACAACTAAAGGTTGGCGCATCTGGTCATTTGGGGCAGGGGGGAGGTTTAGGTCCCTAGGTGTAGGTGGGTGCTTTTCTTGTAGGGCTTCAACAACTTCGGTGCCTTGACCAGCAAAACCTTCTGAAGAGGACAACAGTCTGACGGCCCCTTTGATGTCACTATCCGCCAGCTTCGCCGCGACCCTCTTACGTAGCTGTTCAGCCTCTTCCTCTTCCTTGTCCTGGTGCTTCTGGGCCCTGTTTGGTTGCTGTTCGGGGGGTTCCAACAGTTTGTTTCCATCCATATACTGTGCTACTTGACGTTTCACTCTGGTGGCTAGTGAAACCTGAAGATGGTCTTGTATGTTGGTTCTGGGTGGTTTTCGGAGGGCCCCATAGGAGAAACCCAGGAGCCGTGCCCATGCGAGGGGTGTCTTAAGCTGTAGGGCCTGCTTTATGATGGTTGTAAGGGCCTCCGCCACTTGGATTCTGGCTCCTTTAGGTACCCGGGCAAGGACCTGGATCCACGCTTTCCATTTGGTCACCAGTTGGGTCAAGTCGGCGACCGGTGTTGCCGGTGTTGCCCCGGTTGGCTCTGCAGTGGGCCTTGGGCATGCGAGACATTTCCAGTTTGGTTGTTCACCTGATGTTTATTTTATGTTGTATTTAGTTACTTTATAGTTTCCTCACTAGACCACCTTCAAGCTAAACAAATAAAAAATGAAAATTAAATAAAATTAAAAACACAGCCCCCCCCCCCTCCCCCTTCGAGATCAATATGTACATCTTTCGTTAGAAAAATGTCAAAGCCAAAACCCAGTTCCTCCTAAAATTACAGGCTCGCCTTCGCTCGCCAAGAAAAAAGAGACACCTAAATGATACGAAAGGTCCTAATATTGACAAAGATTTCGGGTGAAAGGTCTTATAGGATCGCCAAACTAATGGAAAAGAAGCCTTTATATCTCAAAACTATTAGGGATAAACATGAAGGGGAAGGGAATCCAGAGAAAACAACTACCTCCCCCTTAACTGATATTGAATTTGGTTGAGTTCCATTACGACTTCAGATTGGCACTGTTTTCTTGGCCTTGGTTGCGTTGGCACTGGATGAGACGTACTGGTTGAAATGGTCTAATGGTTGAGTTTTCTGGGAGCCTATAATGATGCAATTCGTACAGTCACTTCTAAAAATTCGTGGACTCACTATGGTATTGTTTACGCAATTCTAACCATCTTGATATATTATTGGAAGAACTCACTTTTCAATAATTAGTATTAATATATTTTGTAATTGATGTATAGAAAACTATATCAATAAATTCGTTTCCAGAGGTATACTTCCATAATTAGAAATAGGTGAGGTCCACGAATGTTTATGAGTGAATGTACATATTACAAAACCGAAATTAATAATGTTACTCGAAATGTTACCTCGTTTACCGAAACATATACCGGATATAATTTCGCCTATAAACATCATTTAAGGGGGATGGGCCGGTTTTCTGGACCACTTTCTCCCTCATGTTTAGCCCCATTAGTTTTCAGATGTTAAGATGTTTGCTCCATTAGTTAGCCGATATTAAGACCGTTCGCCCCATTTCGTCGCCAATATTTAGACCTCTCGTCCTATTTACGTAGGGCACGTGGTACCCGTCTTGCAACTCAATCCCACCCCTACTCTGTGCAACTCTCCAACCCAATAGTGAAACGTTACTCTCAAACTTTCTTCTACTCAACAGCTGAGCTCTGGAACTCTCTCCCAGAATCAGTCTTTCCCTCTTCCTATGACTTAAATTGCTTCAAAGTCAGTGTGTCCAGGCATTTTGGCTCGAACGTCCCTTGATTTTGGCCCTGTCACTCTTTCAACTATGGGGGAGGCACTCGCTATAGGCAGTTCTGCCTTTTGTCTCCCTCAATCACATAGAAAAAAAATAAAATTAGGTGTCGATTTTTTCCCTGTCGAACGATAGTGAGCCTGTAATGTTGGAAGAACCGGCGAAATGCACAAATTAATCTAGAAGGGGGATCTAATGGATGTTTTTTTTTTTTTTTTTAATTTGATGGAGGTCTAAGAAGAAAACTAGAAAAATAATGAATACATGCAAAAATCGGCCAAACAGTGAACCATCCCCCCTTAAAAAGAAGCACTTTATTGACAGAGAGATAATTGTGTTAAGCGTAATTAAACATGTTGGTAGCTATTGTTTCAACAAATAACAGTCAAAAGCCGATTGTAAAGATGGCTGATTTAATTCAGATTGACAGTTATCTGCTCTAGTCAAAATATACTAACGTTGCTATTTAATGATTTCCTTTAGCTCCCTCTCTCCTCTTTCTGCCTACCCTTCATCCTATGTCTCCCCTTACTTTCACATACCGACCTTTCTGCTTATTCCCACTTCTATACGGCCACAATTAATTAACCTAAACTTACTCAATTTAATCTATCTAAGCCAAATCTAACCTTACTAGACCAAACCTAACCTATTCTTACCTAAGTTTAGCTACCAAATTAACCTAACCAAGTTTAGCATAACCTAATCTAAACTAGCATGTGAACATTTTCAATTGCTTTCCTTTCCTCATTCACTTTTCATCCTCCTTCCCATTTCTCCCATACATATAAACCTTCTTTCCTGTTACCTTCACCCTTCCACATCCACCCCTCCCCTCTCAGTTTTCCATACTCCACTTTCCACCTTCCCTTCCCCCACTATTATCCTCTATCCCTCTATCCTCTATCCCACCCCACCTCACTTCCTCCTCCCATCCAAAGCTCACCCTCCACTCCACCACCCTCCCTTCTTCCTCCACACCCCTCTATTGTCACTCCTCCCCCCTTCCACACTTCACCTTATCTCCTCATCCCCCTCCCTTTACCCTTTCTCTTCCCCCATCTCCATCCACCTTCCACCCTCCTCCCCATCCTTCTCCATCATCCACACTTTCCATATTCCCCTAGCTCCACTACCCCATTCCCTCCCCCTCTCCTCCACTGCACGTTCACCCGACAAAATAAACCGCCGGTATGTTTGTCCTCACTTTGTTTACCTTTGTCCAGACAAATATATAATATGAATCCTGTCCGGGGGGAAAAATGGAGTGGGATTATGCTCGAATTAAACCCAAAAAGGCCATCGAGCTTATTTGTCCAGGATTTATTAGGTAATGGTGGAACTAGGTCATGCAGTACAATGGAAATTAATGTCCTCCACCGAGTTGGGATACTTGTATTGTGTGTAGGCGTCTGTGTGTTTTTACAATATCGATTTACAAAGGTAATTATCTTGCAGGATTAGGACTTATTTCACACTCTATTCTAGAAAACAGTTGTTGAATTCACTCACTTTTCCTCGATTAACTATCCGATTCACACACATATTTCCGAAGCTGACTAAAAATCAATTCATGATAGCCTTAGTGTTAGGGTGCTAACCGTCAGCGTATAAATATGATATTGATATATAATGTTATATGTTCTTATGCTCTGGATTACAAGTAGGCGCAATGTAAATTTAATTAATTCTCTCTCTCTCTCTCTCTCTCTCTCTCTCTCTCTATTTATTTATATATATATATATATATATACTGTATATATATAAATATATAAATATATATATATACGGTATATATAAAAAAAAATATATATATATATATATATATATATAATGTATATATATATATATATATATATATATATATATATATATATATATATATATATATATATATATATATATATATATATATATATATATATATATGTGTGTTTGTGTGTGTGTGTGTGTGTGTGTGTGTTCTTGTATTAGTAGTAGTAGTAGTAGTATTTTGTTTTATGATATAGTTACCGGTTCAGTGAAAGAGAGAGAAGGCTGGCTGGATTGTGATTGTATCTATTTGGATTTTATAAAGGCCTTTGATCGTGTACCCTATCAACGGCTGTTACGGAAGCTGGAAATGAAAGGTGGAATTGGATGAGCACCGATTACGTCCCTACCATACATTAATCCCTGCTGTACTGGTGACGGTATTTTCATTATATTATGGCAAGTATTATGCATTTGTATTCAGCTTAGAAAGAACACATAGCCATTAAAGGACTGCAGATCATCTCAATTCATCCGTTTAGCCACCATATATCCTTCCTAAGCTTCGTTAAATCGTCTAAATGTAGCTGAAATCAAATAGAAAAGACGCCGCTGGTACAGAAGGGGTTACTGTTATGCCAAGTAATGTAAGCTCGGAAAATTATATTTACCAGTTTGCTGATGATGCAAAGTTATTGAGGCAAATAAGAGATCATAATTCTTGTGTGGCTCTGCAGTAGGATATCACGTCTTTTCGAATGTAGTAAAATTTGGCAAAGGATTTTAATGCAGAGACGTGTCATGTCATGGAGATGGGGTAAAGTCAAAGAAGGCCGCATGGAAGATATATAATGGGTGAAGAAAAGCTTAAAATTTCGAAGAAAGTTTTCCGATACCAGTAAAAAATATTCTCAAAGTGTTGCCGCTACCAGTACAGAATAGTTTCAAAGTGTTGCCAGTACCAGACCAAAATAGTCTCAAAGAGTTGCCGATACCAGTACAAAATACTCTGAAAGTGTTGCCGATACCAGTACAAAATAGTCTCAAATTGATGCCGATACCAGTACAAAATAGTCTCAAAGTGTTCCCAATACCATTACAAAATAATCTCAAAGTGTTGCCGATACAAGAACAAAATAGTATCAAAGTGTTGCTGATAACAGTACAAAATGGTTCAAAGTGTTGCCGATACCAGTATAAAATAGTCTCAAAGTGTTGCCGATACCATTGAAAAATAGTCTCAAAGTGTTGCCGATAAAGGTACAAAATAGTCTCAAAGTGTTGCCGATACCATTACAAAATAGTCTCAAAGTGTTACTGATAATAGTACAAAATAGTCTCAAAGTGTTGCCGATACCATTGAAAAATAGTCTCAAAGTGTTGCCGATACAGTACAAAATAGTCTCAAAGTGTTGCCGATACCATTACAAAATAGTCTCAAAGTGTTACTGATAATAGTACAAAATAGTCTCAAAGTGTTACTGATAATAGTACAAATAGTCTCAAAGTGTTGCCGATAATAGTACAAAATAGTCTCAAAGTGTTGCCGATAATAGTCCATAACAGTCTCAAAGCGTTGCCAGAGTAACGTTGTGGATGGAAAGTGGTCAGAAAGTGCCCTTATATAAATCAGACTCATAATTGGCATTTTGTAGATTAAGGGGAGATGGTTCGTTTTCGGGTCCCCTTTCGTCCTCATGTTTAGCCCCATTACTTTTTAAGATTTGAAGATGTTTGCCCCATTAATTTGTTTGTCGATTTTAAGACCTTTCGACCCATTTCTTTGTCATTATTAAGACCGTGTCATATAGGTGTTAATTTTTTTCCAGGCGAACGATAGTGAGCCTGTAATTTTGGAAGAACCGGCCTCCGGCCGGGACATTTTACAAATTAATTAAGTTCGATGGAGGTCTAGGGAGGACACTAAGAAATGATAAACAGATCAATAAATGAGCAAATAAATACGAACATCTTCCCTTAACTACTGTCTTGACCATATTTGGAATGAGGGGGGTCTTTGTGGGTTTCCCCTGTTTTGCTACATTAGTGTGAAGATTTTAAAGTGTTTCACACCAATTGTTTGGCGATAATAAGACGCTTCACCTAATTCAGGTATATTTTGTTTTGTTCTGGTCGAACTAAAGCATGCCCTGTTTTCGGCAGGGTTATTTATACATTGCAAAATGTATACATATAGCTTGAAGGTGGGTTAGGGTGGGCCTTCTTTTAGTTTGAAGGAAGTCTAGAAAGGCGTTGTTGTTAGCCTGGGAGACAAACTAAGATCAATTGCTAGAAAATTGTATAGCAAGCGAAATCCTTATTATTAATTTACAAAAACATCATAATAGCTCCCAAGACGTCGGACCAGATAGTGTTAAGCAAATATAACAAAACAGAAAAGCATAGCTCATGATAGCGGTGCGGAGCTTCCGCAGAATATGTGGTATAGCAACTCTAACTAGTGTTGCCAATATAGCTACTTTCCCGATAGATCTAGAGGTATTTACTTCTATCTAGAGGCACATTTTTACATCTAGCGTCATGAATTATTGTAGTATTCGGGAGATTTGAGCCATTTTAGAGCGATGTCCTAGAGATTGTGGCATTATTCTAGCGATTTTCCCCACATATTTACTATCTACTGGACTTGGCTTGGTAACCCTGACTCTAACTCTTCATTGGGATGGCTCTAGGTTAGCTACAAGAATCTGGTAGAACACGAGCACTTACTGTATATAGTCAACATTCGATAGTCAACCTTTTCTGGCAAAAATTTTGGGCAATTTTTGAACTGGTATCAGAAACTAGACGGGAGATCGATTATTATAGAAAATGTGACTATTTTAGATATTTTCCTTATTAGCTGTCATACCAGTGTTGGGGATAAATGTTGAGGTAAAAAGCGCTGGTGTGATACCGGCTTTGATACAAATAGTTGGGTTTTCTTTCAGCTGACAATAAACTCGGAATAGTCTCTAGCCCGCTCATAAATATCCGTGGACTTCACCTACTTCTAATGATGGAAGCATATCCCTGGAAACAAATTTATGAATATCATTTTCTGTACATCAACTATAAATCTATATATACTATTTATTGACAAGCAAGTTCTATCCAAAAATCAAACCAGATAGTTATAATTGCATACAGATTAACATAGGGGGTCCACACATTCTTATGAGCGGGCTATAGACTATGGCATCCGAGTGTACATTACATTTCTTAGTAAATATTTTCTCGATATTTAATGTGGTATGAACTACACTATCTCTACGTCATATATTAATGCTAGGGATTCATATTGGACAACAATTTTCCTTTTGTAATCTTCGTAAAAGCTGAGTTATCTGAAGAGTGACAGGTCAATTTACTGAAAAGACGTCTAATAATTCTTGATAGCCAAGATTATCCTGTCGACTGGCTGTAAGATTAAGAAAAATAAGTCTAATCTTGATAGTGAAATTCTAGATATTCGATTGACTAGTGTAAAAGGAAAATCATTTTTGTAATTGCCTTTGAACCTCACGTAAGAATTGTGATCTCTATCTTGCTGTCTGTTCCTTTGAAGACGGAAAATAGTGATACTATTTATTATCGCTATTACAATAATCAGTGTTCCTCGGAATTCCCTCAGTGTATACCACCTCCTCTACGTAGAGCACGTAGCACTCGTTTTGCAACA
Source organism: Paralithodes platypus (assembly GCA_032716605.1). Lineage (NCBI taxonomy): Eukaryota > Metazoa > Arthropoda > Malacostraca > Decapoda > Lithodidae > Paralithodes > Paralithodes platypus. Next base: position 20,842,088 of record CM064487.1, read on the forward strand.
CAATCCCACTCCTACTCCGTGCAACTTTCCAACCCAAGAGTGAAGCGATATTCCCAATCATTCTTCTATTCAACAACTGAGCTCTGGAACTCTCTCCCAGAATCAGTCTTTCCCTCTTCCTATGACTTAAAAATTTTCAAACTCCGTGTGTCCAGGCATTTTGGCTCGAACGTCCCTTGATATTGTCCCTGCCACTCTTTCAACTCTGGGGGAGGCACTTGCTACAGGCAGTTCTGCCTTTTGTCGCCCTCACTCACATAGAAAACAAAATAAAAAATACTATGGTCCATTCATTGTAAGTAGCCCAGAAATCATGACCACTAACATCTGTAACTGAAAGAGGGCTGAAACAAATGGGCTGACTCTTCCCAAATGATAGAAATATTACCTCGATTACACTAGTCGTGTTTCATTTATACAGGTTAGTGGTCAAGATATGTGGCCTACTTAATATGAAGAGGGTTTAGTACTTCTTCCATACAAAGATCACAAAGTGGATTAAAATAATGTGACCAACTGTTCAGACACGGTCAAATGTCATTCCTTACCTCCATAACATCAACTCTGGTTATCGCTCTATCTATAAGCTACACAATTATCTTAAATGAATATATGTATATATATATGTATTTATTTGTTAATAATTGATTTATTAATATATCATAGTTATTGTCCTCCCAATACCTAAATCAAGCATTAAGGAATACCTCCAAGACCGCTCTTCAAGATACATTTAGACATTTTTCGTCGGTGGTTTCTCCTAAATTACAGGCTTGCTATCACTCGCCAGACAAAACACATGTCACAATAAGTCTTAAAATCGCCATAATGATGGGGGTCAACATCAGGGAGAATGGGGTCCAGAAGAATCAGACCTCCCATTTACAGACATAAACAAAGCCTTTATATTGAAGGATTATTCCGATTGATTCAGAGTTAATACTACATTTAACCATGCAGTTTGGAGCTATGGAACTGGGTCACTGCTCTTGTTTGTGGCTGTACTGTAAATTCCATCTTCATAATACATTCATTTAAGGAGGGATGGGCCGGTTTTCTGGACCACTTTCTCCCCCATGTTAAGCCCCATTAGTTTTCAGATGTTAAGATGTTTGCCATAATAGTTAGTCGATTTTAAGACCTTTCGCACCATTTCTTCGTCAATATTTAGACCGTTCGTGCTATTTAGGTGTCGATTTTATCCCTGGCGAACGATAGTGAGCCTGTGACGTTGGAAGAACTGGCCATCGGCCGGAACATTTTTCTACCGAAAAATGTACAAATTAATCTAGAAGGGGGATCTAATGGATGTTTTTTTTTTTGTTTTTTTTTTAATGGAGGTCTAAGGAGGAAACTAGAAAAATAATGAATACATGCTAAAATCGCCCAAAAAGTGAACCATCCCCCCTTAATGAAAACCTCGTATTTCCCGTCCTGCTCGATTTACGTCTGTGATGAAGGTTAATCGGCATCTCAACGATAGTTTTAATCTTAAACATGTAACGAAGCCAAAACTGTCCTGTCTCTTTAATACATACTTGTTTTCGTATGAAGGTTTAGTTTTAAAATCTTGTTTTCGCGGCACTGCAAATTAATCACGCCGTATAGTATATGTAATATATGCTTGCTAGCAGATACCAACTATGGCTACCCCTTGTCACAGCTAATTAGTTTATATTTGGCGTTTATATGTATCACATTTCAGTACTATTCTCTTACTAAATAATATACAGAATATATTGATGCATGTATTTGAAAAGAGCTTCATGCTTCAAATGTTAAGTAATTAATGCATAATAAGACACTTGGAAAGACCACGAATTTCTATGGGTACCTTAACTTGATAATGTCCTCGCCCTCTCCAAATACGTTCTGCCCAGGTTCTCACTTTCAATCAAGTAGAGTGTGTTGTTGTGCTCTACATACATACACACTCACACACACACACACACACACACACACACACACACACACACACACACACACACACACACACACACACACACACACACAAACATACACACACACACATACACTATATGTATGTTACACTTACACACATTATCATAAATGTATTTATAGTTAAATATATATTATAGTCATACATTGTAAGCTGAGCTTACCATTATCATATTAACATCAACCTTTTCTCATGTTCATCCACTAGACTAAAATCTGTATTTCAGCTCATCGAGCTGCCATTATTTAAATAGCTGTTTAAAATTAATATTTGTATTATTGTTATTATTATTATTATTATTATTATTATTATTAGTAGTAGTAGTAGTAGTATTATGATTATTATTATTGTTATTATTATTATTATCATTATTATTATTATAATTATAATTATTATTTTTATTATTATTATTATTATTATTTATGGAAACACACGGCTAATACAGAATCTACCTTATACCCCCTGCAATACTCCCTTAACATTGTGTCCTCTCATTCTCGACCTGCATTCTCTCTCCCTCCAAACATAGTAACTAGTCTTACCGCATGTCTTTCAGAATATATGTCTGTCTGTCTCTCTGATCGGGGCCTGGATACTCAAAGATATCATACATTTATTATGTTCCTTCCAACAACCAACCATACTCCTAAAATCGATTAATGAAATTTACAAACACATGTGGCAGTCCGTGGATTCGAACCCAGGATGCTCACACCGAAAATCAACACCTTATGCATCGCACCACGAAGACAGTTAAAGGTTGGTGGACACTGCCTACGATTTATTATGCAACTTCGAATCCTGCATATCAATCTAAGCATGTACACACATCCCAACTGCAACTCACGTAGGCTATGCATATGTGAATGGAAAGAGCAATTAATGGGGCCTTAACCACTTAGGGAAGTCCTCTCGATAAATTACTCCTGAACCAATATAAATTATTATGTTCCTTCCAACAACCAACCATACTCCTAAAATCGATTAATGAAATTTACAAACACATGTGGCAGTCCGTGGATTCGAACCCAGGATGCTCACACCGAAAATCAACACCTTATACATCGCACCACGAAGACAGTTAAAGGTTGGTGGACACTGCCTACGATTTATTATGCAACTTCGAATCCTGCATATCAATCTAAGCATGTACACACATCCCAACTGCAACTCACGTAGGCTATGCATATGTGAATGGAAAGAGCAATTAATGGGGCCTTAACCACTTAGGGAAGTCCTCTCGATTAATTACTCCTGAACCAATAGCAATTATTATGTTCCTTCCAACAACCAACCATACTCCTAAAATCGATTAATGAAATTTACAAACACATGTGGCAGTCCGTAGATTCGAACCCAGGATGCTCACACCGAAAATCAACACCTTATACATCGCACCACGAAGACAGTTAAAGGTTGGTGGACACTGTCTACGATTTATTATGCAACTTCGAATCCTGCATATCAATCTAAGCATGTACACACATCCCAACTGCAACTCACGTAGGCTATGCATATTATGTGAATGGAAAGAGCAATTAATGGGGCCTTAACCACTTAGGGAAGTCCTCTCGATAAATTACTCCTGAACCAATATCAATTATTATGTTCCTTCCAACAACCAACCATACTCCTAAAATCGATTAATGAAATTTACAAACACATGTGGCAGTCCGTGGATTCGAACCCAGGATGCTGTGGAGAGGTGAGAGGCGTAAGAAAATAATAAATGAACAGTTTATTACTTGCTCATGAAGCCAGAACTTCATCATAATCAGGAAATCTAAGTTTATAAGAAGTTATAATATCCATTTATGAGATATTTCGAGATCTATAATGCTTAGATTACGATGTCGATACTTAGGATTTAATGATCAGAGGCGCTAAGGTGCCGTATTTTTGTGTTCTTGAATTCTACTTGCAAGCAAGATATCAAGCAGTGGGAGAGAGAAGGTCTGCAGGTCATAAAGTTCTTGGGCCTTGTTAGATCAAACAACCTGGGGTCCGAAAAGCTCCCAAAGGTGTCATAAAATAAGTCGCTCTTGTTTTTAAACAAATACCTGCATAGTATCCATGTCATCTAGTATTCGTCTATTCCCTTCAAATAAACATGTTTAAGGGTCTCTCTCTCTCTCTCTCTATCTCTCTCACACACACACATACATACACACTATAACCTGTCATGGCGGAGAAGGCTAAGCACTAAAGCACCGTGGCCTCATCAGCGCAAGCAACCGGGAGGGGGGGGGGGGGGGGGGGGGGGGGCGCACAAGCTCCCGGAGGCATCATGTGGCTTATGCTTGCCACCTGAGCCGTCGTCGGGAATTCCCCTTGTCAGTCAAAGGAGTACAAAGGAAATCAAGCAACAACAGGTCTAGTGACCCTTCTAGGTTGCTTGTCCTCCAAAACACTGAGGATCAAGTGTCCAAACAGTGGTTTAGAGTGGGTAAGGGAACATTGGAAAGGGAACTACTGCCCTGCCACTAACGTGGCAGGACTAGAAAGTTAGTAGGGGACATATGGGTTAGTAACTGAGGGGAGGATAAAGTTATTCATTTACAAACGCAGTCAGTCGCGGGTTTGATGCGAGATATTTGTCTAGGCGGAATTTAAATGAATCAACGGTGCTGCAGTCTATAACGTCTCGGGGAAGCCCATTCCACAAGTTGACAACTCGATTGAAGAAGAAATTCTTAGATTCGTGCGAGTTAAAAGATTTACCAATAATTTTGCAACCGTTTCCCCGCGTGTAATTAGATTGGTCGATAGTGAAGTACTTACTACAGTTCATATTGTCGATGCCTTTGATGATTTTGAACACTTGAATTAAGTCGCCTCTTAATCTGCGCTGGGTTAAAGGAAATAGATTTAATTCTCTAAGACGCTCTTCGTATGGTTTGTGCTTTAGGCTAGGTATCATTTTGGCAACTCTACGTTGAACTCGTTCTAGCTTGTTTATATCTTTTTGGTAATAAGGGCACCAGGATTGAACGCAGTATTCCAGAAGAGGGCGGACTAAGGAATTGTAAATGGTTAGGATAACTTCTTTGGATTTATGCTCAAATGACCTGCCTATAAAGCCAATTATTTTGTTTGCCTTCTTAACAACTTCTGAACATTGTTGACTCGGTTTTAGGTTACTCGATATTGTTACTCCCAGATCAGTTTCTCTGTTTACATTCTTAAGCTGAGTGCCATTCATCGAATAGTTTGCTTTCTCATTTAGGTATCCGACATGTAGTACTTTACATTTATCCGCATTGAAACTCATTTGCCAAATTTGGGCCCAACATGACAATTTATCTAGATTGTGTTTGCATATCGTCAACTTGTTCTTTTGAGAGTACGCTATTTGCAATTTTTGTATCGTCAGCAAATTTTGAGATTGTGCAGGTGAGACCCTCATCTATGTCGTTGATGTAAATTAGAAAGAGAATTGGTCCTAGTTCCGATCCCTGGGGTACCCCGCTACTTACATTGGTCCATTTAGATGCCTTACCGTTTATGACTACCCTTTGCTTTCTGTTGCTGAGCCAATTTTCTATCCATTTCAACACACCGTCTTGTATTCCATGCGCTTTTAGTTTTAGCAGTAAACGTTTGTGGGGAACTTTGTCAAAGGCCTTTTGAAAATCAAGGTATATAATATCTACAGCTTTACTCTCATCGTAGAGGTTGAGGATATCGTGGAAGAAGTCTAAGAGGTTTGTTAAACAGGAACGTTTTTTACGAAAGCCGTGTTGAGTATCTTTAAGTATGTTATTTTCCTCTAAGTGATTTACGAGTCTGTCTCGTATGACCGTTTCTAGCATTTTACATACAACTGAGGTTAAGCTAATTGGACGATAGTTACTGGGTAGGGATTTGCTGCCTTTTTTGAATATCGGTGTTACGTTGGCTAGCTTCCACTGATCAGGCATAGTTCCAGACTGCAAGGATTTATTGAATAGTAATGTCAGTGGTTTGGAGAGCTCATTCTTAGCTTCCTTTAGAACTCTAGGCGAGATTGTATCAGGTCCTGGCGTTTTATTTACCTTGAGTTTATCTAAACAATTCAATACTTCTCTCTCTGTAACGGTGATATTGCTTAGAACATCTGAATTATCAATCTGAATCGGCGATGGTGTAGGGATATCACTGAGGTCTTCTGTTGTAAAAACTGATGCAAAGAAGGTATTGAGGGCATTACTCATTTGTACTTCGTCTTTGGTGTATTCTCCTTTTTCATCGACTAACGGTCCAACAGTTGAAGTAACTACTTTTTTCTTTCTGATATAACTATAGAATTCTTTCGGGTTTGTTTTACTTTGATTCGCAATATGTAACTCTAAGGTCTTTTTACTTTGCTTAATTAACTTTTTGGCTTTGCGTCGTAGCTCTACAAATTTCACCCGTTCTTCGTCATTTTGTGAGGATTTTAATCTATCATTAGCAAATTTTTTAGCAAGCAGGCAGTTTGAAATATCTTTATTCCACCATTTGGGCTTATTATTATGGCCTGGACGCCGTATTTTCGATGGTATGCAGTCTTGCACTGCTTTTAGGTAACTGGTTTCGAATAACTTCCAAGATGTATTTATGTCGTTTTTGTTAATTAAAAAGCTCCAGTCAGTTTCTTTAAACATAGCTCTAAGTTTATGGAAGTTTGCTTTCTTGAAATTAGGGACTTTTTCGATGCTACTATTTGGTTCGTTACTAGTAAACTTTAAAGTGAAAGTTATCGTACGATGGTCGCTGTTACTGAATTCATCACCAACATTCAAATTCTCTATCAATTCTTCTTTTGTTGCAAGTACAATGTCAAGAACGTTATTACCACGGGTCGGCATTCGAACAAATTGATAAAGCGAACTCTCTTGCAAGTTCGTATACAAGTCATGTCCGGAGTGTGAAGTAAGAGTATCGCCCCACTTGGTCACAGGTAAATTAAAGTCGCCAAAAATTACGGTATCTTGTGAGTTACTTACATCTGCAATTTGTTCGTAAATTTCTCGGTCAGTTTGCACTGATTGAGCTGGAGGTCTGTATATTAACGCAAGTATTATTTTTGTACCTTTATTATTCTTTATTAGCACAAAAGATGTGTCGACGTTCACAATTTGAGGTTTTGACACGAGGGTCGGGTTAAGACTTTCTTTGATATAAAATAAAACGCCACCTCCATTTTTATTTATTCGGCTATTCTCAAACATTACATAACCGGGAAGTGAATACTCTGCTAAAAAGTCTCTATCTTGTGTATTGAGCCAAGATTCTGTTATGCCAATCACATCATAATTTTCTGTAAACACTAGTTCCTCTAAATCTGAAAATTTATTGCGTATGCTACGAGCGTTTGCATAGAAAACCTTTAAAGTTGCGGTTTTAGAACTCGCAGATCGTTCTTTCATCGAATTTTTGGTTCTGGTCGGATCTACATTTACATTCATGGCTGAGTCTGGGAAGGTAAACACAGAAACGAGAGAGAGAGAGAGAGAGAGAGAGATTTACCTATATTTACATAGATACACATACCAGGACTTAATCCTAGTAGAGACAGCAACCCTAAGAGAAAGTGGAAGGAAAGGATAGCAAAGATGAAGGAGAGAGAGAGAGCATTAGAGTGAGAGAGTGAGTTAAGGGAAGGATTACTATGCCGGAGGGTAAACTAAACTATATATGCCACCACCCAGGACCTTATGTGGTTCTTCTAGCAAAATCCCAGTGAACTCAATTTGTTAAAGAAGATTAAACGATATAATTTAATAAACCCTATTTGTCCGAGATGGTACTTTCGGGACCTCTCCTGTTTTGCCTCATGAGTTATGAGATTTTAAGACGCTTCACTCCATTAGTTTGGTGATAATAAGACGCTTCACCACATTTTAGTGTCAATTATTGAGTGGGTGAGCTATAACGTGCCTATAACTTGAAAGAAATCAACCTTTGGCCAGAACATTCTCATATATATAATTATATATTTTGTTTTGTTTTACAAATCCAGCTTGAATGGGGTGTGGATGGGCATAATTTAGTTCGAAGGAATTCTGGGGAGGCGTTTTCGTTAGCCTTGGGGACAAACTAAAATACGTTGGTCGAAAATGGCAAGCGCAAGCAACATTCTCAATATTAAGTCAACAAAATATCACAATATCCCACAAACGGTCGGCCCAGAAAGTGTTAAGCCGTGAGTGAGGGTTCTGTCAGACAGTCCTTGCTTCAATCTTCTCCCTGAAACCATCCTCGTCACGTATTCTGGACAAAACAACTGGGGCACCTGAAAGGACATTCCCTGCAGTATTGCTTTAGTTAGCCCTTGAGAGTATGTATCTCTTTATATATCTATATATTTATTATTATATTTATGTACTATATTTTTGTTTTATTTATATATTTATATATTTATTAGTGTCTCTCTCTCTCTATCTCTTTCTCTCTCTCTCTCTCTCTCTCTCTCTCTCTCTCTCTCTCTCTCTCTCTCTCGTCTCCCTCTTCTCCCTCTCTCTCTCAATCTCTCTCTCTCCTCTCTCTCTCTCTCTCTCTCTCTCTCTCTCTCTCTCTCTCTCTCTCTCTCTCTCTCTCTCTCTCTCTCTCTCTCTCTCTCTCTCTCTCTCTCTCTCTTTGTCCAGGGTGTTGATTATGGAATTGAGATCATAGTGGATGTGGGAGTCATAGGTTGTAGACCGCCACACGGATGGTACCACTGAGGCCGGTCACTAGGAAAGTATCGACATAACAGAGGGAGAGAGAGTGAGCCTCGGAGGGGAAGGTCGTGGAGGGGAGAGAAGACAGACGATTGTCTGTGTGTGTGTGTGTGTGTGTGTGTGTGTGTTTATGTGTGTCTGTGTGTGAGAGAGAGAGAGAAGTAATAGGGTCCTTAATTGTGCCATAAAACAATAGTCATTAAAGGTAGACATACATAAGCGCCTTTGAAGATTTTAGGCATTTTAGCAGTTTCTTTTGACTATCACTAAATTATTTAATTCAGTTTATGAAGGATCTGTGTGAATGAAATGGGCAAAGACTCTTAACCCTCTGGCCTCCATACTACCTTCCTAATCTGAATGACATCGTCATATAATAGCCAGACAACAGAAAAGAAATGCGTAATTGTATCTTGAAAGGGTTACGAAAATAACCACTTCTGAGAACTCCAGCGAATTATTGTCACTGCAATCATTTAAGGAAGCGTCACAAGAACAGTGTCCGGCATTGTCGTTGACTAGCATACGTGAATCGGACAATAAGAAGCAAAACCAGCACTACTGCGAAAAATAAGGCATGGCCTTAAAATAAGCCGAGAAAGCTGCGTGGGTGACACCGACTTAATGCGAGCGACGGGGAAGCTTATAAAGAATTTACCAAAGAATATGACCAGATAGGTAGTTAGGTATGAGGGGTTGTTATAGAGAAGTACACTTAGTGGGACACCTACACTGGAAACATAATATGTTAAAATATAGCAACAATGTTTCACGTATTAAAGTTTCAGTCTATTCGTGAAGTGATTTGAACAGATAACCCGACCATTACTCATTTATTATTACCATTCAGTTTCGTTTGAATACACAATATTTACGGTGGAAAATTTCCAAATGACAGTAGGGCTTAGCTGACTTACCTATCGAGGTAGAATTAACCCTTTGAGGATTCATGCCTCTAAAAAACTGGGACTCCTGTACAGAGTTCGAGAATTCTTCACTGACGAGCAGTTGGCCGTAATATATAAAAGTCATGTGCGCTCTCAGATGGATTACTGTTCACCTCTGTGGGGTGGAAGTGGAGTGGTTGCATTGAGGCAGTTGGACAAAATTCAAAATAAAGCTATTAGATTAATCAATAACCCTGCAATCACACAGGACCTTCCTACATTAGCCATACGAAGAAACGTTGCATCCCTTGCATTATTCTACAGATATTTTCACAGCAATTGTTCCGAGGAACTTGCTTCAATTGTGCCGCCTCTCCACATCTTTCCCCGTAGAACTAGGGCAGCTGAGAGCGCCCATGAATTTACACTTTCTCCTCCACAATGCAGAACTTCTGCTTATCAGAATTCATTTATCCCCAGAGCTACTACTCTTTGGAATTCACTTCCCTCGAATTGCTTTCCACAAACTTACAATCAACAAATGTTTAAATCCAGTTGTTACAAACATTTTATGAATGGAGGATGCCTTTAGGCACATGGACCTTTTTGTTTTATCTGTGTTTTTCCTTCCTCCATTCATTGTCTCTTAAAAAAAAAAAAAAAAAAAAAAAATGACGAGTTTCTTATAACTTTACTGGCTACTATTAGACGACTCAATTCAGATTAGGAAGGGTATATGAGAGTCAGAGGATAAATTGAGATAGTGATTACCCCTTTAATTCCCACAGATTCCTCCAAAGCTGTAAAAATTGTCTAATGATAATTAACCAGAAAAAGCTGTCAAAATGCGTCATAATCCCATCTTACAGAAAGTACCTGTATTTGGTGAACTATATGTCTCTTATTTGTCCTTAGTGTAATTAGGCTTCGGTATATAAACGGTTGGGGCATCAAGTCGGTATACTACAAATAACGATATTTTGAGGTGTGCGATTCCTATCTATCTATCCATTTATTTATCCATCTATCTATCTAATTATATATCTATCTATCATTCTATCTATCTACCTATCCATCTCCCTTCCCCCCCCCCCCTCTCTCTCTCTCTCTATCTCTGTATCTCTGTCTCTCTCTCTCTCTGTCTCTCTCTCTCTCTCTCTCTCTCTCTCTCTCTCTCTCTCTCTCTCTCTCTCTCTCTCTCTCTCTCTCTCTTTCTCGCTCACTGGCTCTCTCGGGTGTTATATATTGGCGGAAGTTTTGGTCGGGCTTGCATGCGTATCCAGAAAATATCGTCGACGTATTTTATTTTTTTATTTTTTTTACCAGGGTAAATTTTCCCTGCTCGATTTTGCATAGCGCCAGGGAGTCATCAGGGAGCTTACTGCAGCGGGGAACGTAGTCTGTGTGTGTGTGTGTTATTGGGTTTATATAAGTGCCTGTCTGTGCTAGATCGGCTGTTTGTATCTACATTTATGTGTGTGAAAAAGATAAAAACAAATATTGTGTACGTATGTGTGCGTGATGGTGACTGAATGTGAGAGATTTGATTCCTGTATGATTACAGTACTCATATGTGTGTGTGTGTGTGTGTGTGTGTGTGAATGAGAGAGCGTATGTTGTATGTGTACTTGTACTAGTATTCTTGTAGGCGTGCAGATGTATAAGAGTGTGCAATCTAAGAAGTGTGTGTTTGAGCTGTATGTGTGTTGCGTGCGTGCGTATGTTTGTGTGTATAATAATAATAATAATAATAATAATAATAAACGGTTTATTGATAATTGAAGCCGTAGGCTGAAAATATACAGAGGAACAGTTTTAGCTTAACTCTAACTTATATATCTTATAATAAGGTGTGTGTGTGTGTGTGCGTGTATGAGTGTGTGTGTGTGTGTGTATGTGTGTGTGTGTGTGTGTGTGTGTGTGTGTGTGTGTGTGTGAGAGAGAGAGTTTGTCATGATGTGTACGTCTGCGCTCGCTAGCACTCCAGAGGGAACTGCAATTTTTTACTGCATCTCTTAGCTAGTATTCTCCCTCTTTTTTTTTTTTTTTTTTTGTCTGGGAAAGATATAAAATAAAATGGAAGACAAATTAATATGGTGCGGGGAGGAGAGATACGTAAAATACAAGACACGAATACAGCTGGTGCACTTCTATTCTTGTCAACAAATTAAAAAAGAAAGACTTATCTGACGTGGAAAAAAATAAGAAGATATAAATGTGTTGCATTAATTCAAAACATATATTTTCACAAACACCAATCGTCATGCACATATGATCAAGCACTCACGTATTTACAAACAGTATACACACTTACAAACAATTATACAAACATACAAATATACACAAATATACACACTTACAAACAATTATACAAACATACAAATATACACAAATATACACACTTACAAACAATTATACAAACATACAAATATACACACTTACAAACAATTATACAAACATACAAATATACACATTTACAAACAATTATACAAACATACAAATATAACAAATATACACACTTACAAACAATTATACAAACATACAAATATAACAAATATACACACTTACAAACAATTATACAAACATACAAATATAACAAATATACACACTTACAAACAATTATACAAACATACAAATATACACAAATATACACACTTACAAACAATTATACAAACATACAAATATAACAAATATACACACTTACAAACAATTATACAAACATACAAATATACACAAATATACACACTTACAAACAATTATACAAACATACAAATACCAAATATCAGTATTACACTAACTTCGTCTAAATGCAAGCAAAAATAAACGCAAACATAACACACACACACACGCACAGACACACACACACAAATGCCCACCCACACACACGCACGAACGCACACACGCACGCACGCGCGGCTAGCTCAGTGGTACTGTTCCCGCCTGCTAACTAGCAGACCCGTAAGCAAATCTCGCTCAAGTTGGTGAAGGTTTTCTGAGACATAGCCGGCGGTTACCATCTCCCTTGAGCAAGGAGATGGGTAATTGTCATTGATGATAATGTCTAGGAAGCGGGATAATACGAGCCAAAAACTCAATTCCTGTCAACTACAATTATGAATACAATTATGAATACACACACACACACATACACACATAAAAGCAAGCACAACCCACGCACCCACACACACTCACACACACAAACGCATCCACACGCCCACACACATGCACGCAGACACACACACACACAGCCTTGCCGCGGCACAAGAATAAATCCTTGGCGCTAAATGATGGAATTTTAATGTCTCCGCTCACGCTCCTCATCGCCCCATTTTTCTCTCTAATGGTGGGGTTGGGAGTGAGGGGGGGGGGGGGGGGATGGGGGGGGGGAGGCGTGCAGGCGATGGGTGGGGGGGGGGGGAGTGAGATGGTAAAGTGATTGTGTGGGTGGGAGAGTGGGTGTGTCGGTGGGGGGTACGGAAGTTAGGTGCATGATTTCGTGGTGGAAGAGTTTCTGGGTGGATTGGTTGTGAGTAGGTGTGGAGTGATTTTGTGGGTGACTGCTTGGGTAAGTGTGTGAGTAAGTGGGTGAGTGGTTGTGTGGGTAGGTTACTGTTTAGATGACGTTTGGTTTGGTGACGATGCATGTGGGTGGGTGAAATTATTTGAGAACGAAAGTGGAGGGACACTGGCGTTATTTTCTTTTCCTCTTTACTTGATTGAATCATAACGTTAGAGGCCATTCCTTCTTACTGATTTTTGAACATGAGATAGTTTATAGTTTTATTTTATTATCGGTAATAACTAAGATCATTAATGTTTACAAATCAACCTTTCCAATCCCATGGTGAGCTATTTTTAATGTCGTTATAAACAGCGCCAGACGTGAAGTTAAACTACAAATGTTTCAGTGGGCCTGAACTGAAAACATATATTAAACAATCTTTAATTGGATAAAATTGCCATAAACAGTCAATCACTGAATTGCATATTAAAACTACAAACTCCTTTCATGTGGATCTCTATTACCAAGCGATATAATTTTACTTTGAGAACGACCACTCAGTATCAGTATTTATATTTATTATTTCAACCTGATAATAAATGTATACTATTTTTAGTATGTGACTATATTCAGTTCGTTATTAAAAATCACTGCATTGCAAATGCCAGCCTAATTCTAAAAAATGGCTAATTTGTTGTGAGCTATCCACTACCAAATTATTTATAATTCAAGAAAGATTTGATAGATTTGTAAATTTTATTCAGTAATACGTCCTTCGACCTGTCAACATACTGAATATACGAAATTTTACCTCGTATATTGGTGTCTCAATAAATAAAGAAAATATAAACTAGATGATTATTAGTGGTGATACCAAACCTTTCCTTTGGTAATGGCGATGAAGGTGGTGGTACAAGTCTTATGCAGGAGATCCCTCTATGCATGTACAGTCGCGGATCTAAAATTCGAGGTACACTACCAAACTATACGCATGCGTTTAGGGGAGATATTTATATATTTATGTATTAAATACTTATTAATTAATTTCTTACTCTCTTAGCCTTTTCCTTAGACCTCCGTCAAGCTCAAAAATTAACCCCAAGACCCTTAGATAAATCAGTGCACTTTTTGGGTAAAAACATTCCCAGGCCGAAGGCCTGGTCTTCCTAAATTGCAGGTTCACTAACGTTCGCCAAGGAAAAATCATCGGCAACTAAATGTTACTAAGGGTCTTAAAATCGCCAAACTAATGGGACGAATATCATATAATCTCAAAACGAATGGGGCTAAATATGAGGGAAAAGGGAGTCCAGAGAATCCCTCGTTAACTATCTTACCATTTCCAATAATATTATTATTATGAAGGACGATGCTTCCTCCGTTGAGGCGCCACTGCCACGGCGCCACCACCACCACTACCAGTGATCCGACAATCACACTCGAATATTTTACAGGATTCACACTCACACAATAAACAGGCAGAAAAACACACTCACATATAAACAGGAGGAAATACACACTCACATAATATACAGACATAAATACACACTCACATAATAAACAGGCAGAAATACACACTCACATAATAAACAGGCAGAAATACACACTCACATAATAAACAGGCAGAAATACACACTCACATAATAAACAGGCAGAAATACACACTCACATAATAAACAGGAGGAAATACACACTCACATAATAAACAGGAGGAAATACACACTCACATAATAAACAGGCAGAACTACACACTCACATAATAAACAGGCAGAAATACACACTCACATAATAAACAGGAGGAAATACACACTCACATAATAAACAGGCAGAAATACACACTCACATAATATACAGGCAGAAATACACACTCACATAATATACAGGCAGAAATACACACTCACATAATAAACAGGCAGAAATACACACTCACATAATAAACAGGAGGAAATACACACTCACATAATAAACAGGCAGAAATACACACTCACATAATATACAGGCAGAAATACACACTCACATAATAAACAGGAGGAAATACACACTCACATAATAAACAGGCAGAAATACACACTCACATAATAAACAGGAGGAAATACACACTCACATAATAAACAGGCAGAACTACACACTCATATAATATACAGGCAGAAATACACACTCACATAATAAACAGGCAGAAATACACACTCACATAATAAACAGGAGGAAATACACACTCACATAATAAACAGGCAGAAATACACACTCACATAATAAACAGGAGGAAATACACACTCACATAATAAACAGGCAGAAATACACACTCACAATAAACAGGAGGAAATACACACTCACATATTAAACAGGCAGATATACACACATAATAAACAGGCAGTATTCCAAACTAACATAATATACAGGAAGAAATACACACTCACATTATAAATAGGCAGATATCCACATTAACATAATAAACAGGTAAAAATACACATTCACATAATAAACAGGCTTAAATGCACACTCGCACAATAAACAGGATGAAATACACACACACATAATTAACAGGTAGAAATATCTATGTATCTATCTATTGCCTGACGCCGTGATCCCCGAAGGGGTGGCCACGAACGAACTGCCCCCAGTCAGTCGACGCCCCTCCTCCCAACCAGCACCGCCTTAATTCATATACTTCCTCACTTCATCCTTCCACCTCTCCCTCGGTGCACATCTCCCTCTCTGTCCTTCCACCTCGCTCTCGTACACCCTCTTAGTCAATCTCTCGCTTTCCATACGTTCCATAATTATGGCCGAACCATCTCAAGTTGTTCCTTTTCACACTTTCCAGCACATCTACCTCTACACCACACCTCCTTCTTACTTCCTCATTCGTCTGTCTATCCCTCCATGTAACTCCGCACGCACTTCTCAAGTAACTCATCTCCACCGCTCTCACTCTTGGTCTGAGTCTCTTCCCGAACGTCCATGCTTCGCTTCCGTAAGTCAGTGTCGGGATTACCACACTGTCATGCAAGAACTTCTTCATTTCCATACTGGCCACTCTATTTCTTGTTACTGCTTTCAACGTTCCTACAACCCTCTTCCCCTGTTGCACCCTTTCCCGCACTTCTTCATCCATAGTCCCATCTTTACTCAACACACTACCCAGATACTTAAAAAGAGCTGACAATCTCCATAGCCTGACATACATACTCACATAAACAGGCAGACATACGTGATGGCCAATATTGGACAAATGTTCACTGTCTTTCTCTACTCAACAAACAAGCTATGGTACTCTCTACTTTAATCTGTCTTTTCCTCATCCTATGACTAAACTGCTTCAAGTTCCGTGTGTCCAGACATTTTGACTCTAACGTACGTACGTACCTCAATTTTGGCTATCTGTCACTCTTTCAACTTTTTAGATGACCCTTGTTACAGGCTGTTTTACCTTCTGTTTCCATCATTCACATAGAAACATGAAAGGAAATAGACTCTACCCCTTTGATTATTAAAGTGTAATACTAAATTGGATAAAATCGTGTAATATTAGCTTGAATAAGATGATAGTAGCATCCCAAGTTTTCAAGGAAATAACAGACACTTTCTCGCTCATTGCCTTTTCTATAAGTGCATCAAATCGATGTGTGACATGCAGTTGTGCCTAATCCATTATCCCAATGTAAACTATCCACAACACAAACAATTGTCCAATTATACAGGACATTTATATTAGAGCTACCTCTAATTTGACTCTGAATAGATAGCGATAATATAATTTCACATAATATTCTGATAATCGGTGATTAACTAGCACCCAATCACGAAAAAGTGAAGATTGTCAGCACTGTATAAACTCCACAGATCAATACAATGTAAAATAAGAGTCAGAATTATATAATAGTATTGTACATATATTAGATAGTTAACAAATATATTACTAGAATAAGAAAAAGATAATATTACACATTAATGCAGCTCAATAACAGGTAGTCAAAATTTAAAATAAGGCAAGCTCAATGGATACTATACTCTGTTGCTTTTCAACTGACAGGAAATAGCAAAGTTCACATCAAGATTTTTCAGTAGTTTTGAAGATTTTGTAATGAAATATTATATAAATTTGGTCGTAATATGATGCAGAGACATAGTAGTTTCATATTTGTCCGTCAAATATTGAGAAATTAGCTGCTAAGGGACTCAATTTATCTTCAGTTGAAATAAAACAGACTATAATCATAATTATTCTGCAAATCTTGATACAATAAAACTGATAAACATAATGAATTACTGACATTTCTCAACAAATATATGTTTTCTGTGTCCACTTTAACGTAAACATAATTGCTCACACAAAAGCGCCCGTGGCCGAGAAAATGGTGAATACAGTTCATATCCAGGGCTTCTTTGTTGCAAAACTTGATTCTGAGAAAGGGCCAGAGCCAGTTGAAAGCTCGTCAGTGCAAATGTCTAGGTTCTTGTATGTTTTCCACTTCGAGGAAGTCCTTCAAGCTTCTCACAGGTCACTGAACATGAAACGATAATGTTGTTAGCTCAAAATCGCTAAAATAAACCGTTAATTAATTTAACTAAGTATTTTCTGTATCTCGATTCCAAGCAGTTGTATATATTCCTATGAATGTTGTTAAAAGATACGAATTCCAGCATCAATAAAAACAAAACACTATGTAATATTCAGATAATCGCTAGCAAACGATTATTCCCCTACACTAATTTCACGTTTATTGATTCTAAGCATTCATATAAATGAATATGATTACCCACTCTAGTAGGCGCGTTTTTTAATGGATGAGATGACATAGATCAACTATCTGATAATTAAATTGATAATAATATTATCAATTTCAGGGACATATCTATTATATATTATATAATAGTGATGCCACTTCTCCATCTCCCCAATTAAAACAATGTATGTTCTTACTGAATTTGTTTGGGATTACACAGTGCATCTGCTAGTGTTGGAATAGTTCTCATTATTCGATGATCGCACCATTAGCATATTACCAGATTACTATGAATGTCTCCCGTATATATTTGTGTTTGTATGTGTATGCCAAGATATGCACAGGAGAACAGAAACATACTATTAATATAATCGTTGTTCGTAAGCTGAAGTAAAACATGTCTTCATCCTTTTAATGGAATGATTAACAACAACTATCAATAAAAACATGGGAAAAACACACAAAGCATCAATCAACATACAAACTAAAATCACAGACTCATAACTGGAATCATACTAACGATTTGAACTGGTGGATTTTCAGTAAACTTAACCCATTAAGTACCGGGGACGTCCTTTTCGACATATTCTGGCAATTATTAGAAGATTGTATTCAGCTTAGGGAGGACTTTTAGCCTTCAAACTATCTTAACCAACCCTTTTAACTACCACAGATCCTTCCTGAGCTGCATAATATCGTCTACATTTAATATTGTGTTTACTTAGTTGGCTGAGTATATTGTCGTGTGTTAGAAAGATATGCAGGTCCCGTGTGATTGTTGCGTTATAATGTTGATTACTCTGAAGTTTGTTAGAATGATACGTATGCAGTAATCGGGTTTCGTTAGTTTTACGCTTGGTAAACTGTTCATCAGGTGTTATGTTATGAGGTGTTCAGGTAAACATGGCCACCTCATTACGTAACACCTAATAAACATTAATATTAATATGATAATATTACATAACACCTAAATACACAGAGAATATTACATACCACATAATAAACAGAGATAATATTACATAACACTTAACAAACAGGGAGAATAATGCGTATCACCTAATACACAGAGATAATATTACATAACACCCAATAAACAGAGAGAATGAGAACGAGACAAAACCCTTCCACCCCTAAATCACCCACCCGAGAGAATACAATAGCCAGATACAGACATGTAACTAATAAGAAAAGGTGGTATGAATGGCAGTCTGGTCACCCCCCGCCAACCCTTCCCCCCTATAGGTTCAAATTACAGCCTCTGCCCTTATTGTATTGTCCCTTATCGTCCTCTATTGTCCCTACAGAGCCTTCGGTATGGGGTGGTTGCTCAGGTACCCTATACACTGTTCACACTAACTATTGTCCACTAATTATGACAAGTCTACAGCAGATGTTATGGCCGCTAGTTTTTTGTAACTTAGGAGGGTTGAGGCAAACGGGATGCACATTTCTACGTCTTTCGAAACTCTTAAGAATACTAAATTAAAGCCCTAAATAATAACGAAAAAATATACATATATATTCATATTTATTCACTAACCCACCAATAATTTATAAATAAACCGAATTAATGAAATCAAAGCAACTAATGAATATATGTGGTACTCCAAGGACTCGAACCTAGGATACGATAACACCGAACTAAAATATAGGAAAATCACCACAATAATCCCCCAATATATCGGATCAGCTGGTGGTAAGACGAATTCACATGAACACTATGTTGCCAATAATCTAACTTTACTATGCTTGCTGATACCCATACAAACACGTACTGGTTTACTGCATACACGACATTCTAAAGTAAATGCTGCCTTGTTATTGTTTTCGAAATAGGCGTCTCATAAATATATTGAGTCTTTAGATCAACTCTTCAGATTATATACCATGGATATACGGTAAAATGGCGTTTTATAATTGTTTGTCACACACATATTATTAGATTACAGCTTTGAGAAAAACACTGTCTTTGATGTACTGAGGAAAATGCTTTGTATTTTTCTATACTGAATGTCTATGTTTAATAGGCATTATGATTACTGAGATGTGCACGATATTATTGTGAGTAGTAATTAAACCACAAATTTATATGTTATCGCCATGTTTATATGGATAACAGATAATGATAAAGAGAGAGAGGGGGGATGTGTGTGTGTGTGTGTGTGCGTGTGTGCCTCTGTGTGTGTGTGTGTGTGTGTGTATGTATGTGTGTGTGTGTTCCTCTGTCTGCGTGTGTGTGTGTGTGTATGTATGTGTGTGTGTGTGTGTACCAGTGTATGAACGTGTGCTTAGTAGTGTAGGCGTGTATGTAATGCCTGTGAAGATATAAATATATCACCACCGCTTATGTGTTTGGACTCCAGCGTGTCAGGAACGGCATGGTCGGGTGTACACTGGCATGTAAGTGTGTGGGCTTAAGTGTGTGGGCTTAAATGTGTGTGTGTGTGTGTGTGTGTGTTTGGGTTTACATGTGAGTGGGTTGAGAGAGTTTACACAGACATTATTGTGTGTGTGTGTGTGCGCGCGAGCAGGATATAGCGCGTATATATAATTTTCAACATGAGCATAGCTTAAGGTTATGTGCGTCAGAGAGAGAGAGAGAGAGAGAGAGAGAGAGAGAGAGAGAGAGAGAGAGAGAGAGAGAGAGAGAGAGAGAGATAATCAGAATCAGAAACTTATTTCCAATTTGTTGGGGCCTTGCCAAGCGAGGTAACATGTAGGCACCATGAATAGAAATGAAAGAAGCAGGATCCCCGCCCTAATTTCTTAAGAACTAATTACTTGATACTTAAGTGAAACATATAAAACTACCAGAGCTTGCATCATATACAGTAAATACCAAGTTTATATAACTAACACTATTCACTACCCTCTACGTAGTGCAATATATATATATATACTGTATATATATATATATATATATATATATATATATATATATATATATATATATATATATATATATATACTGTATATATATATATATATATATATTGCACATATTTACTCAGCAAAGGAAAGAAATATATGAAATACAGAACGAAGATATATTGTAGGTATGCAGTGGCGGAATACCAATATAAAAATATGATTAATTAGATACAATTTGGTGGGATAATTAAATAATAATTCAATTCCCGTTAATTATGCTGAGCCGTGATCATGCCTAACGAAAGTTAACATATACAGTATTACCGGCCATGAATATAAGAAAGGGTGAGATAGAACGTTCATAATAAACATATACCCAGTTCATTATAGGTAGGCCAGATAACCCGACGCTAACCTAAAAAAAAAAAAAAAAAAAAAAAAAGTTTATTATTCAGCTGATATGTCTACCAGTTGGGAAAAGTCGATCAGTAAAGAGGTGCGGAATGCTGCAGTTCGTTTGCTCCGGCCCATTCTGAGTTACTAGAGGTTAGAGTTAAGATTTCTAGCGTCATTATTGTGATCAGGCTATAGTAGTGTAGACTGAACTATGCTATAATCTTCACTGGATTCTGATATGTGGTTTTGGTCGTAGTTACATTTCGCTGTGTTTGTTTGCGACACATGGGTAGATTTATTGAATTATAGATAAACATGCAAATGGGTAGAGAGAAAGAGATAAAAGTAGATGGACAGATACATGTATATATGGATAAATAAATATATAAATAGTTGAAAGATAGATAGGGAGCCATATTTAAGGTACACTACGTCAGAACCAAAATGTCTGGATACACGCAAGGTTAAGAGATACAACAGGTTGGAGCATGGGGTCACTCAAACTCGTACCCGCTCGCGCATGACGTCACGAGGAAGGAAGGGTCGGAGGTCACTCGACTGTTTACCATTCATTCTCAAAGGAGCAGCCGAGCCAGCACTATCCTCCGTTTTCTTTTACTTCATACCGTGATGCTATAACTACTGTATAATGCCCTGTGAAAGTGCAGCTCTTCTATTTTAACTGAACAAAATGCCTTTATATTGTCAAGTTGTTGGATGCATTTTGGATGCATTATTTATATATATATATATATATATATATATATATATATATATACAGTATATGTGTGTGTGTGTAGTATGTAGGCTATGAACCGTAAAACCGTGTAACTTCGGAAATTTTTCGAGGTTTTTTAACGATATCTCCTGACTTTAAACACATTATAGAGATATAACTAGGTAAAGTGATGCGTGGTGATAGTGCGCGGTAATCCAGGAAGCCTCCTAAAATTATCCCCCATAATAAGAGAGCTATCCTTATCCTAAAGGACCTAAATGGTGTCCGAAGTCATCTTGAAAAGTGGCTAATTACTTATTATCGCCAATGTCCGAAGTTACGACCCAAGTCCGAAGCGACCTGGTTTTACGGAATGTAATTATTTGTATGTATGTGTGTATACCGGTATATACCAGGTTCAGATTATGCTGTTCAAATTTGATGTCCTCATTACAGAATGGACATATATAGTTTATTTGGAGTCAGTACAACGAAGAATGACCAAAATTATCCATAATATTATATATCTTCCATATATAGAAAGGTTGAATAAATTAGTCTTGCACTCGTTACAGAGACCCATCTCATCCAAATGCCTATCTAATTTTATCTTAAAGCTCTCTATCATTCTTGATCCCACTATAGCACTTGGTAGCCTATTCCACCTATCTACAACTCTGTTACCAAATCACTATTGGCCTATATCTTTTCTGAAACGAAATGTATCTATCTTGAAAACAATTGTTATAGTTCTTTCGCTATCACTGGGCTTTAGTACATTTTTCATGTCCCTTCTATTAATCCCACTAACCCACTTGAACACCTCTATCAAATCCCCTCTAACTCTGCGTCTCTCTAATGAATGAACATAAGAACCTAAGAAAATGGGAGTCTGCAAATTGTATTGTCATTTGATGAGACAACTATAGCTCACGAATGGACTTATGATAAAGCAACTGACACACTTTATGCACCCAAAAACAGAGTACAATGTGCGATGATAAGAGGATTGACGAGCCCTTGGAAACAACTCGTATATTATGATTTTGACACAAGCATGACCATGGACATTCTGTTTGAAATTATTTCTAAGGTAGAAGCAGTTGGATTTTTGGTAGTTGCTATGGTCAGTCACTTAGGACCAACAAACCTGAGGCTATGGAAAACATTAGGTATCAATGTAGACAAACCATTCTTTACAAATCCAGCTGCTTCTAACAGGAATATATATGTTTTTGCAGATGCCCCCCATTTAATCAAACTAATTAGGAACAATTTCCTTGACTCAGGTTTTCAGTTAGATGACGACAAAGAAAAGAATGTCAACAGTGAATGTGTCCGAGAACTGATAAATATGAGTAAACTGGACCTAAAAGCAACCTATCATTTGTGTTTCAATCATATATATGTGAGAGGGGTGAAGCGCATGAATGTTCGCCTTGCGGCGCAATTGCTGTCAGAAAAAACCGCAAAAGCATTAATGTATTTTGGAGAACAGGGATTACTGCTGAGCAAAGACTGGAAGAATACAAGTATTTATATTGCATTGGTTGATTCTTGGTTCGACTTATTTAATTCCCGAAATCCAACAGATAAAAAACTGTCACGAGCGGCATATGGGCTGCAGTTACCCAATCAAAACAAATTACTGAATGAAATGCTTAACACCACAAAGTCAATGCGAGTCAAAGGATAGGGGTAGCTTGTATCAATTTCAAAAAGGAATTATTGTATCGTGCCAGTCTTTGCTCGGTTTATATGAGATGCTAAAAGAAAAATATAACATCTCCTATATAATGACATATCGGTTGAATCAAGATGTATTGGAACATTTTTTGTTTTTGTCTTAGGCAAATAGGAGCTTCAAACCACCAGCATCCATCACCTGTACAAGTTAAGTATCGAATCAAATCATACCTGCTTGGGAAGAACATAGAGTTGGTAGGAAACAATTATAACACTGACAACAAACAAAATGATTCAAGCATATCCGAAGCTGTTTTTTTCTCAAACAGAACCATCACAGTCTACTTCAACTGACACAACAGAAAACCTTGAACATGAACTCCTGTTGTCAGCAGTATTATTTTCTAGTTATGAAAATGCATGCGACTCCAGTGACTATGATACTGAAATTCCAGTTGGTATGTCAAGTACAAATTTATCCCAAGAAAATGAAAATGAAGGTTTGAGGTATATTGGTGGATATATTGCCAGCAAGTTTCCCCAGCATGAATTTCTAGGTCAGAAAGTGTCAGAGGATGACACAACCTGGATTGGGAAAATATGCAGAAAAGAAGGGATGCTTATGACACCCAAAAAGGAATTCTTTGAACAGCTTAAATTAATGGAAAAAATCTGTGTGTGTTTTCATGAGAAAACAGAGTTCAAAGCTGGCAAAAACTCAGTAAAATTATTGTGTAAAGAAATTGTTGGTATGGTGACTTTACCATGGGAAGTAATTAGTTTTTTGTAAGATGCCGAATGTTTTTTTAGAATACGGATTTTAAACAGAAATATGAATGATAATGATCCTAGAAAAACTAAATCTAAAATGTCTAAACTAATAAAATCAGTGTGAAATCCTCGTGTTTATGTAATCCTTATCCCTCTTTGTGCAAGCTAATTATATTATAAGAATAAGAAAATAGAACAATAACCAAGCAAAATGAAGATACCGGGTATAAAAAAATACCGGTACTAATATTAATTAACATGTTTGACACCCCTGGTCTAGTGGCAGCACTTTGGCTGGCAGGCGAGCGTTTTTCTAGCTTTCTTTCTCTTGCCCCACCTTCTGACGTCAACAGGCTGCGCGTGCGCCAACCTGTTGTATCTCTTAACCTTTGGATACACGGAGCTTTAATCAGTTTATGTCATAGGATTATTATGTTTTTAACACCAACCAACTTCAAGAAAAAAAATCTCACATCTAAACTCAATTAATGAAATCAACAAATACATGTGGCACTCCGAGGACTGATGATAAAAATATATATTGAGTGAGAAGGTTCCTTAATAGAGAAATACTACGAACTAAAGTAAATATGAAAACTAGCTAAAATCTTGACATCTGTCCGAAGTTTTGCGAAGTACGAAGTGCGTCGAGAATAAATAGTTAATAAGATAACTTGAATAATTTACGTGAATCGACTAAAAACCCTATCTAGCCTGAATGAAGAGATACCACGAACTCAACAAGTACGAAAAGTCTGTAAAACGTCGACATCCGCGTTAAGTTCTGCGAATTATGAACCTCGTTGAGCCAATTTCCGAAGATGAAAAAGACAAGCGGACCAAAGTTGGGACTGCCTCTAACTTGCACAGTCAACAGGCCCCAGCTAGTGCACCTTCAGGAGGGCTTAGGGTATTTTCGCTGAAGGGTTTATGCGAGTTAGCGCACCATTTTTTAGGGTTTCAGGGTTTTTCGCTGAAGGATGTATTCGATTTAGTGCTCCTTCAAGAGGGTTTAAGGTATTTTCGTTGCAGGATTTATTCGAACTAATGCACCTTCAGGATGGTTTAAGGTATTTTCGCTGAATGATTTAATCGAGCTAGTGCACCTTCAGGAGGGCTTAACCCCTTCTGTCCCGCAACGTCTTTTACATTTTATTCTGGCTATTATTAGAATATTTTATTCAGTTTAAAAAGGGCCCCTCAACAATCAACAGGCTTCGAACTATCTCACTTAACCCTTTTTACTACCACAGATCCTCCTTAAACTGCATAAAATCGTCTAAATACAGCTAGAATATAATGTAAAAGATGTCGCCGGTACAGAAGGGGTTAAGGTATTTTCGCTGAAGGACTTATTCGATCTTAACCCAACATTTGAATCCTATCCTGGCCCTTTTTGTTGATCCTTGAGGCCATTACTGAGGAAGGCGGAAGAGAAATGGGACGGATATAAGGAGAAAGTATGTGGGAATTAGCGGAGGGTGGGTGGTAGGAGGGAGGAGGGGTGAGAGAGGAATAATAATAATAATAATAATAATAATAATAATAATGGCATAGGTAAGTTTATATGTGGGTGCTATTTAGGGGAGATATATATTATGTTTATTTATTTACGTACCTATTTATTAGTATTTTTAGTTTCCTCCCTAGACTTCCATCAAGCTTAAGAGAGATGGTAGGAATAAAAAGAGGGAGGGAGGAAGAGAGAGACGAGAGAAAAGCAAGGTGGAAGGTAGTACAGGGAGGGAGAGAGGAGAGAGAAGCAAGGTGGAGGGTAGCAAAGGGAGGGAGGGAGGAGAGAGACGAGAAGCAATACAACAAAGGTCAAAACTCCCTGCCAACGAAAGGACCGGGGGAGGAGAGTGTATGCAGAACTTACATACTGTTGCCGATCAAACTTTTCGGCAAATATTTGAGGGAGAAGTCTGGCCAATTGGTACATAACTCAACAGATCTGGGCCGCGGGAGTTGTGCGTCCGAGTGTTCCCTCTTTGAATGTGTTGAAGTATAATATATGTATATATTTATTATTATACTTGTTAATATAATTATTATTAACATTATAATTATTATAATTTGTATTAAT
The DNA here is from genome assembly GCA_032716605.1 of Paralithodes platypus. Lineage (NCBI taxonomy): Eukaryota > Metazoa > Arthropoda > Malacostraca > Decapoda > Lithodidae > Paralithodes > Paralithodes platypus. The sequence continues at coordinate 20,868,375 of CM064487.1, forward strand.
ATTATTATTATTAATATTATTTATTATTATTATTTTTATTATTATTATTATTATTATTATCATTATTATTATTATTATTATTATTTTATGATGGCGATGAGGGCTACACTGTCAACCATGATGTTTGTTTATATATCAGTGACTTTAATTTATATGCTGATATTTATTGATGAGGACTATTATATTATATACTGATACTTAAGTTACCCATAATAAAATTAACTTCAAGTGAAAGGAACGCCCTGCACATCATAAACATTTTTGAGGGCTCCCTACTATTAATTTAGGAACAACATTTATGAACAAACCTTCAGTAGTTTTGTATTCTTCTTTGTTTGTCCATTGTTCGTATTATCTTGAAAGACAGGCACACTGATATATGGTTGCAAATATTGCACTGCAATAAAATATAAGCCTATATTTGAGGTAAATATAACAAAAGGTTGAGTATATTCCTGGTGATTAATTTGTATTATATTATATACCTTTTTCATCCTTATATTTTATGGGTTTATCAGTACCAATATACTGTACCATTAAAGTACATATTATTATTGACTCATTCATCATTCCTTTCATAACCATCATGCTTTCAGTGCATAGCGAATACAATGCCATGCCATACGATATTGTTGGCTAGCTGATGGCTCCAGGGAAAACATGTGTGATGATTAGACGTAAAGATAATATTTTAATCGGAGTGTCCATATCCAATAAAAGTTCATAGTGCCAATAAATGCTTATTGTTTTGCACACTAAACACGAATGTCAACTATAGAACAACTCTCTATAGAACAACTCTCTATATAACGTCAACTATAGAACAACTCTCTATATAACGTCAACTATAGAACAACTCTCTATAGAACGTCAACTATAGAACAACTCTCTATATATCGACTCTCTATAGAACGTCAACTATAGAACAACTCTATAGAACGATTCTATAGAACGACTCTATAGAACGTCAACTATAGAATGACTCTCTATACAACGACTCTATACAATGAATCTATATAGAACGTCAACTATAGAACGACTCTTTATACAACAACTCTCTATAGAACGACTCTATAGAACATTAACTATAGAACGATTCTCTATACAAAGACTCTCTATATAACGACTCTCTATATAACGTCAACTTTAGAACGACTCTCTATAAAACGACTCCCTAAACAACAACTCTCTATAGAAAGACTCACTATAGATCTAATCTTTATAGAATGACTCTCTATACGACTCTCTTTACGACTCTCTATACAACATCAACTGTAGAAAGTCTCTCTATGCAATGGCTCTCTATACAACGACTCTTTATAGAATGACTCACTATGGAACTAATCTCTATAGAACGACTCTCTATACGACTCTCTTTACAACGGATCTCTATACAACGACTCTCTATACAACGTCCACTATAGAACAACTCTCTATACAACGACTCTATTGAACGTCTATCTATGGAACGTCAACTATAGAATGACTCTCTATACATCGACTCTCTATAGAACGACTCTCTATACAACGACTCTCTATACAACATCAACTATAGAACGACTCTCTATTGAACGTCTATCTATGGAACGTTAACTATAGAACGACCCACCATAGAACGACAAACTATAAAATGACCCTCTATACAATGACCCACTATAGAATGACCCACTGTAGAAGACCCACTATAAAATGACCCACTAGAACGACCCACTATAAACAAACCTCTATGAAAAGACACTCCATAAAACGACCCTCTATATAACGAACATCTTTTGAACGCATCGAACCTATATAAAACTATCCTTATTGAGCAACCCTCGAAAGAATTGCCCTCTATAGAACGACCCCATATACAACGACCTTCTATAAAAACTATCCTTATTGAGCAATCCTCTAAAGAACGACCCTCTATAGAATAACCCTCTATAGAACGACCCTCTATAGAACGACCCTTAAAAATATACGATCCATATTAAACAACCCTCAACAAAACGACCCTCAAAAGAAAACCCCTCCACAGAACCACCCTCAAAAGAAAAACCCTCTATAGAACGACCTTGAAAAGAACAACCCTCTATAGAACGACCCTATGTAGAGTATCCTTCTATAGAAAGACCCTCTATACAGTAACCTTGTATAGAACAACCCTCTATAGAACGCCCATCTGTAGAGTAACTTTCTATAGAACGACCCTCTATACAGTAACCCTGTATAGAACGACCCTCTATACAGTAACCCTCTCTAAAACGGCCCTCTATAATGTAACCCTCTATAGAACGACTCTCTATACAGTAACCCTCTATAGACTAGTCCTCCATAGAACGATAGAACGTTTTATAAAAATGATCCATTTTGATTAATATGCCCCTCTCTAAATCAACCTTCCATAATATAACCCTCTACAGAATAACCCCCTATGGAACGACCCTCTGTTCAGTAACCCTCTATGAAACGACCCTCTACAATATGCCCCTCTCTAAAACGACCCTCTATAATATGACCCTCTCTAAAACGACCCTCTACAATATGCCCCTCTCTAAAACGACCCTCTACAATATGCCCCTCTCTAAAACGACCCTCTATAATATGACCCTCTCTAAAACGACCCTCTATAATATGACCCTCTCTAAAAACGACCCTCTGTATTATGCCTCTAAAACCACCTTATATAATATGACCCTCTCTAAAACGACCCTCTATAGTCTATAATATGACCCTCTCTAAAACGGCCCTCTATAGAATAACCCCCCCCCCCCTCCCCCATGGAATGACCCTCTGTACAGTAACTCTCTCTAAAACGACCCTCTATAGAATGACTCTCTCCATGTTCCGGCACCCTTTCCCCCTCTCAAACACGCATTATTAAAATTCTCATCTTTTCTACCCAGCCTCTCACCTCTTCTCTCCCGCCATTGCTCTACTGTGAGGGCCCCGGGAGAGATTTGGACCGGAACACCTTATTTTTTTTTTTTTTTTTTGACAGGCCTATTGTACTTCCCTATACTTTGAGGTCTTGGCTGTGTTGACTACTGGAGAGAGAGAGAGAGAGAGAGAGAGAGAGAGAGAGAGAGAGAGAGAGAGAGAAAAATAAAAGATTATTGACAAAATTACCCTATTTTTTGCCTCCCTCTCTCTCTCTCTTCATAATGCCCCTGCCGCTCCTTCCTCCCTTTCTCATCACGTCTCTCACCTGCCAGGCCTATAGTCTCTCTCTCACTCAGGTATTATTAAAACACAAGTGGCTCCCGGCCCTGCGCTGCTACTCCGTATTAAGGGGACAACGCACCCCCCAGCCCAAAATTTAAAGATATTTGTTTGTTTGTCTAAAATGCTTCTTTCAACATATAGGAGAATAGCATAGGAGGGCATAAACACCCATATGACATCCCCCCCCCCCCCACCCCCCCCCCCCCGCCACACACACACACAACCAAAATGTAATATATATATTTTTTTTAGGGGGGGGGGTTCTAAAATGCTTCTTTCTACAATGGAGAATAACATAAGAGGGCATAAACACCCATATGACATCACTATGACATCAATACCCCCCCCCAAAAAAAAAAAAAACACTGACATATGCTTATGATACAGTATTATGATACAGGTTACATATAGAAAAACCCTAGTTTACCCTAAATTACTGGCTAGTTTACATTTTCTTCTAATACCTAAATCAGAAAACTTAGTTTTTATGAGTAACTTAGCCATTTTTTCATGACACACCACCAAATAATTGAGATGTTATATATATTTTACTTTCGTCTGCGATTTCCCACAATCAAATATTGGCAACTTCCAAGTGTAACTACTCCATTGTATTGTATTGGAGCTGCTTGTAAACGCTCATGTTAACACATATTAGTTGTGCCTTCATCATGTAATTTTTTAATTATTGATAAGGTGAAAAACTTGAGTGTCAGGGGAATTCTATTTTTATAAAATTGCGATCGGCGAGACGTCGCGCACGACGTACATGCTATGACCTCGATATCTCATGATGTATTGGACATTTTAAGAAAAACGAAATTACACACTCTTCGTATGGTATTTGAGTATTTACATGTAACAGCAGGTGTCTCTAGGACAAATAATAAAACCGCAGGAAATTGTGACATCATGACGTCGTGACGTCATGATGTCATGACGTACCACATTCTCATGCTCCCACAAAGTCGGCATTGATAATTTGATTATACCCTGAAAGTATCGAGGTGAAAGATATATTTGTTGTTTTATTATTTTTTTTGTGTCAGTGGGTGTGTAGTCAGTCCCCAGATGATGGTTCATGTTTAGGTCAATATTTTAATTTATTTATTATTTTTCTAGTTTCCTCCCAAGACTCCATAAAAAAATAAAAAAATCGATTAGATCCCCCTTCTACTGTAGGTTGATTTTTACATACCGGTATTTCGGTAAAAAAAAAAATTGCCGGCCAAAGGCCGGTTCTTCCAAAAATTACAGGCTTGCTATCGGTCACCAGGACAAAATCCGACACCTAAAATCGACACCTAAATAGGACGAAAGGTCCTAATATTGACAACAAAATTGGGGGAAAGGTCTTAAAATCGCCAAACTAATGGGCCAAATGTCTTAAAATCTGAAAACTAAGAGGACTAAACATGAGGAAGAAGGGGGAACCAGAACTTTGACCCATTTCCCATTAAAAATCGTAGGTGGTACTCTACCCGTTCAATGATTGGGACGCGTTTTAGCGACTGTATGTAGGTTATCCTTACACGACTAGTATCGTTTTGAGGAGAGCTTATATGTTTGGGTCTTCATAAGCTAGTACACTGAATTGCATATCCGGTTAGACAATGTATTTACTCTGACATTTCGCAGGCCAATACAAATAATAATAATAATAATAATAATAATAATAATAATAATAATAATAAAAATAAAATAATAATAATAATAATAACAACAACAATAATAACATCTCCTACGCACTCAATTCGGGATCCGGAGGAAGCGCCAATTCTCCATCCTCTTGGCACATCTTTACCTCTTTATAAGGGTGGAGAACACAAGATGTCTGACAAGAAGAAGAAGTAAAAGAAGAAAAGGTCCGACTACGAAAAGAAGTGCAAATACAACCAGATACAGACAACCTCTCTTTCGGGCTAATTGAGAGGAACTATCAGTCTGAAACAGCGAAATTCCGGAAGTTAGAGAATCCGGATTGTTCTCCGTCTTTCGGACTATAATGTGAAAGAGAGAGAATACAATCTGGTAGATCTGGATCATATTTCCCTCTCTTTCGTATTGTAGTCCGAAAGAGATAGATTACAATCCGGATGTTCCGTAGTGTATTCTCTCTTTCGTATTAAAAACGAAAAAGAGGGAATACAATCCGGATATTCCGGATTGTATTCTTTCTCTTTCGGACAAACAAACAAAAGAGAGGGAAGTGAGTCCGAAACTAAAATCCATTCCGGAAGTGCTTGTATTCCGAATGTAAGGAGTGCAGAAGGGAGGGGTTTCACTGTACTTGTTCCTATTCCCCATTCCACCACACTTGAAAAATTACCCAATCCCTAGTCCCATTGGCCATAACTCTGGGTAAGCATTTCAGGTGTTGAGTTACCATATAAGTATTTCACGGTTTCCTGAATCTACCAGAGTAATTACCAAAACATTATATACGCTATCCCTTGCCATTTGCCATATATATAATAGTTATATATAGAGATATTGTATAGTCCTGTTGATAACTCTACCATTGCTGACTGAGATACATATATATTTTATTAATTTGTTTATTATATATTTTGTTACGTTGTGAGTCCCCTGTATAATAATTGCTGAAAATCTGAAAATATATTGACTTCTAAAGCCCTCCGTCTGATATATATGACAATTCAATTTTTCTGAGTCCCTCATCTTCAACATGTAGTCTAGTGAGGATCAGTAAATAATATATCGAGTCCTTTTTTCCTTTATAATCCTTTATAAATGGTTGTTATCGGGTTTACAGACACGAAGATCTTGTCTCACACGGATTTTACCTCGTGGTTATTTCGATTCACAGCCACATAGAAATTATTCCACATTCACAATTATGTTCAGCTCCACGAACACATATATATTATGACAGGAAAAGGGGAAACAAAACGAGATCCCAAGCATTTCTCTTAATTTCCCAACATCCCCAGTGCCCCTGATGAATACTTCAACTCAACTACTAGTCAAATTATTCATGATTCCCTGTAAAGAATACTCACAAGCTCGGTAATCAATAATTGAGCAGTTTTGCATAGTGTGATAATAAAACAAAAACAAATGTATGTCTGGTAGGGAATTAGAGATGGGAAGAAAATTAATTAAGCAAATGGTCAACGCCAACTCATTGTTCACGGTTTTTCCACCTCATAACCTAATGGCCGAAGCGCCTCACTCATTACAATGTAGTACAGAGGCTATTCTTGTGCAACATGATATGAATGGGCCTATAAACCCGGGATAATCTTTTCCGTTTTCTATTAACTCCGAGTAGTGTTGATCATATAATTACAATCTTCCCCCCCCCCCCTCTCTCTCTCTCTCTCTCATACACACACATACACTCACAAACACACACGCATACACGGTAACAAAGCAAATACGTAATTTATACGCAATAACTATGCGTCGTGTTGTGCCCTTTGAATTCCTAGTTGCTGGATTTAACATGCAGTATTCTTTTCCAACAAAATAAAATAATTGCGCATCCTGTTAGTGATATCCACTAGGCATCCGAACTATTGCTCTACATCTCAACATAGGTGACTTGACAAATAAAGTATCCACTATGGTTGCCGGATTGGGTAATCAGTTAAGGGGACAGTGTTTTATCCCTTCAAGATAAATTTGTAAATGTTTTCGATAGAAACAATTTCCGGCCGAAAGCTGGTTTCTCTTAAAATTGCAGGATCGCAATCGCTCGCCAGGAAAAAACCGACACCTAAATGACACGAACAGTTTCAATATTGACAAATAAAATGGGGCAAAACGTCTTAAGATCACCAAACTAATAGGCCGAACGTCATACAACCTGAACACTAATGGGGCTAAACATGAGGGTTTTCTCTAATGTTTAGTTCATAAAGTACCATAAAGTACGACCCATCTCCCCTTATCCGTTACAGTCAAAGGTGAATGAGTACCTTTCTATGGTATAATATTTCTCTATTTATACCAAATTTCAGATCAATATTTCAACAACTATTGTAACGAATCAAAATGGCCTCATCCCCAGCCTCTGTAACTTTTGTAGAAGAAGGAAGACAGGGGAAGATGGAAGTGGAGGAAGAGAATGAGAGCGAGGAAGGGAGAGGAAAGTTTAACCCCTTCAGCACTGTGACGTAAATTTCATCATATTCTGGTTACCATTAGGCGATTTCCTTTAGCTTATAAATGACCATGTAGGAATCAAAGGGGTAAACTCGATCTCAATAAACCCTCGGAATAACACAGGTCCTTCATAATCTGCATAAACCCGTCTAATTTTAGCCAGAATCAAAGACAAAAAGGCGTCATGGTGCTGATGGGGTTAAGGATGACATAGGGGGGAGTGTGAGGAGGAAGTAGAAAAGGGAGGAGAGGCAAGATTAAGGGGGCGTAGAGAAAAAGAATAGAGGGGGTGGAGAGGTGAACTGGAAGGAAGGACAGGAGAGAGAGAGATAGAGAGGGGGACGGGCGGAACATAGGGGAGTAGAGAAGAGGATAGGGAAGGCAGGAGGTAGGGGGGGGGGGGGGGTGATCCGGAATTATTAAGGGGAGATGGGCGAATTTATTTGATCATTTATGCATCTTTTTATCATTTTATTTGTTTCCTCCCTAGACCTCCATCAAGCTTAAAAAAACATCCATTAGATCCTCCTTCTAGATTAATGTGTACATTTTTCGGTAGAAAAATTGTTCCGGCCGAAGACCGATTCTTCCAAAATTACAGGCTCACTATCGTTCGCCAGGAAATAAATCGACACCTAGACAGCACGAAAGGTCTAAATATTGACAAAGAAATGGGGCGAAAGGTCTTACAAACGACAAGCTAATGAGCCGAACTAATGGGGCTAAGCACGAGGAAGAAGGGGGACCAGAAAAAAGGCCCATCTCGCCTTAAGACAAGGAGAGGAGACGGGAGAGGGAGGGGAAGGAGAAGATAGAGGATGAGGGAGGGGAAGGAGAAAATAGAGGAGGGAGATAGGGGAGGATATGCGGGAGGGAGGTGGGGGGGCAGGAGGGAGAAGATAGGGGAGGAGAGGAAGGGGAGGAGAGGAGGGGGAGGGAGGAGAGGAAGGGGAGAGGGGGAGATGATGTAGAGGGAGAAGATAGGGGAGGAGAGGAAGGGGAGGGAGGAGAGGAAGGGGAGAGGGGGAGATGAAGTAGAGGGAGAAGATAGGGGAGGAGAGGAAGGGGAGGGGAGGGGGAGATTGGGGGAGGAGATGGAGGGACACATCGCGGAAACAAGCGTCCAAGTCTTAGTTGCCAGATGTGTAACATTTTCTTACCTAAATAGGCCTACCCACCTTATAAATCAATTACCACCCTACTCACATATTTGTACTTTAATACGACCTCGCACTGCTCATCCCCTGCATGTCCATTACGCTACAGACGGACTATTTATATATATATATATATATATATATATATATACAAAGTCCGATGTTTTTATTTGAAGCGCAGCGGAATATATATTTGAAGAGGGTATCGTCTGGTGTCTCAATGCTTCACTCCGATCCTATGAGCCAGTGACCCACAAGTGAACGCTTGTGATGTAATGTTTCGTGGTGTTTTGCTTCAGCCTATGTAACATGTTATCGGGGTAGCATATTTATATTTAGCGCGGTATGTCAACGTTCTTCTAAAATGTTAGTTTCCGGTTGATTGATAATGATAGTGAAGCTTTAAGTGTTGTGATTTAAGAGTGTTGTTTGGCGGTGGGATGGGGTTGACCGATTGGCGTTAGTGGTGTATGGCAAGAGAGAATATTTAACTGATTAGCGACATGTTCGTGCATTGTTGACCTTGAACTTCCTCCTCACCCCCCCCCCCCCACCCTCACCCCTTACCTGTCTCCCTCTCTCTCTCCCTCGCCAGCTCTCCCTCCCTCCTTCTCTCCTTTCTTCTCGGCGCGCGTTGACGTATGAATGTTCAGTGTGTGTATTTTTAATTCTTCTCTTCTTGTGCGTGTGTGTATCAGCGATCGAGCTGGCAAGTCGATCGGCGGCGCTACGTGGCCAGTGGAGTGAGAAAGGTAAAGTAAATAAGTGTTCTATTGGTGTTTACAATGGATTTAATTGAGACACATACATTGATAACGAAACCTTCCTTCTTTGGGGGTTGTTCGCGTTTCACCTTGAATTTAAATCGCATAATGTAATAACGAATCCCGCCTTGAGATAGGTGTGCGTTTCATATACTATTTTTCAATTATCGTGAATGTATTCCAATTTTGAAGATGAAGCTTGACATAAGTGATATAATAGCGTTTGATTTATGGCTATCAACATTATGATGCTTAGAGTACTTCCCACATCGCGCTACGTGATACTTTTTCTTTCACTATTTTTATCGTCAAATTTAGCTGAAGTATATTCTGGTCCGATACCGGCTAGTGAACTTTGAAAGGCCATATGTGTTGGTGGGTTATTGATAATGACGGGTGGTAAGATATTAAGGGGGGTCACCAGTTTTTGTTTTATCTTTTTCTCCTTTTCTCTCTTTCCCTCCTGGCTTGTATCCATTGGGCCCCATTCAGCCAACTGTTTTAAGACGTTTATCCCCATCCAGGTGTCGATTTCTTCCTGGCTAGCGATAGCGAGCCAGCATTGTATGGAGAAATCCGGCTTCGCCGGAGAAATTTTTCTATCGAAAAATTTACAAATTTAGCTTGCTGTCAAAACAAAAATATATATATGCTGGTTCGCTACCGCTCGCCAGAAAAATATTGACACCTGGATGGGGGTAAACGTCTTAAAACAGTAGGCTGAATGGGGCAGAATGGATACAAGCCAAGGAGAGAGGGAGAGAAAGAGAAAACAAACGAGGTGGGCTCCCTTAATCCTTCCAGTAATCCAGGACTCGCTTCTTTGTAATTATATTCTTCCTATAGATTGAGGGGAGAGGGAAATTTAGGGGAGTAGAGAAAAGGATAGGGAAGACAGAAGGTGGTGGAGGGTGATCCCGAGTTATGAAGGGGAGGTGGGCGTATTTATTAGATCATTTATGCATCTTTTATTAATTGTGTGTTTCGTCTCTAGACCTCCATCAAGCTTAAGAATACATCCATTAGATCCCCGTTTTAGATGTAATAATTTATAAATTTTTCGGTAGAAAAATATCCCGGCCGAAGGCCGGTTCTTCCAAAATACAGGCTCACTATCGTTCGCTAGAAAATAAATCGACACCTAAATAGCACGTAAGGTCTTAATATTGATAAAAAAATGGGGCGAAAGGTCTTAAAACGACAAACTAATGAGCCAAACGTCATCAAATTTGATAACTAATGGGTCTAAGCACGAGGAAGAAGGGGGACCAAATAAACGGCCCATCTGCCCTTAAGACAAGGGAGAAGAAAGACGGGAGAGGGAGGGGAAGGAGAAGATAAAGGAGGAGGGAGATAGGGGAGGGTATGCGGGAGGGAGGAGAGGAAAGGGAGGGGAGGGGGAGGGAGAAGATAGGGGAGGAGAGAAATGGGAGGGGAGGGGAGAGGGGAGGAAGACTATAGGGGAGGGGAGGGGAGAGTGGGTGGGAGATGGAGGGACACAACGGGGAAACAAGCGTCCAAGTTCTAGTTGCCAGATGTGTGATTTTGTTTTACCTAAATACCCATCTTATAAATCAATTACCACCCTACTCATATATTTGAACTTTAATACGACCTCGCACTGCTCATTTCATGCATTCCATTACGCTACAGACGGACTATTTATATATATAAACAGAGTCTGATGTAATTATTATAAGTGCAGCTGTGTATTTATTTGAAGAGGGCATCGTCTGGTGTCTCAATGCTTCACTCCAATTCTATGGGCCAATGACTCACAGTTGAACGATCGTGATGTAATGTTTCGTGGTGTTTTGCTTCAGCCTATGTAACGTGTTGTCGGGGTAGCATATTCATATTTAGCGCGGTATGTCAACGATCTTCTAAAATGTTAGTTTCCGGTTGATTTATAATGATAGTGAAGCCTTAAGCGCGGTTTTGTGGGGTATTGTTTGGCGGTGGGGTGTGGTTGAGCGATTGGCGTTAGTGGTGTATGGCAGGAGAGAGTATTAAACTGATTAGCAATATTGTTCGTGCATTGTTGAACATTGAATTCCCCCCCTCATCCGCCCCCCCTCCTCCTCCTCAACCTCCCCTTGCCTGTCTCTCTCTTTCTTTCTCCCTCGCCAGCTCTGTCTCCTCCCTTGTCGTTTCTTCTCGGCGCGCGTTGACGTATGAATGTTCAGTGTGTATTTTTAATTCTTCTTTCTTTTCGTGCGTTTGTGTATCAGCTATCGAGCTGGCTAGTTGATCGGTGGCGCTACGTCAGTCAGTTCAGTTTCAGTTTCTATGGAGCTCGTCCTGGAATCTTTACGACTCTGAAGCTCACGATGGCCAGTGGAGTGTGAAAGGTAAAGTTAATTATTTTTTTACTGGTGTTTAATTACAATGGATTTAATTGAGATAGGCCTACACATAGATAACGAAACCTTCCTTCCTTGGGGGATGTTCGCGTTTCACCTGGAATTTGTATTGCATGATGTAATAACGAACCCCGCCTTGAGATATGTGTGTGTTTCATATATTCTCTATTTCAATTATCATGTCTGTACAGTACGTATTCCAGTTTTGAAGATGAAGCTTGAAATAAGGGCTACAATAGCGTTTGATTTATGGCTATCAACGAAGGTTATAATATTATGATGCTTAGAGTACTTCCCACATCGCGCTACGTGATACTTTTTCTTTCACTATTTTTATCGTCAAATTTAGCTGAAGTATATTCTGGTCCGATACCGGCTGGTGACCTTTGAAAGGCCATATGTGTTGGTGGGTTATTGATAATGACGGGTGGTAAGATATTAATCCTTCCAGTAATCGATGACTCGCTTCTTTGTAATTATATTCTATCTGTCTTTGGACAATTGTATTCAATTTAATCAGTTAATGTGGGAATTAAGTGTCAACGGAGACATACTTTAACCCTTTGGCTCCTAGAGGGCCTTCCAAAGCTAAGTAAGATCGTCTAATGACAACCAGAAAAAAGGATCCATGTACAGTACTGTACCACGTGGTTCAACTGCTTTCTATGGCCATTTGTTTCCTTCCTTTAACATAATTTTCTTAACAAAAATTCCTAGAGATATACTGTAGATATAGATAGAGTGAGAGAGAGAGAGAGAGAGAGAGAGATTTGATTTTGCCCCGAGGGGCGAGTTTATTGAGCAGCGCCCCCCATCCTGTGAGGGGACAACCACTAGTAAGGCGATACATACTGCTCAAAGAGCCATTATTCCACTGAAACAACAGCATCGTCGTCTGGTTACATTCATATTTGTGTTTATAAATCAGGTTGGCATTATTCAGATGTGTTATTATAGTTTCCTCATTTAATTGTCACATGGTCTGTATATACGTATCTCGCAAGCTTCTAGTGACTGAATTATTAATTGACAGGTTGTAAATAATAGCACTACAGAACTAGTGCAATCGTATGAGGAGACTATTCATATTTTCATTACATCAATGGTTATTGAGATCATAGTTAGCTGAATACAATTACTGTCAAGAATTGATTAAACACCGAATGAAGCTTCAAATAATGCACTCGTTTCCAGGGACTACCACTCGGAGAGAACATTGAAGTCAAACGGTCGTCAACCAACACTTAATATGCTGAACATAAACTGTGTTTGTTTGTTTATTTTATTTTTTTCCTCCCTGTTCTTTTTTCCTCTTTTTTTTCCTTTAATAAATTGGCTGTGGTTCATCTTCTGTGTTTATTTTATTTAGACTGCTTTTAAACCAGTTGTTGAATCCTAAATTTGGTTGTTGTGCATAATATTCCTTAATTTTCTCTAGAGTTGGGTCTTGTGATAGTTCTAGTTTGTGCCATATTTGTGTTGCTTGTCTATGGAGTCGGACATTTAATGGTAGTGTGTTTGTGTATTCGTGTATTTGTTGTGTCGTCATTGTATAGGGGTATCTTTGGTTTGTGGCGAATCTTAGGGCTTTTTTTTTTTTTTTTTTTTTTTTTTTTTTTTTTTTTTTAAGCGTGTGATTGTGAGATTGAATATACTTAGTGGGTATTTCAAGAATGTCAGGGGGTAAGGAAATGTGAAGAGAGAGAGAGAGAGAGAGATAGAGGTGGGGTAAGAGAAGAGGCGTATATGGTGACATACCTCATCTGGTAACATGAGGTACAGTGGTAAACACGTTCCATTCGCAGCCCCCCAAAAGTAGGTCCAATTAGCGATAGGGGTTGACATATGGATTAGTATGCCTATTGCTGCTTGTTATTCCTTTGTAATCACTTTTAATTATTAAATATGATTTCCTTTGTTCTGTTTCCATCGAGGTATTAGGTCTTGTTGTATAATTATGTATGCATGCATGCACTTTGCCTGACATGCAATGCCTTTGTGTTCGGGATAACTCAAGTTATACTGTATTAAATACGTCTATTCATTATAAGTATGCCTTAAATGTTGACGTCTATTCTCTGTAAATCAAACTGGGCTAGAGCAAATGGGCTGTAAATTTCCACACGTATTTGATGGCTGATTCTTCTCTATCTATCTGACTATAATGAATGGGATAATGAATGTGAGTTGGAGGGTCTGGTAAATACGCTTGGAACAGTGTGCGAAAAACGGAATCTGAAGGTAAATGCGGGGAAGAGCAAGGTTATGGTCTTCGAAAGGGCTGAAGCCACAGAGTGTGAGGTGAAGTTGAACGGTCAGGCTATGGAGATTGTCAGCTCATTTTAGTGTCTGGGCAGTGTGTTGAGTAAAGATGGGACTATGGATGAAGAAGTGCGGGAGAGGGTACAACAGGGGAAGAGGGTTGTAGGAATGCTGAAAGCAGTAACAAGAAATAGAGTGGTCAGTATGGAAGTAAAGAAGTCCTTGCAAGACAGTGTGGTAATCCCTACACTGACTTACGGAAGCGAAGCATGGACGTTGGTGGAGAGACTCAGACCAAGAGTGAGAGGGGTGGAAATGAGTTACTTAAGAAGTGCGTGCTGAGTTACATGGAGGGATAGACAGACGAATGAGGAAGTAAGAAGGAGGTGTGGTGTGGAGGTAGATGTGCTGGAAAGTGTGAAAAGGAACACCTTGAGATGGTTCGGCCATATGGAACGTATGGGAAGCGAGAGAATGACTAAGAGGGTGTACGAGAGCAAGGTGGAAGAACAGAGAGGAAGAGGTAAACCGAAAGAGAGGTGGAAGGATGGAGTGAGGAAGCATATGGATGAAGGCGGTGCTGGTTGGGAGGAGGGGCGTCGACTGACCGGGGACAGAGGTGCATAGGGGCGGTTCGTTCGTGGCCACCCCTTCGGGGATCACGGTGTCAGGCAATAGATAGATAGATAGACTACCCAAATTATATCCCAAAATTATCTCTGCTCAGGTTTATCCCGGGGACTGTGTCAATCATGGTTTTTAAAGTGCCGCTAGTGTGAAAGTTTTGGCTTCAATTCTGACAAAAAAAATCTGTTTACCATATAAAGCAATATTACTGCTCAGTATGTACATATTTTACTAATATAATGAATATGTGAACATTGAAGAACCTGAAAATAGGTGTGAAGAGCATAATTTATATCCAGTGAAAAGACATATTATTGAGACTGGAGATGTGAGTGGAGGTGTACAAGGGAGCACGACATAGGTGTGCTTTTGTTGTTTGCCTGAGGCATACTGAACTCCCAGCTGTCCACCACAAGTGTAAGAGGGAGGAAGGAGAGTGTAGGGGAGGGTAAGTGCACATATTTCTGGTGGGAGGTAGAGAGTGGGAGTGAAATTGGAGGGAAAATGTACAATAAATGAGGAAGGGAGAAAGGTGGGGAGGAGAACTATGGGGGGTGAGTACAAAGGAGTACAAAGGAGTACAAAGGAAATCAAGCAACAACAGATCTAGTGACCCTTCTAGGTTGCTTGTCCTCCAAAACACTGAGGATCAAGTGTCCAAACAGTGGTTTAGAGTGGGTAAGGGAACATTGGAAAGGGAACTACTGCCCTGCCACTAACGTGGCAGGACTAGGAAGTTAGTAGGGGACATATGGGTTAGTAACTGAGGGGAGGATAAAGTTATTCATTTACAAACGCAGTCAGTCGCGGGTTTGATGCGAGATATTTGTCTAGGCGGAATTTAAATGAATCAACGGTGCTGCAGTCTATAACGTCTCGGGGAAGCCCATTCCACAAGTTGACAACTCGATTGAAGAAGAAATTCTTAGATTCGTGCGAGTTAAAAGATTTACCAATAATTTTGCAACCGTTTCCCGCGTGTAATTAGATTGGTCGATAGTGAAGTACTTACTACAGTTCATATTGTCGATGCCTTTGATGATTTTGAACACTTGAATTAAGTCGCCTCTTAATCTGCGCTGGGTTAAAGGAAATAGATTTAATTCTCTAAGACGCTCTTCGTATGGTTTGTTCTTTAGGCTAGGTATCATTTTGGTAACTCTACGTTGAACTCGTTCTAGCTTGTTTATATCTTTTTGGTAATAAGGGCACCAGGATTGAACGCAGTATTCCAGAAGAGGGCGGACTAAGGAATTGTAAAGGGTTAGGATAACTTCTTTGGATTTATGCTCAAATGACCTGCCTATAAAGCCAATTATTTTGTTTGCCTTCTTAACAACTTCTGAACATTGTTGACTCGGTTTTAGGTTACTCGATATTGTTACTCCCAGATCAGTTTCTCTGTTTACATTCTTAAGCTGAGTGCCATTCATCGAATAGTTTGCTTTCTCATTTAGGTATCCGACATGTAGTACTTTACATTTATCCGCATTGAAACTCATTTGCCAAATTTGGGCCCAACATGACAATTTATCTAGATTGTGTTGCATATCGCTCTCTTGTTCTTTTGAGAGTACGCTATTTGCAATTTTTGTATCGTCAGCAAATTTTGAGATTGTGCAGGTGAGACCCTCATCTATGTCGTTGATGTAAATTAGAAGAGAATTGGTCCTAGTACCGATCCCTGGGGTACCCCGCTACTTACATTGGTCCATTTAGATGCCTTACCGTTTATGACTACCCTTTGCTTTCTGTTGCTGAGCCAATTTTCTATCCATTTCAACACACCGTCTTGTATTCCATGCGCTTTTAGTTTTAGCAGTAAACGTTTGTGGGGAACTTTGTCAAAGGCCTTTTGAAAATCAAGGTATATAATATCTACAGCTTTACTCTCATCGTAGAGGTTGAGGATATCGTGGAAGAAGTCTAAGAGGTTTGTTAAACAGGAACGTTTTTTACGAAAGCCGTGTTGAGTATCTTTAAGTATGTTATTTTCCTCCAAGTGATTTACGAGTCTGTCTCGTATGACCGTTTCTAGCATTTTACATACAACTGAGGTTACGCTAATTGGACGATAGTTACTGGGTAGGGATTTGCTGCCTTTTTTTGAATATCGGTGTTACGTTGGCTAGCTTCCACTGATCAGGCATAGTTCCAGACTGCAAGGATTTATTGAATAGTAATGTCAGTGGTTTGGAGAGCTCATTCTTGGCTTCCTTTAGAACTCTAGGCGAGATTGTATCAGGTCCTGGCGTTTTATTTACCTTGAGTTTATCTAAACAATTCAATACTTCTCTCTCTGTAACTGATATTGCTTAGAACATCTGAATTATCAATCTGAATCGGCGATGGTGTAGGGATATCACTGAGGTCTTCTGTTGTAAAAACTGATGCAAAGAAGGTATTGAGGGCATTACTCATTTGTACTTCGTCTTTGGTGTATTCTCCTTTTTCATCGACTAACGGTCCAACAGTTGAAGTAACTACTTTTTTCTTTCTGATATAACTATAGAATTCTTTCGGGTTTGTTTTACTTTGATTCGCAATATGTAACTCTAAGGTCTTTTTACTTCGCTTAATTAACTTTTTGGCTTTGCGTCGTACTCTACAAATTTCACCCGTTCTTCGTCATTTTGTGAGGATTTTAATCTATCATTAGCAAATTTTTTAGCAAGCAGTCAGTTTGAAATATCTTTATTCCACCATTTGGGCTTATTATTATGGCCTGGACGCCGTATTTTCGATGGTATGCAGTCTTGCACTGCTTTTAGGTAAGTGGTTTCGAATAACTTCCAAGATGTATTTATGTCGTTATTGTTAATTAAAAAGCTCCAGTCAGTTTCTTTAAACATAGCTCTAAGTTTATGGAAGTTTGCTTTCTTGAAATTAGGGACTTTTTCGATGCTACTATTTGGTTCGTTACTAGTAAACTTTAAAGTGAAAGTTATCGTACGATGGTCGCTGTTACTGAATTCATCACCAACATTCAAATTCTCTATCAATTCTTCTTTTGTTGCAAGTACAATGTCAAGAACGTTATTACCACGGGTCGGCATTCGAACAAATTGATAAAGCGAACTCTCTTGCAAGTTCGTATACAAGTCATGTCCGGAGTGTGAAGTAAGAGTATCGCCCCACTTGGTCACAGGTAAATTAAAGTCGCCAAAAATTACGGTATCTTGTGAGTTACTTACATCTGCAATTTGTTCGTAAATTTCTCGGTCAGTTTGCACTGATTGAGCTGGAGGTCTGTATATTAACGCAAGTATTATTTTTGTACCTTTATTATTCTTTATTAGCACAAAAGATGTGTCGACGTTCACAATTTGAGGTTTTGACACGAGGGTCGGGTTAAGACTTTCTTTGATATAAAATAAAACGCCACCTCCATTTTTATTTATTCGGCTGTTCTCAAACATTACATAACCGGGAAGTGAATACTCTGCTAAAAAGTCTCTATCTTGTGTATTGAGCCAAGATTCTGTTATGCCAATCACATCATAATTTTCTGTAAACACTAGTTCCTCTAAATCTGAAAATTTATTGCGTATGCTACGAGCGTTTGCATAGAAAACCTTTAAAGTTGCGGTTTTAGAACTCGCAGATCGTTCTTTCATCGAATTTTTGGTTCTGGTCGGATCTACATTTAAATCTACATGTAAATCTACATTTACATCTACATGAGGGAGGAAGGTAAGACACATGTAAGGGATAGGCAGGAGGTGGTGGAAAGGAAACATGCCACTTAATCACATATTGCTTTCATTTCAGTGGCTCTGGGGCATTTTTTGTGTGTTTGTTTTGTGTATTCTTTTCATTGGCAATCTTCCGGAAGGAACGTCACATTCACCCAGTATAACATTCCAGGTGGAGCGTTGCCATTCTTGGGTTAAACAGCGAGTTTCTAGTCCACTATAATATAGCCAGTACCTTAAATAAGTTAATACATGAATCAATAAATACTAAGGGATAGTTTTTAATCCTACATTTTCGTGCCTTGCTTTCATTCACATTAATATCGGGTCTTCCATATATTACTCCTACTAATGTATTATTTACAGTATACGCACCACAATTTGCTTTTCTTGATCTAGTGTCATTGATCAAAGGAATTCAAACTGCCTATAAACCACTCAAATCAATAGCATACTTAGCTTGAGATACGTTATGTGCGATACGTTTTTGTGAGATATGTTTTGTGAGATACTTTGTATTTACTTATATAGATAATATAAATTATATATATATATATATATATATATATTGTATGCATTTTAGTAAGACACGTTTTTGTGAGATACGTTTTTCGTGAGTTACGTATTTATAATAACTAAAATGATAATATCCTGTGGGTTTTTTTTATAAAAAAACTCTGTCTACGTATTGTGATAAACCTGTTATCCTCCGGAAAATTGTGGTGGGTGAGTTAGTGAAGTGAGAGAAAGTAAATTATATGATGGATACATGTTTTTCATGATATGTGTTGCTAGCCCCAAACGCGCGAGCAACTGTGGCTTTTAACCATCCGACACATCTCCTGTTATTTATGTACATCAAACATGTAAAATACAAATAATGTTTATTTTTACACCCTACGGTGGATAGACTACGGATACACCATTCCTCCCCGGGCCTCACACAGTGGCATGGCCCAGTCGTACTGAGCTCATAATATACTTGGAGCAAAATGGCCTTATACAACCTTCACATTCGTACCCAAAGCAATTCAATAAAATATTCCTTCGGCGGATCAGAAGCTCGAGATAAAAGGTCACAGTCAATATGAGAAAAGTCAAGGTACTGGAGTTCTCACTATTCTTGAATTACAGTGTACTGGCTTAATATTCCGGAAAGGTTATAACCTTTGAAGTCATATTTTAACTAACTTCTCGAAAAGGGGCTCCAATCTTAGTGCTATTCTTGACTAACAGTGTGCTGGTTTAATAATCCAATAGGGATGACAGCCTCTGAAGTCCTATTTTAACTAACTAATTGAGAAAATATCACCCGGTTGGTATCACTTGTACCTTGCTCTATGTGGGAAATTTCGAGTGTATTCTTAAACATTTCGACGGCATAAATATTCGCATTAATGAAAGAAAAAAAGGTAGCAAAAAACGTATTTTATAATTTAGAAGTATTACGATTACTACCATTAATACTACCAACACGACTACTACCACAACTACTACCACTACTAATACTTTACTACCAATACCATTACTACCATTACTACTACTAATAATAATAATAATTATAATAATAATTATAATTATTATTATTATACAAATAATTATGCAAAATAATACTGATAATGAACATAAAAATAATGAATGTAGTCAATAACAATATAAAATTCCTATGACTCCGAAAACGAGACAAGCGACACATTTCTAATCTCTCCCTAAACAATGACATGTAGGACTGGGCGTTGAAGGGCGTCCTCTATGGAACCCGGAGAACTTTCGTCTATATGACCTGTCTTTAATAATTATCACCTGGCCACCTCATCCACCCCCCACCCCCCTCCCATCTCTCTCTCTCTCTCTCTCTCTCTCTCTCTCTCTCTCTCTCTCTCTCTCTCTCTCTCTCTCTCTCTCTCGGGTAAAGACCGTATGACCATCTTTACCCTTTTGAAACCATATATATGTACTTGTACGGTATAATATTATATAATTTTATGTACCTATGTTATCTCAATAAAGTCAAATAAAATCTCTCTTTCTCGCTCTCGCTCTCTCTCTCTCTCTCTCTCTCTCTCTCATTATGGGAGGTTTCTTGGGCTCTCGTGGGATCGCTCTCAAACGCCTTTCTTGAGAGTCCTCGGCCGCCTGCCTCTTGAAATAAAAGAGTCTGGGGTCTAGAGTACTTTTCCGCCGTTTTTCCTGAGTTCCCCGTCTCCCTCTTCTGCTTAACCCCTTCTATACCGGCGACGTCCTTTTCACTTAATTTTGGCTACTATTACACGATTTTATTCAGCTTAGGAAAGATGTCTACTAACGAAAACAAACTATAGACTATCATAATTAATCCTTTATAGCTACCCTATATCCTTCCTAAGCTTCATAAAATCGTCTAAACCTAGCTGAAATAAAATACAAAAGACGTCACAGGTATAGAAGGGATTAGACTATACCTCTTTGTCGTATATCCTTCTTCTTGGTCGTCTTAATCTTCTTGTTCGTCTTCTAACGCTTGTTGTGTATATTGTTATTGTTGTTGTTTTTCATAATTTCAATTATCTTTTTCTTCTCCTCCTCCTTGTCCTTCATCTTATTCTCCTTCTTGTTCATCCTCTTCTTCTTCTTCTTCTTCTTTATCTTCTTCTGCCTCTTCTTTTTTTGGCTTCTTCTTATTCTTCTCCTTCTTTTGTTTTCTTCTTCTTCTTCTTTTTCTTTGTCTTTGCAGTTACAGTCCTCTTTGCGTTTGACACGTTTTGAGCCCATCCAGAGAGAATTTGAGCCAGTATTTAGAGAAGTTATTAAGGAGAATTTGTGTTTATTCATTAATTTATGTATTGTTTATTATTCTTATTTTGTTCCCAAATCTTCATAAGTTTAAAAATATACCCGAAAAGACCCCTCTCCCAGTTAATTTTTTAAATTTGTTGTCCGGTTCCTTCTAAATTGCAAGCTCGCTATTGCTCGCCAGGAAAATGTTTACACCTAAATGGTACAAACGGTGTTAAAATCGGACGAATGTCTCTAAATCTTTACACTAATGGGTATATACATGTGGGAGAAGGAGGTTCAGAACGCCCCCCCCCCCCCCTCCCTATTTGAACACACACACGAGCCACTGTATCGGATACATGGATCGGAGCCTTGAATCCGCTACAGGTTATCATAGTATTTATACAGATTTGGCAGTATATTCTTATATTAAATTGTGATTGTGGTTTCTTATAATTATCAGTTTATTAGTTAGATGACTTCACCACTACGTAAGAAACTACACTCGTAATTCAATCAGGTGGATTATATTTCCATGTACTGTTTATAAGATTATGGAGAGGAAAATAACTTATGTGGGCAACTGTACGTGACTAGCTTGAAGATAACACACACAGTCATAATGAAAGATAATATTGTCAGAGAATTAAGGGGATATGGGTCCTTTGTCTAGAACCCCTTCTCCCTCATGTTTGGCCCCATTACTTTTCAGAGTTTAAGATGTGTGGCCCATTAGTTTGTCGATTTTATGAACTTGCGCCCCATTTCTTTGTCAATATTAAGACCTTTCGTCCTATTTAGGTTTCGATTTTTGTCCTGGCGAACGATAGTGAGCCTGTAATTTTGGAAGAGCCGGCCTTCGGCCGGGACATTGGTCTACCAAAAAATGTACACATTAATCTAGAAGGAGAATCTAATAGATGTTTTTTTTAAAGTTTAATGGAGGTTTGGGGAGGAAACTAGAACAAATCTTAAATACATGAAACAAAAATCGACCTAAATACGACCCATCTTCCCTTAATTCAATTTCGTCTCGGTTACTGTGGCTCCGAAACATCCGCCGTAGGAGGAAGTTTTATAAATCCCGTTATCCCCATTAACTTGGCGATTTTAAGACCTTTCGTGCCATTTACGTGCCATTTGTTTCCTGGTGAACGATAGCAAGCTTGCAATTAAGGAGGAACCTGCCTTGGGCCAGTGAATTTTCTACTAAAAAATGCGCAGATTTATCTCGAAGGGGTGTCTTGGGGATATATATACCATATACCGAAAAATGTACAAATTTATTTTGAAAGGGGTTCTAGGGGGTGTAATTTTAAGTTTGATTGAGGTCTAGGGAACAAACTGAAAACCTCCCCTTAATCTACCTCGATCCTATTCTCACTTTGCCTTCCACCTGACCCCTTCCTCCCTATCCCTCCCCAAACCCCACTGCCTATACCCCCCCCCGGTCGCAATCCTAATTAAGCTCCCAATTCACGATATAACTTTTCCAGGAGTTTTAATTTCCGGCATAAAATTAATGTCATTAGTTTGGAAAATGAGTCATGATGCGTTAGGTGATGAATTTTTTCCTGACCCCGCGAACAAATTATTCTCGACACTTTAATCCTTGTAAAATGAATGCCAAGAAGTTGAAGGTACATATTAAAAAACTGATGAAAAATGAGTAGCGACATCAAATATATATATATATATATATATATATATGTGTGTGTGTATGTGTGTCTTTTTATACTCCTAGCCGGACACGAACCAACGACTGTCCATGCTTTAATCCACTACACCACGGCGTGATAAAGGAAACTTAACCTATATATATTTTAAGTGGGGAAATTCTACTTGGAGAATGTATTTCAATTCATCCACTAGTCGCAGGATCCATATTCCAGGATATCATACAGGGATTTTTACAAGTTTACCCACGCAACTCGGGTTATAGAGATTTAATTTTATTCTCGCTCAGCCAAACACGAAAGTCACTAATAACAAGTATATCTCACATATACACGTGAGGTACTAAATGTTTGTTATACTCCCAGCCGGACACGAACCACCGACAGTCAGGACGAGTATCCATGCCGTATTGTGAAATATACTTGATATTAATAACTCTCGTGTTTAGCTGGGCGAGAAATATATAAAATAGATTATCATTAATCCCCTGTTACTACTCTCCACTTAATGTAAAATACACTTTCAAGTTCAGTTTAGTTTCGTTCAAAATGGCCTGATGTTGTTCAATTGTCCAGGCTGCTGTTACCGGTGATACATATTATTGCAGTGTTTTCATTTCCTCTGAAAATGTTAATTGCCACTTTTCCTGAAAAGCAATTATTGTTTTGTAGTTGTATTTCCGTGACCTCAAGTTCCGTCCTTGTAAATATTAAAACTCCTCCCCCTAATTTTCCTGTCCTGTCCTTCCTCCAACCGTCATAACCTTCTATAGTAAGCGATTAATTTCTTGACTGATTATTCCATTTTGTTACTATTAAACAAAACATATGAGGCTTAGCTTTCTGGAGGATCTATCTATCTATCTATTGCCTGACGCCGCGATCCCCGAAGGGGTGGCCACGAACGAACCGCCCCCATGGAGGATATCTGTTTTAATTTCCAAATATTTTGATAGAAATCCATCAACATTTGTGTACATTATGTGCATGTATATATTGCCTTTTGCACTGCTCCCAGTCAGTCGACTTTTGCATGTACCACGTGTGTGTCTGTAAACCTATAACCCTGTATAAAACAAATCTTCTGTTCTTCCTCTGTCCTCTCGTAATTTTTCTTATTTCCTCCACTAATCTTTACTTTCATTAATTTCGAGGTCTCTCCTTGATCATTTCCAGGTCTTCTACCTGGTTTAGTTTCTGTCCATTTCTTAGTATTTCTTCCGTCATTTGGCTATTCTTAAATGTTATTTTAATTGGCCTATCCTTCTCGTTGTTTATATTTGCCAATTCTTCTATACACCATTATTTCTACCCTCTGTCCCCTCCTTTCCGATTAAGTGACCAATAACATTTCTCACAAGGGTTAGTTCTTCTCGATCTTTCTCAATCCTTGATACGATTTCCTTCTCTTGGTGTCCAATTATGATAACAAATTCGTTTTTATCTACAGTGTCTCACAAAATGTTCTCATTTTTACATCAAAGCTTCTGTGTATCATTTCCTCATAAAAACCCACCTTTTCACTGGCTTCAGTCATATTTTGCATTATTTCGTTGTTAACTTGTAAGTCGTCGTGAACTGATTATAGTTTCTCAACTTCCTTTCTAGTTTATTCAATCATCTCTTGACTGTTGACATCTTCAAAATGTAATATCCTGTTTTACTTGCCTTAACTCTAGTGCATTTGGCAAAGCTCTAATTTCATGTAACTGTTTGTCTCTTCTTGTCGTTTGCTTCCAGGCTGTTGCTCTTCTCCTTTACCGTTGTCAGTTCAGCCCTAGTCCATTGCTTCACTTGGTTCATTTCTGACTCCAAAGCAGACATAGAGTTTTTCAACACTTCCGTTTCTTCCTTAGTTTCATTCCATTCCTTTTATAATGTCGTTTTTCGGGCTCTCATTGCTTCAAGTGCATCCGACTCACCAATTCCCGAAGCTTCGACTCCTGCCTGGCTCCAGGTCTGCCTCCATCCCTCCGTCGCCATGTTTACTCCGTTCACTCTCAATAACTGGCTATTTTCCCTCAAAACCCACGGTGTGGCACAAAGTACAACATTGGATCACATACCTTTAGTATTAAGATAATCTCAGCAGTCATGAAAATATATTTTGCGAAGCACTATTTATCTCAATCCTGATTAATTTCCACAATTATTAGCGGAGGTCGAAGTCCGACGTCCACTCCCTTCTCCGTCTCAACTGTGTGTGTGTGTGTATGACCGGCAGTGTTCGTGCATTTGAGTGTATGTATGTGTGTGTCAAAGTGCATGAGTATATATGTATGTGAGTATGTGCATTTATGATAGTGTGTGTGTGTGTGTGTGTGTGTGTGTAAACATGGTGGGAGTGTTGATGCATGCACTCTTGTATGGTGTGTGACTATGTGGGCGCGCATGTGTGAGTGTGTGTGTGCGTGTGTGGGTATGTAGTAGGCAGGAAGCTAATTTAGAGGAGTGCAGGCAAGGTGATATATGGGAAGTCTGGAGGAGATTTGAGATGCATGCAAAATGAGCGTGCAACAAGTATACGCAGGGAAAGAGAAGGGAACCATGAAGAAGAAGATGGAGGAGGAGGAGAAAAAATAAATAGAAGAGGAAGAAGAAAAACAAAAAGGGGGATGTAAATTAAAAAGCAACTGAAGTAAAAGAAGGAGGAAACAAGAAAAAGGAGGAGGAGGAGGAGGAGGAGGAGGAGGAATATACAAAGGAAATATAAAGGGTTTAAATACTGCAACTGACTTATTGGTCCGTAAGGGGCAGTTTGCATATCTACACTGCTAAGCAAATAATTATTAGTTGGACAACAATGTAATACAGCAGCTGGAGGGCTGCAGTATCAAAAAACAGATATGGAATTTCGGATAGGATAAGATGAAAAGAGATTGAAGGGGGGTGACCTGTTTTTTTTCTCTTTCTTGGTTTTATCCATTTGGCCCCATTCAGCCTACTGTTTTAAGACGTTTATCCCCATCCAGGTGTCGATTTTTTTCCTGGCGAGCGATAGCAGGCCAGCATTTTATGGAGAAATCAGGCTTCGGCGGAGACATTTTTCTATATTTTTTTTTACAAATTTAGCCTGCTGTCTAACTCATTATCCAAAATATGGTGGCTAACTATCGCTTGCCAGGTATAATACGACACCTGGATGGGGAGAAACGTCTTAAAACAATAGGCTGAATGGGGCCGAATGGATATAATCCAAAGAGAGAAAAAAAAATCAGGTCACCCCCCTTAATCAACGATATATTCGTAATAGCCGAGTAATCAAAGTCAACTTAACAAAACGGTCTATAGGTTGGGCTACACATACATATATTTTGGCGTAAGTACTAGTAAATATGGTAATTTGACTAATGCTTCATATAAAAAAAACACACAAAGTCACTCATTAATTCCAAAGTAATTATTAAAGGTAGACACTGGTACCAAACGTTGCAGATGGTATTGCACGCATGCAGCAACCTTGTGTGGAATATAACAACATACCAGCCTTGGGAATACCATTATCCCGTTGAGTATACGATGATGCCTTTGTGTCATTATTCAGACCATCAATAGACGATTGTATTCAGTTTTGGAAGGACCTGATGGAGTCAAAGAGCTAATCGAGATAATATGTACTTCTTATATGTCAGGTAGTCCTATTATGCTCCATAAAATCTTCTGGTGTTTGGCGAACACAAAGCAGAACGAACTATTTTATACTGAAGGTGTTAGTAACTGAAGAGGAAATGTACTGTACACTATCGATGCTATTTACAAATATAAAAATGAGAAATGCAAAAGAGAGAAATTAATAAACTAGTGGGTAGGTTAGGTCTGTTTATTTCGTTTGCCATTACTCTGCTTTATTACTCTATAATAGCATAAACACATTTAGCACTGGTCCAGTTGGAAATATTGCCGGGTGTACAGTCACTTATCTAAATTCCTGGACCCCCCCTCCCCCTATATTTTGTTTATGGAATTATAATTATCTGGATTGATTTTTGGATGAAACTTGCTTTTCAATAAATAGTATATATAGTTTTGTAATTGATATATAGAAAATTATATTCATAAATTAATTTCAAGAATTATTCTTCCATAATTATAAATAGTTGAGGTCCACGAATGTTTATGAGTGACTGTACATCCATTATGACTCCTGGCTGTTTCCCGTCACAACGGCCCAACTTCTCCCACTATCTCAAACAAACAAGCCATATCATTTATTCTCGCACGTTTGTCTACCACAATTCCCTGTTTCATTAGCTCTTTTTCTCGATTATCGCTATATCTTGTAATAGCTTGCTAATTTTGATCTGTTTTGTTTTGTTTACTGTTTCCATTATTTATTTCATGAATTGAGGCAGTATTTATTGACAAACCCTAACATTATCGGCGGTAATGATTAAAGTTGATCGCCTAAAAGTAAAATAGGTATATGACAGGGTAAAAAGGTCCCGTTCCTCGTCCCTTGACTAAAAAAAAAAAAAAAAAAAAAAAAATACAGTTTTACCATAACTTTAGCAACCTAATATGATACACTTGTCCTAAATATTTGAGTCATGAAGCATTGTTAAAGTACTCTCATTTTAATAACTATATCTAATAAATATATAATTACTATATATAATAATTAATTAGCGTATAGCGTCTATAGCGTGGCTAGGAATAAGGAAAACAAATATATAGTATTTACCATTGGTATTAACTCCTTCAGACATATTATGTTCCAATAAGTCCGAGGCGGCGGGAGCCCCGGGATCATTGCCACTGCCTCGCACTACACTCACAACAACACTGCGGCCGTTAGAATTATCGGAGGAGGCTGAGGTTGCCACCAACGGTTTTATCGTAAGCTAACTTATCGGACTTACTGAGCTCATATGACGCAAAATCGCGTCATAAACTTATTGGAGAGGCATGGAGATAAGTCCATATGACGCGATCGCGTCATATGAGTTTTTGGTTATAAGTTCCATATGACGCGATCGCGTCATATATGTCTGGGGGAGAATGATGGGGATAGTCTAGGAAAACAGTCCCAAGTCGTGAGAAAAAAAGAACAAAAAAGAAAGAGAACAAGATTGAAAGAAAAGAGCGAGCAATAAGAAACAACTAAATGCGAGAAAAAGAGAGAGAGAGAGAGAGAGAGAAAGAGGCGTGAAGTATGTTTTCCCAGGTAAAAGAAAAAAGCATGTGAAGTGCGAGGCGAATTTAAAGTGCTGTGAATGAGGGTGAAATATAGGTGTGTGTCTGGGTCTGTCTGTGTGTGTGTGTGTGTGTATAATGTACTGTATATGTGTGTGTAGAGGGGGGAGTCTATTTGTGAGCCTTTATGTGTGTGTGTTGAATTATTTGTGAGCGTGTGTGTGTTTTTGTAGGTCTATTTGTGAGCGTGTGTGTTTATGTTTAAAAGGTTTGAACAGTTTTATTTATCACTGGCAACCACTGGTGAGTTAGGTGTAAATAAGTACTAAATTACAAACATTATTATTCAAAGACGACACACACACATTTAAATAACCTGCTACACAAACAATAAGGGGCTGTTCGGCCAGGCAGCCTAGGGAACAACTACTACTACTACGACTACAATAAGAACAATTAAGTACATTTCATAGGGACTATATTTGATCTAATAAACTTAGCTAAAATAAATAACACTGAGCAAGTCTAGCATTAATATATTTGCGGTATTCTAGGACCGTTCACATTAGTATAAAAATATGTCTTGTATATTTTCTTCTGACTTGGTTAAAAATGGACAAATAAGCAAGAAATAAATTCATCATCAATATCAATCTGGTTGCATAAATTACCAATTCGGTGTTCCAGAGCAATATTATATAAATTTGTGTTCTTCTAACAACTGGCACATTATGATTACCACACATGTACGCGTAAATCCAAGTTGAATATAGCTTAAAGTGTTGTACTGTATATTCCTGTATGTTTGTATGGCTTGTCATTAACCTACAGTTTGTGCAAGATAAATCATGATTGGCTTCCATCCCACCATCTTTGTTTATATAATATTTGTATGTCAGAAGATCTTAATCTAAATGCCTCCCTAAGCCTGCATATGTTTGTTAATTCTGCAAGTAAATTAGATAATCCATCACTATTCAATTAATCTATTATTTGGTCTAACCAGGGGGATTTGTATACCTCCATTGTATGCAATTTTTCAGTTACTATGTGTGAACTATTTGATAGCTTATTTTCATTACCATTAGCTATTTTGTATCAACAGTTTATCATCCTATTGTCGATTATTTCTGCTGGATTCCGAAAATCAGTCTCCCCATATTATGTCATGCACTTAGGGGTTGATTTATGCAACTTTATGATTCTTTTAAGGAATGAGTTACAAGTCACATTTATATGATGAATGTTCCTATATCCCTAAAATTCACTTCCATAAAACAATATTGATCAAGTAATTGTTTTCATATACGTCCAAGCAGATATTAAGAGGTAAGTCTATGTTATTTATCTTCCTAAATAATCCAAAGGTGGCTCTTTTGGCTTTGAGAAATGTGTTTGTGCATATCTACTACATGAATAAGTTCTTTACCAAACTGAAAGGTTTGATAGTTCCTTGCCTTCTCTTCTGAAAAATAAGTGACTTTCGTTTTACTTGTGTTGACCTGTAAACAACATCTATCACAATTTTCATGTATAGCGTCCATAGCACCTTGCAATTACTTGTGAATTTTGTCTATTTGTGTGAGAGAGAGAGAGAGAGAGAGAGAGAGAGAGAGAGAGAGAGAGAGAGAGAGAGAGAGAGAGAGAGAGAGAGGGGGGGGGGGGTGGAGGGACTGGAGTAGAGGACAGATGTGTAGGTGAGGCACGACTGAATGAGACTGGTGCGTGATCTGGGTACGAAGCATAAGAGACACAACAACAGCAACGTCAACAACAACAACAGAGAGAGATAGGGAGATCTGGAAAAGGTTGAGGTATTTCGTGTTTCTTTAATTAGTATCTAAGTGAACTGATTATAGGACATAAGTTATAATCGCATTTTTCCACGCATTTGGGTGATTGTATTAGTGCTTGTTTGTGAACGAGAGAGAGAGAGAGAGAGAGAGAGAGAGAGAG
The DNA here is from genome assembly GCA_032716605.1 of Paralithodes platypus. NCBI lineage: Eukaryota > Metazoa > Arthropoda > Malacostraca > Decapoda > Lithodidae > Paralithodes > Paralithodes platypus. The sequence continues at coordinate 20,898,103 of CM064487.1, forward strand.
AGAGAGAGAGAGAGAGAGAGAGAGAGAGAGATAATAAGTACCGCCAATAGGGATGTACTGTACCTGACAGCTGATTTGCATATCATCACGTTGTAACGCCACAGTGCTGTAGATCTACTGTCTCGCTTGTGTGGTTGGGGTGCGCGTAAATTGGCAAGGAAAAAATATCCTTGGATATTTCTTGTATAATTCTCAACACATATACAATTACACCACGTCGATTTTTGTTTTCTTATTGAACCCTTAAAGCCAAGTTCTGAAGCATTTGGCATATACGAAAGCATTAAATTGTCTCGTTTGCGTTCGGTACTGATTCAAATGGGTGAATAGGGATTATGTTCTTAACTGTGCCGTACATGAAGCAGAAAATGAATGATTAGTCACCCATATAGATTTACCTTCAGCGTGTTGCATTTCGGTATGGTCCTATCCAGAGTGAGGTTTGGCATCCTCTACCCAACATTAGCCGTTTCTGTCTGTCTCTTTTCATGTCCTATTTTTCCTTCTAGGGGCAGGGGCTAGGAATCCTCCTCCCCTTTTATAAATTCTCCTACTTGACGAGAGAGAACGCGAAAGTCGTCCCGGAACCTAAGAATTGGAACTTTGAATTGTATTTCTGTTCGGCCTCTGTCTCAAGTCGGCCACCCCCAGCTATGGCGTATGTGCCTGAGTACATACATGCATACATACATACATACACGAATAATATGATATTATACATTATAGTTGTAGTATCTTTAAATTAATGTCTACTATCAATATTGATTCATATTGATCGGTCATCAAGCACATTTTCCTGAGTGGATATATTACCAAAATAAATTGTTCGTCCTAATAAAAGAAGGCATTATATACCCATTCTAATTTGAATAAAATCGTCTAATAATAGCCAGAAAACAGACAAGAAGTACATCATCGCATCTTGAAAGGGTTAACATTACATTGCCATCATGGGTGTCCGTGAACTAATGAATTTCACTGTACTTACACTTTACACAAATATGGGCATAACAAGGGCAATTAACGGGAGGTTTTCTTTTTTCTGGACCCCATTAGTTTTGAGAATTTAAGATGTTCGCCCTATTAGTTAGCGATTTTGGAGCACCAGTTATTTGCCAATAGTTAGACCATACGTGTCGAATTACCCCTGGCAAGCGATAGAGAGCCTGTAATTTAGGAGCAACCGGCCTTCGCCCAGTACAAATTTCTACCGAAAATTGTACGCATTTATCTCGAAGGGGTGTTTGGGTTTTCATTGTTTAAGCTTAATATAGTTCTAGGGAGCAAACTTAAAAACCCCATATTGTGTGCTCCCTTTTATTCAGTGTATTGATAAACCAGTTAAATACAAGGCAAGAATCGATATATAATAATATACTCAAAGTTAAATCACTATCATTATACCTAGCTTGATCGATTATATACCTCTTTTTATACATTTGATTTGTTTACACTGTAGGCTAGATTACCACAGCTTGGCCCATATTTTTCCATCTCTCTCTCTCTCTCTCTCTCTCTCTCTCTCTCCATCCTTTGCCTCTCCCCTTTATCCAATGTTTGATCCTATTTCGTATTTTCTTTGCACCATCTCCTTCTTGTTTCATCTACCCAGCTTACTTTTTCTAGTTAAGAGGTTTTTCTTGTATTTTTCCGTTCTTATATTCGATGTATGTTTTCTTTGATTTGTTATACTCATATGCACAATATACTTTTATATTCATATTGACCTGTTGAATAATATAACAATTTGGATAATAAGTAAAGCTTATATGTTTATCATGTACCGGTAATTGTATTTATTTTAATTAACATGCATATATATTTGACTTTATTTTTGTTTTTGTTTTCTGGCCATATCACGTCTACATTTTAGAGCTTTTTAAGCATCATACTTCGTTTAGCAAAATCATTTCATGATACTCCAAGTTTGAACAGTATCGTAACATTGAAATTGCTATTTAGATGTTCTTGCATGCTTTAAAATTAATGTATATTATGTATATTTTTGCCTTGTTTTCCTCCATGTCTTCATAAATCTGTATACTGTACTTTATATTTAATCTGGAGATCCGGCTCTCTCTCTCTCTCTCTCTCTCTCTCTCTTATATTTACACTGACCCCTACCCCTCCCCTTCTCTCCCTTGATACAGTTATTAATATGCACGTCCACGCTCGCTCATTCCGGAAGAGGAGGGTCCGAGGAGAGATAAACAAGAGGAAGGAGAAGGATTAAGCCGGTATCACACGAGAGCTTATATAGTCAACATTCGATAATCAAAACATTTCTGGCAACATTTCTGAAATATTTTGCTCTGGTATCGGAAACTAGACTGATGATAGATGAATTTAGGTAACCGAAATATATTAACTGTTGACCTCATAAGCTGCCAAACCAGTGTTGAGGATAAATTTTGAGGAAAAAAGCGCTCGTGTGATACCGGTTTTAGCACGGCCAGGGTGTCAAATGCCGGTTGTTGTTGTTGTTGTTCCCCAAGCTGCCTGGCCGAACAGCCCAAATGCCCAATGCCCAAATGCCGGTATACAGCAACGGCTTAAGGTAGCCCACCTCGCTTTTTCTTCTCTTTCTCTCCCTCTCTCTTTGGCTTGTATCCATTCGGCCCCATTCAGCCTACTGTTTTAAGACGTTTACACCCATTCAGGTGTCAATATTTTCCTGGCGAGCGGTAGCGAGCCAGTATATATTTATTTTTGTTTGGACAGCAAGCTAAATTTGTACATTTTTCGATAGAAAAATGTCTCTGGCGAAGCCGGATTTCTCCATACAATACTTGCTTGCTATCGCTCGCCTGGAAGAAATCGAGACCATGATGGGGATAAACGTCTTAAAACAGTTGGCTGAATGGGGCCGAATGGATACAAGGTAAGGAAAGAGCGAAAAGGAGAGAAAGATATAAAAAAAAGCCGGTGACCCCCCTTAAATTTAGAGCGTGACTTTTAATTACTGGCGAGCCGGAGCGAGAAGCAGGCTTTGTTTTCCTGGCGACTGATAGCGAGCTAAATCCAGGGTTTAGAAGCCCCCTGACCTCCAACTTGCTTAACCTCCCACAAATATTAGGGGGTCCACATCTCAGCGGACAATAGGTGTACCACTCACGTTAGCAGCATCAGAGCAAAAGCTAATAAGGCCCTGAGCTTCCTGCGCAGGAATCTCGCTAAGTGTAACGCACACCTTAAAATTCTAGCATCTAACACACTTGATCGACCACACTGAGAATATTGCGACACCGTCTGGGATCCACACACTCACAATAACATAAAAACTTAGAGGCCATACCAAACAAAGCTGCAAGGTGGATCAGACGTGATTACTGACACACTACATCTGTCACTTTGCTCAAACAAAACATTAAACTAGACCCACTTTTTTTTTCTATGTGGATGAGGGAGACAAAAGGCAAAATTGCCTGTAACTAGTGCCTCCTTCAGAGTTGAAAGAGCGACAGGGCCAAGATCAAGGAATGTTCGAGCCAAAATGCCTGGACATACGGAGTTTCAAGCAATTTATGCCATAGGATAAGGAAAGATGGATTCAGGAAGAGAGTTTTAGAGCGCAGTTGTTGAACTAGAAAAAAATACACAGACAACATATGCTATTTGAAATCACTAACAATGCATTAGGTACAGACAAACATATACAACTACACCCTGCAAGTAAACGATTTACGAGACACAGCCACAACCTAAAATACGACACCTATCAGGCAAGCACAGGCATATCTAGATTTTTTTTTCTTTCTCTGCAGCATCCAAGAGTGGAATCATCTCCCATTTCATATAGTTAATAGTCACACTCTTGATTCTTTTAGAACTATGATTACCAATCATTACATCCACAATCCTGATCCTTTTCCTGATCCTGTCCCCAACCACTAGTCCCCATGCATAACTCCAGCACATCATGCCGCCCGAGAGCGGCCCTCTGCGAATCCCACTTTGTAAACGTAAATATAAGTTTCCTACAGTTGGGTCAAAAGGAGGGATAATCAAGAGATACAAGGATTATTACAGTTAGGGTGTGAAGTATCTGTATATTTATACATGGATGAGCGGGAGAGATTGATGGAAAAAAAGCTAAAACGACATAATGAGAATGATATACAGAGTGACGCAGAGGGCAAACCTAATCGGCCCTTATAAATAATTCACACGCATAATTTAATACTTGCATGTGTGTGTGTGCGTGTGTGTGTGTGTGTGTGTGTGTGTGTGTGTGTGTGTGTTTTATATTACAGTATTGCTTAGTATTGTTTTTCTATCCATCGTGGATTGTGCCGAATACACATTTGTTTTCTTATGTGAGTGAAGGAGACAAAAGGTAAAGCTGCCTGTACCAAGTGTTTCCCCCAAAGTTGAAGGAGTCACAGAGAGCCAAATTCAAGGTACGTTAGAGTCAGAATGTCTGGACACACGGAGCTTATTAAAGCCATTTATGTCATAGGATGTTGACTTCCATGATTCGGTGTTCTTTTACCTGGCTATTAACTTTTACGTTTTCTATATGAACACATTTTCACTTTACCTTGTTGCATAAAATGCATCAGTGTTTACAGTTCTGTCACACACTCACACGCACGAATGCACACAAACACACACACACACACACTCTCTCTCTCTCTCGCTTCGCTCTTGTTTCCAGCACTATAAGGTAATATTTTGATCGACAAGAAATAGTCCAACCTAGACATACGACACTTATTCCACCGATTGGAAGAATACAAGTAGGATGACTGGTTGAGAAACGTGTAAACCTGGAGGTAAAATCAATGAAGTAAACATAGATATGGCATGTATATCGTTAATTATAACAACATGTTTATTTTAGATATGAATGTAACACAGAACCTTGGTTTGAAGTTGGAGCTGAAAAGCTTTAGCACAAATATATGTGGAAACTGCTTCACGTGTAAGAGCTGTTCTACCTGGAACCAGCTTCCTCAGCATCTGTAAATAGTTTTTCGATTGAACAGTTTAAGTAAAGGGTTGATAGTGTGCTGAATACTGTTTTAATTAAGTATGGCTTTAAACAATGTATATACAATATCTTCCTGGAATGGGCTACAAGGTTTTTAAGATACTAACTATTCCTTCTAATTCCTTGCAACTCTCTTTCACCCACCCAAAGCACTCACCGAAAGCCTGAAAAATGACTGCCCATCGCTTAGGCTAAAACCCCTGCGACCCTCTTCTTAACTATAACATCGGGGTAAATGCTGTACACTGAATCTTTCAGGCCTTTTACCACTTGCATTTGAAAAGGGAGATTAAACTCGGTAGGGCATTGGAGATTTAAATGGGAGAGAGAGAGTGAGGGTGATTGTATGTAAGATACATATAGATACACATTACACACACACACATATATACTGTATATATATTTATATATTTATTTATTTATTTATTTATTGCATAATGAGAGAGAGAGAGAGAGAGAGAGAGAGAGAGAGAGAGAGAGAGAGAGAGAGAGAGAGAGAGAGAGAGAGAGAGAGAAGGGGGAGGCAAATAGACATGGAGTTAATATGCAGGCATACATGAACAGAAAGACGGACATCGGGTAACTGAATACACTAGCAAATGAAAAAAGATATTTGTACTCCTTTTTTAATTTGGAAAATATAATGTTCCTCTGCTAATGAGAGCTTTATTACCTCATATTCCGGTAATCATGTCACTGTGATTTACCTGATACTATTGGCTGAGAGTATTAAAAACAGCTACACAGACAGACAGATGTATTTGACATAAAACACAGGTATGTACACATCTAACCAGACAGTTATACAGACACACTAACACATAGGTATGTAGGCGCACACATAGAAAGGTAAATAGACACACAAAGAGACATTTAGTTATATATACAAATTGTTAAATAGGTACGCAAACAGACATAATTTAATAGACACATAAAGATATAGGTTCGAGTCCTTGGAGTGCCACATGTATTTGTTGATTGAATTAATTGAGTTTAGAAGTAAAGTCGGTTGGTGGAAAAAAAAAAAAAAAAAATATATATATATATATATATATATATATATATATATATATATACAGTATATAATAATACACACATGCATACAGGTACATGGACACTTAAACAAACTTGTACATACATACATTAACATACATGTACAGTATATAGACACACAAACAGACAGACAGACACACAGCCAGTCAGAGTGAGAGGGTATACAAGAGCGAAATATTGAACGAAAAGAAAAAGCAATAAGAGACAATTAAATGCGGGAGAAAAAGAGGTAATATGACAGAGAGAGAGGGGGGGGGGGTATACCAGCAACTATAAAGAGTAACAGTGGACCGCAGACGATCCTAAGGGGTGTCACCTGCTTTTTTTTTATCTTTCTCTCCTTTTCTCTCTCTCTGGCTAGTATCCATTCGGCCCCATCCAGCCAACTGTTTTAATACGTTTATCCCCATCCAGGTGTCGATTTCTTCCTGGCGAACGATAGCGAGCCAGCATTGTATGGAGAAATCCGGCTTCGCCGGAAAAGTTTTTCTATCGATAAATTTACAAATTTAGCTTGCTGTCAAAACAAAAATATATATATGCTGGCTCGCTACAGCTCGCCAAGAAAATATTGACACCTGGATGGGGTTCAACGTCTTCAAACAGTAGGCTGAATGGGGCCGAATGGATACAAGCCAAACAGATAGGGGGAGAAAGAGAAAAAAAGCGAGGTGGGCTCCCCTAATGCATGGGGAGTTGCTTGTGAATTCCAAGATTAAGGGGCTACAGAGAATAGAGGGAGGGGAATAAGAGAGAGAGAGAGAGAGAGAGAGAGAGAGAGAGAGAGAGAGAGAGAGAGAGAGAGAGAGAGAGAGAGAGAGAGGGGGGGGGGGAGAGAGAGAGCAAGCACGCGAGCGAGAGCGAGAGAGAGCTACACGGAACAGTATAGTATCTCAAATACCTTGTGGGACCCTCAGAGTGTGTGGTACGTATATCCGAAGTAATCATCTTGGGTATGGAGGCATGCATTCCATTTTCTTTCTTTAAGTCTAATGCAAAAAGATTGCTTGTTCTACTGTTGTTCACATTAAGGAGAACGCATTCAAACAGTACTGTCGCCTTCAAACTTAAGAATCTCGTACTGTCTATGTTTCTGCCTGGAATCAAACAAATCTGTACTTTTACTTGCTAAAAACTCTTCATCAAAAACAAATGCTCTGAAATTTCCAAATCTAGCTCTTCCCAAGTCTTCTGGCATCTTGCCAAAAACCTCTCCAATAGTTTTGCTTCCTCATCTTTCCCTCCTCATTGTCCAATTTGATGGTACCACTGTCATTTCTTCCTCTGACAAAGCTGAATTCTTCACTCAAACTTTCACTATTAACTCAACCTTGGATGATTCCGGTGCTATTCCTCCCACTCCACTCCCCTCTCTCTTACTTTTGCCTAGTATCCTAATCTTTTCTAAGAATGTACTTTCTGCTCTCTTTGAGCTAAATATTTAGGTGTACGGAACAGATGGTGTTCCTACTAAAAAACTGTTCTTCCTTGCTGACTCCCAGCCTAGGCAAACTCTTCCATCTCTGTCTTTCCTCTAACATCTTCCATTATTGTTGGAAGTTTGCTTTCATTTAACTTGTCCCAATAAAGGGTGACTGCTCTCAACCCTCCAACTATCGTACAATTTCTCTCCTTTCTTTCATCTCTAAAGTATATGAATCTCTACTTAATTCAAAATTCATTAAGCATTGTCTTCCCATGACCGTATACTCTCAGATCACCAGTAAGGATTCCTTAGGAGCCGCTCTACAGGTGATCTTTTTGTTATCATACTAACTCTTGGTCATCCTTCTTTCGGGACTCCAGTGAGGCCTTTTTTGTTGCGCTAGACATATCAAAAGCCTTCAATTGAGTCTGGCACAAATCCCTATTTTCAAACTACCCTCCTTCGGGTTCTATCCCTCAATCTGTGCCTTTATCTCAAATTTCCTTTCTGGCCATTACATAACTGCAGCTGTGGATGGTCATCACTCACTTCCTCAACTTATCAACTCTGGTGTTCCTCAGGGTTCTCATCTGCTTCCAGTTCTCTTTTATAATTGTCATTAATGATCTTCTCAACTGTACCTCCACTCCTATCGACTCATATGCTGATGACTTTACCTTGCACTATTCAATTAGTTTTCCTCACACAATTTTCCACCACGCAATAACTCCAAAACTCATGTAGTGAGGCCATAGCACACCTATCTTCAGATCTATCAACTATTTCCAATTCAGACAGAGATAATTTTGTTACTCTATAAGTTTCCAAAACTTAAAATCTCTATCTATCTACCCATCACAATCTTCCACATGGCTATCACATACTCTTCAACAATACACAAATCAACCCATCGTCCTCTCCCAATATTCTATGTATCTTTTTTTCTCTGAACTTTCTTGGAAAGACCATTTAAACACTCTTCCTTTTACAGCTTCCCAGAAGTTAATTTTGCTCAACTGTCTCTTGAGTTTTTCACCTCTGCACAGCTTCTTGCTCTGTACAGGGGTAGTGTGCCCAAATATCGAGTACTGTTCGCATGTGTGGAAAGGCTTCACCCATACCATACTTCTCGAAAGGGTAGAGTCAAAAGCATTATGCGTCATCAACTTACCTTCTCTTACTAGTTCTGTACAATCTCTCTCTACATGAAGCATTGTTGTATCTCTGCCTCTCTCTCTTCTACCGATATTTGTATTGTCAATGTTCTTCAGAGCTTTCTTATGTGTATACCTCAACACATTCCCACCTCTTTTGTGTCCAGCTGTCTAACCCACGAGTGAACCAATTTTGCCAGTCTTTCTTCCACTCAACAAATATACTCTGGAACTCTCTCCCTCCATCTAGTTTTCCCTAATCCTACGACTTGAAGTGCTTCAAGCTCTGTGTATCCAGACATTTTGATTCTAATGAACCTTGAATTTGTCTCTGTCACATGTTTAGATTTGAGGGGGACACTCGTTACAGGCAGCTTTGCCTTCTGTCTCCTTCCACATAAAACACAATAACGCATATCCAAATTTGTTTTGTCTGATTCGTTTGACTGATGGCTAGATATGTGTGCCATAATGGACAAACCAAAAATCATACCAGGGCCCGTCAATGCAAAACCCTCTCTGTATCTACCTGTTGATCTTGGATGGGGTCGTTCAACAGAGGTAAGCTTTTGAATAAGCCTAATAAGCATTTATGAAGTATTTCAAACTATTTATCACATGGATTGAACACAAACTCCCCATCAGTGAAGTCGCCTTTGGCAGAGACAAAGATCGAAGAGATGAGCGAAGATGCAGACAGGCAAATGCACTAGTCAAAGAGAGAAAAGGGATAGAGATAGGTAATACAGTAAGGGGGTAGTGGCTATTTTTGGTCAAGTAATTTTTTTATTTATAAATATTATAGTTTCCTCGCTAGACCTCCATCAAATTAAAAACAAAAAAAAATAGACCCCCTTTCAAGATTAATTTGAAAAATGTCCCGGCCGAAAGCCGGTTCTTCCTCAAATTACAGGCTCGCTATCGCTCTCCAGAAAAAATAACATCTAAATGGCACAAAAGGTTTTAAAATCGCCAAACTGATGGAGCGAACATCTTACGATAGCAAACTAATGGGGCTAAACATGAGGGAGAAGGGAGCCAGATGAAGCAACTACCTCCCCCTTAACATAACAAAAGCAAACATTGTACCCTCTCTACAACAGCACTGGAAAGAAACAAACCTAATGCTTGGAGATGCATGGGGATTTGCTCGTGATAAGAGTATTGCAAGATTAGGTGCAACAGGGAATAGGACAGAGGGGAAAGGAGAGACGAACGAGAGGGAAGAGAGAGGAAGGAAGGGAGAGAGAGAGAGAGAGAAAGCGTGTGTTTGTTATAAAGAATGTGTACTATTTCGAAGGCCTTATGGTCCATTTCTGAGCAGGAGAAGAAAGCGCTTGGGGAATGCCAGGCGTTTAACAGATGTGGTGATTGGATAGGCTTTTAAGATTAAGGTTTGTTTTTGGTGGTGGTACGGGTAAGGGGGAGGGATACTGATGTTGGTGTTGGTGTTTTTGTTGCTGGTATCGGTGGTGGTGTGAATGTTGTTGATTATAATGTTTGTGGTGGTGGTTGTGGTAGTGGTAGTGTTGGGGGTGCCGTTCAGCTCGTAATGGTTGGAAGTGTTAATGATAAAATTGTTGTTCTTTAATTGCAAGCAAAGAAGGAGGACGATGTGGTAGCAAGTCGTGGCTCCGTGTGTGTGAGGGGAGGGGGGGGGGAGAAGAAAGAGCTTGAGGAATGCCAGACGTTTAAAAGACGCACTGATTGGGTGGGCTTTCAACATCGCGTTTGTTTGTTGTCACTGGTGGTAAAGATGCAGAGGGACAATTATTGTGTTTTTCAAGCTACCTGGTATTTATCTTGTGTCTAGACTTCTTCTCCACATTATAGCCGGGGGCTTTGAGAGGTTTTCTTTACATTTTTGTTTATTTTTTTATTAGGATTGACTTTCATGAGTCTGGGCCTGGTGCCGTGTTGGTTGGCGTGTTATTAATAGCCTCTTCTATGCCTTTCAGCCCAAAATCAATATCAAGAATCTGTGGGTTTTTTGTTGGGAGTTTTTGTTTTGGTCTATGACGGCTTTTGTTTCGTCAGATTCACTGAACACCGTTTCATACTGCAAACGTAGAAGTGTTCTCATTTCCTTATTGTCCCCTGTGAATAATCCATCTTCTTTACTCATTGGGCCAATGTTTGATGCAGTTTTAAACTTCCACTTGGCATATGAAAATAAATACTTTGAGTTTTCCTTTATACCTGCAATAACTCTGTTCTCATCTTTCATTATTTTGTTATAGTTCATAGAAGATTCTTAGTCTTTGCTCAGTTTCCACGATTGCTCTCTCTATTTGGACCTTTTGTCTGTCATGTACTTTGTGTTGTGTGCGACGTTGTCTTAGTAACTTCCTTCTTCGGTACAACTTTATTCTCTTCCGATCTTGTTTGTTTTTTCTTCTTGTTTGTTTTATCGGTATGTTGTGGCTACAAATTTGAGTCATAGTTTCTGTTATCAGGACTAGGTATTCTGATGGTGTCAGGTTATTCATCAACATTTCCCTTTCTATTTCTTGCATTTCCTGGTTCACTTCTTCCCACCAAATATTTTTGCTTATTGAAATTATATTTGCTGAAAGGGACTGTTTTTTTGGTCTCACTTCTGAAGGTTTCTGGACACTTGCTAGATTGAATTCAATTGCAGGCGTTTATACTAACATTTCATAGAGCACTTCCTCCACATACAGGCACATGCAGGCATATATAACTAGAACTATGAATCGCTAAATGTTGAATGAAGTCAAGGCAGCATATGATGTCTAATATCATCGATTAGTTTATGAAATATCTTGTACTCATTAATACAAAGAAACAAATATAAGGCTAAACCTCCACTAGATAGGTTAACATCACCAACATCACCAACAACTTCATCTGGCTAACATTAGACAGTCTTATACAGCTTAGGAAGAACCCATGGGAATAAGATGACTCAATTTTCCAATTATATCCTATGGCTCCTTCAGGTTCTTCCCAAGTGAAAATCGTCTGCAGCTAGCCGAGAAAAAATTAAGAAAAGCGTATTAATATACATATAAAGCGCTAGAAACACTGCCCTCAACATATTTTACACTACATGCATGAAATACACTTCGCCTCAGTAGAAACTGTTTATCAACAATAGGTTCATAAACCCTTCCTCTCCTACCAATGATACAAACAAATACACACAAACTACAAAACCAACTGCTACAGAAACAAGAACACACTAGAACACACTTAATACTATAATCCACAAATAAATCCACTACAACAACACTAACAATTGCAGTATCCGATAATACAAAAACACACTACACACAAACTACAAAACCAACTGGTACAGAAGCAAGAACACACTAGAACACACTTAATACAATAATCCACAAATAAAGTCCACTACAACAACACTAACAATTGCAGTACGTATCCCCCATCCTGACCACCAGTGACAACAAACAAACTCGATGTTGAAAGCCCACCCAATCACCGCGTCTGTTATACGTCTGGCATTTCCTCAAGCTCTTTCTTCTCTCTCCCCCCCCCCCACACACACACATAGAGCCACGACTTGCTACCACTACGTCCTGCTTCTTTGCTTGCAATGTAAAGAACAACAATGTTATCATTAACACTGCCAACGCTTACGAGTTGAACGGCACCCCCAACACTAATACCACCACTACAACCATAATTATCAACAACATTCATACCACCACCAATACCAACAACAAAAACACCAACGCCAACAATAGTATCCCTCTCCCTCACCCGTACCACCACCAGAAACAAACCCGATCTTAAAAGCCTACCCAGTCACCACATCTGTTAAACGCCTGGCATTCCTCAAGCGCTTTCTGCTCTCTCTCTCTCTCTCTCTCTCTCTCTCTCTCTCTCTCTCTCTCTCTCTCTCTCTCTCTCTCTCTCTCTCTCTCTCTCTTTCACACAGACACACACACACACACAGACAGGCAGACAGACAGACAGACAGACACGCACACACACACGCGCACACGCACTTATAAACACATATACAGTACATACACCAAGACACACACACCGCTTGCTACCACCACGTACGTCCTGCTTGGGTGCTTGCAATTAAAGTTTCCTCATTCCTCTTCTTGCCTCCCACCTCCTCGCGGGCAAGACTGCCGAGTGACTTTAAGATTACTGAGAGTGACAAGGCGGCGGAGGCTTTGATGAATGAGGGGGGAGTGTTGTTGATGATGAGAGAGGAGAAAGACTGAGATTGTTTGGCTAGGGAACACAGGCGCGCGCGGGACTTTAGTGGTTTAGTTTGTGTTTACTCTTGTGTGTGTGTGTGTGTGTGTGTGTGTGTGTGTGTGTGTGTGTGTGTGTGTGTGTGTGTGTGTGTGTGTGTGTGTGTGTGTGTGTGTGTACTCTTGTGTGTGTGTGTGTGTGTACTCTTTTATGTGTGTGTGTTTGTGTTTCATTGTAGTTGAGTATGTGTGTGTAAATATTGTTGGTGACTTATTGAAGGTGTTTGTGTGTGTGTGTTTGTGTTAGTGTGTGTCTCTTCTTTCTTTCAGACTTCCAAACAAAGGCTCCAACATGTGAAAATCTGTGCTGGGGGTCAACAACCTTAGGAGGGCAACTGACTGATGGATGTTGTAGGTACATTAGCGCCACAATAGCTTCCTGTGATGACTTCCGGTGCCTTACAGTGGCACACATTCTACCTTCACATAACTTATCACGATGCATTGATATGGATTCATTTATATATATATATATTTATATATCATGGTTATCTATCTATTTTCCTATATATATGTATACACACATATACAGTATATATATATACCTGTATATATACCTCTATATATATACACAGTATATATATATATATATATATATATATATATATATATATATATATATATATATATATATATATATATATATATACATATATATATATATATATATCTGTATATATATATATACTGTATATATATATATATATATATATATATATATATATATATATATATATAGAGAGAGAGAGAGAGAGAGAGAGAGAGAAAGCAAAATTATGCAATTAGCCTGGTGAGCGTGAACTCCTATGCTGACAAAGACATTATTATATTATTTAGTAAATGTTTCTTTAGTTGCGAGAAGGAAAACTTATTACATGATTAGTCTATAACCAACTGTACGGATACTTAGCATAAATGGCAAGCTTGTAAGCTGAGGACAAAATACTAGAACCAACTTCTGCAAATGTAGATTACCTATATTATTTCCCATAGATTTTAAGGAAATTGAACAGGAGTCAGTAGGATTACTTCAGGGGACATTATTTTAATTATTTATTTATTTTGTATTATTACCGGTATTTATATATGTTTTAGTTTGCTTCCTAGACCTATATCAAGCTTAGAAAAACACCATTCCAAAGACCCCCTCGTTCGAAGACCGGTTCCTCCTAAATTACAGGCTCGCTATCGCTCGTCACGAAAAAAATTGACACCTAGCTGGCCCAGAAGTTCTTAATATCGACATCAAAATGAACGAAAGTATTACTATTCGAAAACTAATGGGGCTAAACATGAAGGAGAAGAGTGTTTAGAAAAATCACTGTTTTTGTTTTTTTGTGTCTTCTTCTGTATGTATAGTCAGGTTAGTGTCCGCATGCTTGATAACATTGGCTTTTCATGTTATCATAGAGTACGTATAAAGACAAAAGGGATGGGGTTTTTTTTCTGGTCCCCTTTCTCCCTTATGTTTAGAGACAAAATTCAGTCGTGCATTCACCTTATTTTCATCATGCACCTAGTCCACTGATTGAATATCCCACTTGAGTCAGTGATCCTGTATTGTTGTTCGTGTTTTTATTTTTATCTTATGACTTGCGCCATAATTTATGTTTATTAATTTCACTCCAACAGCAAACACCTCCCAAAGAAATTAATGAAAGCATGAATGTGATCCACCGGGATTCGAACTCTGATTACCACATACTGTACATATTTTAAACACTCTAACCATTACACCATCAAGAAAACTAATCCGTGTTCAACCATCTTCCACCCCATTTATCCTCTCTATTCCATCCATCTATGGTATCTCACATGTCATATCTATCCCAGCCATCTCTTCTAGTCCATCTATCCCATTATTCCCAATTACCTAATTAGTCACAGTTATTCCATATATCACATGATCCCATATGTCATCCTTTCTATCCCACCTGTCTCATCTATGTTATTCATCCCAATAGTTCCATCTTAAAACAGTAGGCTGAATGGGGCCGAATGGATATAACCCAGAGAGAGA